>CM051378.1:17830349-17980349 GCA_028015245.1 Cardamine occulta
GTAATTAACAAAAGCTAATTTTAAAAAGAAAAAGGGAAAATATGAGATGAGATTTAGTCTAGGGTTCACTGCCATGCCAAACCATGCTATGGCCATGGGGTCTAGTGTTTGACGTACAAAAGTCTAAAAACTGTCAGTCAAACAGATCCAAAACTTAGTAACTAAAAATAATATAATAATATGAATTTTTTAAAAAAAATTGTTAAAAAAGGACAAAAGGGAAAAGAAGAGGATGCAGATGACAGCAAAATGTCAAACACTAGTTTCAGATTTTATCGGGAAATGGGGTTTAACAGTTGGTGTAATGGCCTCATCAAAACATGTGCATCTCTCTCTTTACTTGTTTGGTCTTTTGTATTTACTGTTTAAGTTCTTCGTCTTGTCCAATTGCTTTTATGTAAATGCCATTGATATTTTAGAAGGGACTAGGCTTTTCTCTCTTTTTCTTTTTTTCCTTTGGCTTTTTTTGATAAAATGGAACTTGGCTTCTTCTTCTTTTTCCACTCTTTCTTTCGATTAGGCTAATTTAAGGAAAACATCTTGCTTATTTTAGCACAAACTAGCTGGCTATTCATAAACAATTTTTTTTAGAAAATTCTATTGTTAATAACTTTATATGATATTTGTTTCTTCATAAATTCCAAAAATATATTGTGCCATGTCTAAAAAAAAACATCCACACATCGTCCATATCTAAAATCTTTAGCTCCTGAAGTATCTCTTTCACTCATGTTCATATTTGTAACTTTCAAAATTTTTATATTGACAATCTACTCGTTTATGTTTATTTATTTACTACGGATGCAAACGAACATCCAACCACATTAAATGCGAGCATTTTTGTTGTCAAACAGAGGATTTAGCGGACACATTCTTTTGTCTCTTTTTTTTGGGGGTCAAACTCACTCTATTATCTCCATGTATGCGCATTTTACGGCCAAGCGACGTTACATAAGTCTTTCGATTGTGTGAAGGATTTGTTCAATTCATATCTCCTACCAAGGCTACATACATGGCCAAGTGAAGCAACCCGACTCCAAATCTATTAATCCGGTCAACAAATATAAATGATGTAACTCTATAAAAACTCATTCATTTCGTACAATAAACGGATCTGAAAATTTACCATTTACTACTCGATTCTAAGGCATTCGATCCTTTTAACTTCATCTTAATAAGTAAATAAAAACTACATGCATATTAAATTAAACTCTTATATGTTTTATTGGTTTTAGATCATGGCTTTCCTGCTGAAAATAATATGAATGATCATAAAACAACTTCTATATGTACTCTTTTACCCTTCAAACCATGGAGACTCCTCACATAATGTTTTTTTAGGAGATCAATATTTCAGTCCATTTTATCAAAAGAAAATAAAAATTGAGTCCATGTATCAAATTTAGTCCTAGTATCAAAATCTTATTGGTAAGAGAGGAATATAACAACTATGGTTTTTGAATAGATAGAGTGGATAAGCGGATAAAATCATCTGTAGATTAATTATGTTTTTCTCATTTATGAATTATAATTTACTAGATTAGGACTCCGCCTGATGAGAGGGTTTTTAATTTTAAAATAAATTAAATTAAAATAAAATTAATTATTAAACTTAATATGTGTGCTTAATGATTTATCTTATAAAAATAAATTGAGGGAGAAAAGTAGAAATCATATTTCGTTAGAGAAAAAATTTTGTTTATTAACATATTTTACATGAATAAATTGATTTCTATATTATAATTTTATTATTAACATATTAAAAATATATACCATATCCATTAGTTTGGTCTATCTTGTCATTTGTTTTTTTCGTTCACCGTGTTAGATATATATTTTAAAAATATCAAAAACCAAAAAACTAAACCGAATCTGATCCGACAAAAATCTGAAATGATCATAAACTTATCTATCTGAAGAACCAAACCCAAACTAAACCGAAAACTGAATGTATATCTGAAATATTCGAAATACAACTATATATTCAAAACCATTAATAATACATAAACTTGATATAACTCAATTATATACCCTACAATTAGAAACCCAAAAATATTAATTATTTTTAGATCAAAATAACCAACATAGGCAAAATACAAAAATATTTGAAAGTTCTAAGTTATCTTTGTAAAATTTTAACCAAATTTTATTAAAATTTAACCAATTTTTAATATTTGTTTTCTATTTCGTGTATCCAAACCTGATTCGAATAAAAAAGAATAAAACCAAACTGAATTGATCATACTCCTCTAAACCCAAAAACCCAAAAATCTGAGAGACATGAACCAACCATAACGTCCAGACCTAGTATGAGATATAAAAAAAAATCTAGTGACCGACAGCTATATTCTCACTCATATGTAGGTGAGACGTTCTTGCAAGATCTTAATTGTCCAATCTGATATCCTCTTGTTTAGATCATATCTCGGTTTCCAACATAATATCTTTTCCTTCACTTTGTTGGAATCTTTCACTATTCTTTGTCTCATGGCGTTTTCCGACATCTTCTAGCTTCGCCCTTCCGTAATCGGCTTTCAATTTTATTTTTATTTGAGGCCTTATACTTTAAGATGTTTGATTTTCACGGCTTTTTTTCTTTTCCGTTATCGGATTCTTATCCATTTTCATTTTCAATCTCCAACAGAAGCCACATTGACTTGCTCCCTCTTCTAGATAGATCCAGATAAGTGTATGAGAATTGATTCCGCATTAACAATTCTCTCAAAATGTATTTCTGCTTCGTTTTGTGATCTCGTGAAGTATAATTTTGACACGTATGAGCTTCTCGTGAGTGCAACCCAAGTTTATATAATAAGATAGTAGTGTCGATAGAAAATTGTCGGTTGCGGATTAATTCTGATCCGTTTTAAAAAAATAAAAATAAAAACACAATAAATGATAGATTATCTTAAAAATAAAATGGTTTAATTTGTAAATGGTTTAATTCGGTAGAGTATTAGTTAAAAAGATTTATTCGGTGTAAAAATAAAATTTGGTGGAGTATTAGTTAAAAAGATTTATTAATATCACCGGTTCCACGAAACTGAGCTAAAATTATTTAATACCAATCAAAATATTATCTTCTTGTTTGTTGTTATATTGAGAGTGAGAGAGAGAAAGAGAAGTGGGGAAAAAGAAAATAGATGGATCGGCAAAAGGAAGACGTCAAACACGCAACGACGAACATTTTCCGATCACACACCTAATCTCTTCCCATTTATATTATTTTCAAATTTAAACTCAAATTAATTAAAGAAAGAAAAAAGAGAAGAGTTAATAAGAATAGAAATAGATAGAGTCATTAAATGTACGAAGCGACATTCACAATAATTCGAAAGGAGGAAGACGAGTTAGATACGGCCATTCTCAGTGTCCTCGTCCACCTCAATAACCCAATTTCTGATTCATCTCCCAAAACACTTCCTTCCAAAATTTTACTCTTCACTGTGTTCTTTTTACTTTTTCATATTTCATCGGAGATCGTGAAGAAGATATGATGAAGTAGTAATTTAAAGAAAGAATCCCCATAGATTAAAAAAGAGAGAAGCTTTTTAGCTACAAAACCCTTTTCTGTTTGGATTTTCGATTTTGGAATTTCGAAAATTTTTAAACCCTTTTTTTTGTATCTCTATTTATAACCATGCAATCTCACGACCAACTCTTCAATCTCCATGGCGGAATCCGGCGATTTCAACGGCGGTAGTCCCTTGAGAACCACTTCTTCCGGCAGTAGTAACAGTAACAACCGTACTGCTCCTCCTCCTCCAGCGATGGTGAGAAAAAGATTAGCTTCTGAGATGTCTTCTAACCCTGACTACAACTCATCTCGTCCTCCTCGCCGTGCCTCTCACTTACATGACCCAAACTACACAACAATTTCACCTCAACAACCACCGTCACTCACGGCGGTGACAGCTACAGCTTCTCAACCAAACCCACCACTCTCTGTCTGTGGCTTCTCCGGTCTACCGGTTTTTCCTTCAGACCGTGGTGGTAACCGGACGGTTATGTCTGTACAACCAATGGAACAAGACTCATCTTCTTCTTCTTCACCTACGGTTTGGGTTGATGCTATTATCAGAGACCTTATCCATTCCTCAACTTCAGTCTCAATTCCTCAACTTATCCAAAACGTTAGAGATATTATCTTCCCTTGTAACCCAAATCTTGGAGCTCTTCTTGAATACAGACTTCGTTCTCTCATGCTTCTTGATCCTTCTTCCTCTGACCCTTCTCCTCAACCTTTTGAACCACTCTATCAGATCTCCAACAATCCTGCTCCTCCTGTAACACAACAGCACCAACAACAACAACAGCAACAACAACAGCATAAGCCTCCTCCTCCTCCTTCTCCGATTCAACAGCAAGAAAGGGAAAATTCATCCACCGATGCACCACCACAAGAGACGGTGACTAACACGGCCACTGTCCCCGCCGTGCAAGCAAACACGGCGGAGGCTTTAAGAGAAAGGAAAGAAGAGATTAAGAGACAAAAGCAAGACGAAGAAGGTTTACACCTTCTCACATTGTTGCTACAGTGTGCTGAAGCTGTTTCTGCGGATAATCTTGAAGAAGCTAATAAGCTTCTACTTGAGATCTCTCAATTATCAACCCCTTACGGAACCTCAGCGCAGAGAGTAGCTGCTTACTTCTCGGAAGCTATGTCAGCGAGATTACTAAACTCGTGTCTTGGGATTTACGCTGCTTTGCCTTCACGGTGGATGCCTCAAACGCATAGCTTGAAGATGGTCTCTGCGTTTCAGGTCTTTAATGGGATAAGTCCTTTAGTGAAATTCTCACACTTTACAGCTAATCAAGCGATTCAAGAAGCGTTTGAGAAAGAAGAGAGTGTACACATCATTGACTTAGACATCATGCAGGGACTTCAATGGCCTGGTTTATTCCACATTCTTGCTTCTAGACCTGGAGGACCTCCTCACGTGCGTCTCACGGGACTTGGTACTTCCATGGAAGCTCTTCAAGCCACTGGGAAACGACTTTCGGATTTTGCTGATAAGCTTGGCCTACCTTTCGAGTTCTGTCCTTTAGCTGAGAAAGTTGGAAACTTGGACACTGAGAGACTCAATGTTAGGAAAAGAGAAGCTGTTGCTGTTCACTGGCTTCAACATTCTCTTTATGATGTCACTGGCTCTGATGCACACACTCTCTGGTTACTCCAAAGGTAATACTACTTTACTCTTATCACTGTTAGCTATATAACCTACTTAGAGTTTTGGATGGAGATGTTTAAAAAAGTTGCTTTTTTTGGTGAATGATTTGGGAAATGAACAGATTAGCTCCTAAAGTTGTGACAGTAGTGGAACAAGACTTGAGCCATGCTGGTTCATTCTTAGGAAGATTTGTAGAAGCAATACATTACTACTCAGCACTGTTTGATTCGTTAGGAGCAAGCTACGGAGAAGAGAGTGAAGAGAGGCATGTAGTGGAGCAACAGCTATTATCGAAAGAGATACGGAATGTATTAGCCGTGGGAGGACCTTCGAGGAGCGGTGAAGTGAAGTTTGAAAGCTGGAGGGAGAAAATGCAGCAATGTGGATTCAAAGGTATATCATTAGCTGGTAATGCAGCTACACAAGCGACTCTTCTATTGGGAATGTTTCCTTCTGATGGTTACACTTTGGTTGATGATAATGGTACGCTTAAGCTTGGATGGAAAGATCTTTCGTTACTTACTGCTTCAGCTTGGACGCCTCGTTCTTGATTTTCTTCTCTCTTTTCATAAACAATGACCATAAATAGATTTTACCTGGTTTACTTTTTGTTCTTGTAATCTATTGAAAAGAGAGGATTTTAAAGCCATTTTGTTGTCTTATACTCTCACTCTGTATTGCTGCCTGATTGGTGGAATACATAGAAGATGATGTTGAAAATTAGAGAAAGATGATTATTGAAGAGAACATAACAGTGATGCATTAAGAATAAAAATTAAAACACGTTCACCATATGTCTTGCTTTAGGGATAAAGTGAAAATAGTACACAAATGTTCATGATGATGTTATCATAGACATCTTTTTTTAAGGTTATCAACTTTTTAAAAGTTGTTAATATGCAGCATAAGCTAGACTGCTCCAGCTGTAAGTGCAGTTAAACTAATTTATCATTATTATTTTTGAACATCATGACTAATTCATCTCTTATGTTGAAATGTTGTATGTGATTTGCATAATTTTGTTTGGGTATTTTAGATGAAAAAATTGTAGTTTATGTTTCATGCCTAGTAATTAGTATCTTATAATCACATACTATATTTTTAATATTTTGGAATAGTGATTTCACATCAAGGAAGTTTTTTTTGGTATAGTGACTAGAATCAGGATATGGCACCAAAATTAGAAAAGGTTGGATGACTCCATGCTCTGAGCTAAAACTGTTGATCCAAATGTTGTTACCAAGATCTAAGAATTGTAGAATCTGGCTAAATTTGTAGCTTTGTGATTTGGCCTCACATAGTATTTCTAAGTTATGTTTCGTGCTATGTGGCATATATTAGACTATGCAACAAAACAAATAAAAATTTGAATTGCATAAAAATTGATAAATGCCTAAATGTTTGCCAACAAAAAAAAAGGATTCCTATAAAAAAAATTCATATGTTTTGTCAAATTAAAATTAAAAATAAAATAAATACTACTCGTAAAAAAATAACTCAACTGTAATATATATGTTGTTCGCTTTTTCAATTTTCATCTTGTAACTAATCTGTTCTTTATATATAAAAAAAAATATGTTGGGCCGATTCATCTTGTCTTCAGCAACGACGAAACCCTAATCTGACTAACTTCGATTTGGCCAAGTCCACCGCGGAGCTCTGAATTCATCTCTTTCGAAATTGATCGATCCCTGTTGAGTTTTTCAATTTTATTCTGTTGAGTTCTCACGGTAGAGCTCGAGTATTCTGTAATTGGAAACCATTCCTTATTATACGGCTAGTTCATCGCTCGGTATTAATCTCTTCTCTCTTTGCCGCGTATCTGATTTGTCAGGCTTGTATCTTTCACCTCTGCTTCTCAGCTCCCTGATTTGCGCTCTCTCAAAATCTATCTATAAATCACTTATTCCAAGTCTTTGTTCCGCTGTTATCACAGACTGCTCATCACCGTCTTCCAATTTACTGGTGTCTTTGGTCCGGCGCCGTCGTGTTGCTTTCAGTTCATCGAAGTTGAGCGTGGTATGCTCATTTTTACCTATTTAATTTCTAGAGACCAGAGGATTATTCAACAAATTTTCGTGGATTTTAGCAGTTCAATTTGTGTTTGTGTCACTTTGCATCGTTTAAGATTCATTTACTGTGAATTCAGATTAAGCCATCGTTGATTAGTTGAACATTGGATGATCTGTATTGTTGTATGCATTCTTATTGTACTTTTGTTACTTCATAGCGAATGCATCTTTTTACTACTTAGTGAGAATCTCTAGCTAGTTCCAAAAAAAGTCTCTTTGCCTAAATTTATGCGCCTGATGTAGATATGCATGTCTCTTGAAGACCTTGTGAGTTCTATTTTTTCCATGGATCTATTGAAGTAATCTGTTTTGTGGTTAATGATCCTTTAGTTTTGATACTGATAATGTCCTTTGACTCTCGTTTATGTGAATTCTGGAAGATGCCTTTCACTTTGGAAGAGTTCTTATTCTAATTTCGAAAGGGGATTGTGATCAGTCTTGGGAATTCTTAATTATATATGCATTAAGGGAATACCTGTTTGTTTACGTGTGTATTTCAGGAAAGAGCTTTGAACATTAAGTTTTGAATATTCTCTCCGACTGTCAAAGATTTACTTGGTGCACTGGCCGGAAATGGATCCTGGTCGATATGGTCGTCAGCAAGAATGGGATAATAACAGTGTAATTGTGGTTTTCTCCTTACATATATGGGATGATAAACAAGAATTTTTTAGGGATGTTGTGAATGTCATCCGTGGAGTGAGAGACGTGGAGAGTGAGGATGTGGATGGGATTTGGCTAACATAATATCCGTCATGATGTTTGTTGCTGACATAGCTTATTCTCTTCAATTCACAGGCTCCGGCGGGTTATGGTACTGAGCACGATCCAAATAATCGGTGAGTGCTAGTTGAATGAACTATATTGATGTAGTTTTTGGTTTTCATGGGTGAATTAACCACGTATAATTGCTTTAAATACGATCACTAATATGCAATTCTTTTACTTTACTTGGTTTGGTTACTTATGTCTAAAATCTCATGCTCGATTTTTTCTATACTTCCTATACTACATTGCTCTTACAGGATTGGGGAGAGATATCCTGATGAAAGGTTGATGCGGGATGATGTCTACAATTATCCACCTGGACATAATACTCTTGCTGCTTTGCCTCAATCTAGCAGGCGAAACTATGAAGAAAATTATCCTCGTGAACTACGTAGGCAAGAAAAGCCTTACGTTGATTCAAATTATGCTGCAGATTATTATCAGGATATAGAAGTTGGGAGTCGTAATGGATACTACCATGATCATGAACATGAAAGGTCGTCACGATATGATGGCCGCCATGACTATTCTTGCAGTGATTATAACAATAGATCTAGAAATTACCATCATAACAGAGATGATAGCCGTGAAAAAGATTATGATTATGCTCGTCGGAGTTATGATTCTGATTATGAAAGGGGTAGTGTGAGAGATGGCAATCAAAAGAGCCGGGCTTCGCAGGATAGAGAACGGGACTCACGAGATAGAGAATGGGACTCACGCGATAGAGAATGGGACAAAAGATGTTTCAGCCGTGAAAGAGATGAGAGTCCACATAAGAGATATGAGAAATCACGATCTAGATCTACTGGACGTGGTGAGTTCTCTAGATCAAGATCTCCGAGAGGTCGGAGCCACGGGCGGAGTTACCGGGAGGACAGCTATGAGGGCGATCACTGGCATGAAAGTGAGCGGCGAAGAGAATATGAAGATAGACGTGACCAGGATCATTTTTCTGCTGTATATAATATTCTCCCATCCCTGGTTTATATTATTTTGTTGCGAAGACATTTAAAAAATCCTTTCCTATATTTGTATGGTTTTGCTAGACCCCATCTGCCACTGTTGTTGTGAAGGGTCTCTCAATGAAATCAACAGAAGAAGATCTATACCAGATTATGGTAATCTCTTCTTCATTTTCCGAATTTGTATATCTTCAAGGATGAGCAATTTTCTTGCTTGACTTCGTTGTTTTCTTATGCATGACTAGGCTGAATGGGGTCCTCTGGATCATGTCCGTGTTATTCGGGAGCAAAATTCTGGGATTTCTCGTGGATTTGCATTTATCGATTTCCCCACAGCGGTAATTGCTTTCAACTAAACTTCCAGTTACTTAGGGCTCTTTCGTGTGATGTGTTCAACTCATTGTGTTCAATTTTATATGTTTTGTCTGAGCAGGATGCTGCACGCACCATGATGGACAGAATTGAGCATGATGGTATAGTTTTGGATGGAAGGAAGCTAATTTTCCATTACAGGTCTTTATAATTATATGACTTTAATTTCGATCTTACATCTGGTATTCCTAGAAGGATCTTTGATTTGTTACATTCAAATAAAAGTTCCTTGACCTTTTTAATATCAAACTCTAAGTTAGTTGTATAGCATTCTTGCACTGAATTGTGGTGTGTTGCAGCAGCAAACCTACTGGTAGGGCTGGTGTGTTCCGTAGGCAGGAACATGCTTCTAGGCGCAGTTATGGTGGAAACCGAAGCATGATTGTTGCCACAGATTGGATGTGTACAATCTGTGGCTGTATCAATTTTGCGCGGCGAACCTCCTGCTTTCAGGTTGGTGCATTGTTTTGAAGAAAGTTCTGTAAATTTCGTACTCAGGACTAGAGTGTAAATCCAATCCATCTATAAACTACAGATGAAATTACATTGGTCTAGTTGCAAGAGTGGAACTGCTCATTGTGGTTGTCATGAGTTGGTGATGACAATATCCAAAAATATAGAACTGATAAAACCCTCAGGATAAATGTTTTGTGTTCCTCAAAAATTGATATCAGTTCCTTTTGTTGAGAAACATGTAGAATGTATATGCTTGCATTTACAATAGTATGTTTGGCAGTAGATATAGTTTTCGTAGTTAGAATATCAAAAAGAGAACTTATATAACTCCCTTGAGCTGATCGTTACTGATGGGTTCTGATTTATCTTTTCTTCTATTTTCACACTCTGGTAAGTATTTATTAACAGTTCAATCTTGTGGTTGTCAATTGTATCTATAGCCCTTCTTTGCCATGCAGCAGTCTGTGTCTTGATTAATGTTAGAGCACTCAGAGTCCTAGGTCACTTATAATATGGAGGAAACAATTTATGGGCTTCGCATAAATGTCTATGATCTCTTTCTCCTTACGCAGTGTAATGAACCCAAGACCAAGGATTCTCCTTCAGCTGATGTAGGTTTATCAAACTCAGCACCAGGAAAACGAATTTCAGAGACAGGTTCTGAACAGCATATTATTTAAGTTGTTTTAAATTTCCTTCTTGGGTCCGAAAACAGTCGAAAGTGTTAAGGCCATAGTTTTTGCAATTGTCTACATGCCATTTTTTTTTTTGTCGTCAATCTGCATGCCATTTATACCTAAGAAACTTCTTCATATCTTCTTATCCAGGTCCAACTCATGTCTTGGTTGTACGTGGGTTGGATGAAGATGCTGATGAGGAAATGATTCGGTATGAATTTTCCAAACATGCTCCTATCAAGGTTGACAAAAGCCCTCTTGGATTCATTGTGCACTAGGATATTGTAATTTTTACGTCAGTTGACCTGAGTTTTCTCTTTCCACCATTGTGTAGGATCTTCGTCTTGTGAGAGACAAATTCACTCATGTTTCGCGAGGATTTGCATTTGTGCATTTCTGTTCGGTAGGGTCTCTCAACGCTAAGCTAGTTGTTGCACATACTAGCCTCAGTATTTTACTCCTTTAATTCTCTCTTCTTCTTTGCTTTTCCCTTGCTGATTGTACCTTTAGACCAAAGAGTTATTTGGTTGTATAGTAATTGGAAACCCAGTTTAGATGATCAGTAGCACTTGTTTTGATTGTGAGTTTGAAGAGTGAGTTTTTTTTATGTTCTATGTGTCAGGAACAATCTCTTTAGTAATCATAATCTGCTAGTTCTGTGGGTAGTTTTTGTAATGTTTGGAGATGGGCAAACTCAATAATTTTTGTTTTCTGTGCTGTATATATAATCTACACTCTACAACCATTTTTTGCATGGACCTTTGAAGCTTGCGTAGTAGATTATTTCCATTGTTACAGATTCTCTTACCAGTTTAATATGTCAAGGGTGATCATATTTTGTAGTAGAACTGCTTGATACGTATAAGTATCTCTTTTTCTCAGTTTATCTAGGTATTTGACTTTTAGTTTTAATTCATCTATCAATTTGAAACAGAAGAATATGATTGATTATGTTCGTGTAGGTTGAGGATGCTACCAAGGCACTTGAAGCAACAAATGGAACAGCTCTTGAAAGGAATGGTAAAATTCTTAGAGTTGCATATGCAAAGAGTGTTCATGGTTCCGGAAATGGTATATCAGCAGCCTCTCACTCCAGCAGCCTCGCTGCTGCTGCAATTGAAGCAGCATCATTTTCTCAACAGGTACTTGCAGATCGTTTTCATCCAGTTTTCTTCGTTTGTATTGGTTGGTCACACATTGATCATTAATTAAAATTATCAGTATTTGTTGAAGATTGTCATTTAAAAAAATCTTCTACTCTATGTACAACGGCACTCATTTTTGTCTTTATTAGTATGATGGTGTTGGATGGGCTCCAAAGGAATATAATCCTGATGAGAAACAAACCACTGGAGGGCAAGCCCAGGGCGTTGGGAGAATTGAATCCCAGAAAGGGGCTTCTGCTCCACAATCCGGCTATGTGTGGGATGAAGCGTCTGGTTATTACTATGATGCGGCTTCTGGATACTACTACGATGGAAATTCAGGTTGGCACTTACTTATATTTCTTTATTTGTTTAGGTTCGTTGTATGGTTGGGTAGCTGCAGCTCGAATTTCCACATCTGGTATTAGCAAAACATGTAACGTTTAGAAGTAAGGTTGATCTGGTCTATAGTTGGTGCAAGAACTTGCTGGTGGAATAGTTGTATGTAGATGTATTCTTTTACTGGATAATTTCTTAGCACAAACAAGTCTTCAGCTCTGGTTTGTTCAAACTATATCAGGATTGCTACTTTGACCAGTGTTTAACACAGGTTTCCTCTGGTGTATGTCCTGTTCTTTTTATGACTATGAAGTTCTTATACTTTGTATGCAACAAACTAGCACATGGAGAAACAAGCTTAGTGTCGTAACTAAACTTTTATGGCTGGATGGATTATGGCTGCTGTAGGACATCCAATGGATGCTTGTCACTTTTGACTTTTAAATATAGCTGAGTTAGGACATCATATATATGTGCCTTGAAAATTAGCATCTGATATAGCTAGCTTAATGATGAACTGTTTTAATGGTTTTTGTAATCAATAGTCATCTCTACTTGGTCTGGGGGTGGAAAACTTGGTTTGGTTTGGCTGGTGAGAAGAGGTTAGTATTTTTTATTAATCATATGCTTCTAAATATACAGGTCTTTATTATGACAGCAATAGTGGGGTTTGGTACTCGTATGACCAGCAAAAGCAACAATATGTTCCTTGTCCTGATCAGAACAATGAGAGTAAATTAGCTGAAAAACAACCAGAATCTGCCAAGATGGAGAAATCCAGTCAACAAAAAGTTATTATCTCTGCGGCTACTACCCCCAATGTAGAAAAGGCTCTCTCCTTGCCAGATGCGGTTCAGGCGGCTGCAGCAGCAGCAATTGCATCAGAGAAGAGAGAAAAAGAGAGAGTGAAGGAGATAAAACTTGCGTCAAAGAGTAGCATACTGGCTAGCAAGAAGAAAATGAATAACGTTTTATCAATGTGGAAGCAGCGGAGCCATGAAACCCAAATACAACGTCCCTCACCCTCACTTGGTGACAATCCACCTACAGTTCCGGCTGAAGCAAGGTCGTCTTTCTCTGCAGGACAATCCAAGGGCAAGCTAAAACCTGATGCAGTTATTGCCAAGGAGAACACTTCCAATCATGGAGTTTCTGCACTGATAACTACAGAAAGCTCGAGTAGTAGTACAACAGAAGTACCTTTGATGGGGGTGATGAGAGGTTCTTTTGGAGGAACTCTGGGAGGACCTTCGTCTTCGGCTAATGTACAAGTGCCTCCAGTTTTGCCTTCTGCTCCTTCAGCTTCAGTTCCGGTTTCGGTTTCTGGGAGTGGGAGAAGAAGGTTCTCTGAAACGCCGACTGCAGTGCCTACTCACAGAGAACAGCCTCAGACATCATACCGGGATCGTGCTGCAGAAAGAAGAAACTTATACGGTTCATCGAGTGGAAATGATGTTATTGATTCAAGTAAGTGCCCTTGACTCAGTAGATTTTTCTGAAAAAGTGAATCTGGAAATGTGTTGTATTATCATTAACATAATTGGGAAAATGGTGTGTTCGAATGAAGATGAGGATATAATTGGGTTGAGAAAAGGTTCATTAGATCCAACACCGTTTCCTCCTGGTGTGGGTGGACGTGGGATTACAACCACCACCGAAGTCAATAGTTTCGATGTTATTCCTGAAGAGAGAGCAATAGACAAGAGTAACGTGGGAAACAAAATGCTGAGGAACATGGGGTGGCACGAAGGATCGGTAACTTTCTTTAAAAACCATTTATTTGTTTGATCGATAACAGTTTATGTTAATGGTGATGGTTGGGTATGTGCTCAGGGTTTGGGGAAAGACGGGAGCGGAATGAAAGAACCGGTGCAAGTGCAAGGCGTTGATAGGAGAGCAGGACTTGGGAGTCAGCAGAAGAAAGCTGATGCTGAGTTTGAGGTTCAACCTGGTGACACATACAGAACTGTTCTTCATAAGAAAGCACTTGCAAGGTTTCGTGACATGTCTGACAATAATTGACTCGTGTGTAAAGTGAGTTGCAACTTTTTTACGTTTGGTTGTGTTTAAACCTTAAAACTGTGAAAGTGATTTTGATTTCCTCTTTAGTCACTTGTTGAATTTGTTAATGAGAAGAGACGAGTTAAAGACATGGCACTTGTATGGTCAAGATGATCGATCATATACAACTTTAATCCCTCGTCCTTGAGTTTACTTGCGTGTTTATCTTAGTTGATCTGAAGACAACAACAGTTTACGACCAAAAAAAAAAAAAAGACAACAAGAGTTTCATGAAACTTACATTTGGGTTAGAAATGCTTATAAAACTATTATGAAATTTAATTAGCACAAATTGTTGACAAAAATAGAAAAAACATAACTTACAAGTGTCAGAACTTCTTTTTGTGATTCAGCAGTAGTATTTGTAGTAACTTCTTTTTAGGCATTAGATTTTCATTTTTTTAGTAGAGGTTCCAACAATTAGTTAGTTGTTAAACTAATTAATCTCGCGTCCGTCATTGGCTTATCCTAAAACAATGTGGTTAATACGTTTTTGTTTTAGTGGTTGGGTTTTGTTACTGCGGCCTATTTCTGGATTAGTGTCTTTCACGGTGAGGCTTATCTACTGTTTATTTAGTTTTACCGAACCCTACATATATAAACCTATATCCACACTTTAAATCTATAACAATTTATTTCAATATAAGTTTAGAAACTAATTTAGTTTTCTAATGTTAGTTTTTCCGAACCCTATATATATACATATCTAAAATCCACACTTAAAACCTATACCAATTTATTTCATCCAACATGAAGAAATGTGAGTTTTTTTTATTGATTGAAGTAAAAGTAAGCATGCTAAGGGATCAACGAAATGTGATAAATGATTTATTGATTTGAAAATCTGGACAGGGTTAGGAGCAGGAGCACCATTAATAGTGTTGATTGGCTTAGGGGCATGGGCTTATGTTTCCATTACACCTCCACCTCCTAAGATATGTGGAACGCCCGGTGGACCGCCCATTACCGCCCCTAGGATCCGTCTCAGCGATGGCCGTCATTTGGCCTACCAAGAATATGGAGTTAGTAAACAAAATGCCACTTTCAAGATCATCTTTATCCACTCATTCTCCGCATTTAGGCGCGACGCTGTTATCGCCACCCGTGCTCGTCCTGTAATGATGTGATCCCTTCTCCCTCTTAATATTTCTCTTTTGGTTAAGTACTCAGATTGTTTGTTTGGTCAGGGTTTTCTTGTGGAAAACGGCATCTACGTGGTGTCGTATGATCGACCTGGTTATGGAGAGAGCGATCCTCACCCCAAACGCAATGAAAAGACTTTAGCTTATGACGTTGAACAACTTGCTGACCAATTACAACTTGGTTCCAAATTTTACGTGGTTGGATATTCAATGGGAGCTCAAGCCGTTTGGGGTGTTCTCAAGTACATCCCTCACAGGCTCGCAGGAGCAAAATTGCTTTGTCCTGTAATCAACTCGTGGTGGCCGAGTTTCCCAGATAGTTTGACATGGGAGCTATGGAACAAGCAACCAAAAACCGAAAGGTTTGGAATGCTCGTTACTCACAATACTCCATGGTTACTCTATTGGTGGAACACTCAAAAGCTATTCCAAAAACCAGCTGTGATGGAAGGAAGCCCCAAGCTATTCGCACCTCAAGATCTTGCATTACTGCCAAAACTCGCAGCAAGGACACCTTACATGAACCAAACGACGCAACAAGGGATGCACCAATCACTAGACCAAGACCTGATTGTTGGATTTGGGAGATGGAGTTTTGACCCGATGAAGCTCGAGAATCCGTTCCCAAATGGTGAAGGAAAGGTACATCTGTGGCAAGGGGATGATGATCGGCTTGTCCCGATACAACTACAAAGGATCATTGCTCAGAAACTAAGTTGGATAAAGTATAATGAGATTCCAGGTGCTGGTCATTTTTTCCCCGCGGCCGATGGGATTGCAGAAGCTATCTTAAAAGAACTCTTGCCTATTCCTCAAGCATCTTAAATTCAATTTCACATTGTTTAGACTCAGGGGAAAAGAATTGTTCATTTTGCTTCTACCCAGAAATAAAATAGTAATGGTCTGTTTCCTCTTCTACTATATATTTCAACTATCAGAATTTCGGATATGCAATTTGTATACACATTAAAAAAAAAAACTGAAAATGTTTTATATAATTCAAAAATGTGAAACGCTTGAGCATACTGGTGACATCCATCAAACTTCAGTAACTTTTTTTAAGTCATGTATCAATTTGTATGTTTTTTTTTGCCATTTTTGTGGAAACACCAAATCTTAACCTACAAAGTTTTGAGAAAGAACAAATAAGTTAGGTGCATCTTATTATCCGTATTAGATTTGAATATTTCAACTATCAGAATTTCGGATATGCAATTTGTATACACATTAAAAAAAAAAAAACTGAAAATGTTTTATATAATTCAAAAATGTGAAACGCTTGAGCATACTACTAGATCATGATCCATGGTTAAGTTAAATCATTGTTAGATTGGGAAAGGATACATAATATATAAAAAAACTAGTGATTCATACAAGCAGTAACACAATGGTTGATGAGTATAACAGACTCATATGATATAACTCATACAAGTTTGGTTAAGATAATTGAAGAAAGCATTTCATTCCAAATATCCGGGACACCAGGCAAGCACCAATGGTTGCAATCTGATGAAGGTCCACGGATATGATGGTGCTTCTCTTCTTCGCGCATTGCTCTCTTGAACACTGATGAAGGATGACCATCTGTCCTGTACGACGACATTGTTGTGATATTGTGCAGATACACTCGATATTTCATCGTTCTAAGCACTTTATTCAACACTCTTGATTGTTGAGGGACGTGTGGTTTGGTAGAAGAAGGCAAGGGACGTCTCTGGTTGTAACACTTTTCACCACTTTCTCTGCCAATAACATTATGTACATGATCATATTATTGTATAATATATGATGAGATTAGGAATAGAAGAATATAAGGAAAAACCTCGGAGAAATGGTGCGGAAAATGACTTTGGTTTTGGATGGATCGAGATTAACCTCAACCCATTTAGCCCATGTTGTGAGTCCTCTCTCATAAGCAACCATTGGGTCCATAGCTTTGAAGAGATGGTTCCCATCCATGTAATAGTCCCACCTAAAACAACAATAACTTGCGTCACTATTAGGAATAGCGAATGACCTAAAATAGACGAATCCACTCATTCCCGATTGGTTTTAAGTTAGAAGTTTATGAACCTTAACAGTTTTATTATGCTAATCATTTGCTTTTAAACGAAAGCTGTGAGTTTTTTTTATGATGGCTTACGAAGTCCATTTCTGAGAGTGAGTCCACCAGTGAGCCGAATCGAATACAAGAACATCGACACTGCGCCAATATCTAGCATTTTCTTCGATAGAGTCCAAATGTAACACTCTTTTGTGGTCATCTCCTCTCTTGAGTTCCACAAGCAGAGGAGCCCAACAGAACTCAATTGATGTCTCAAAATCCTGCGGTAACAAAACTTATTAGTTGCTTTTACTAACCAAGTATTATGTGATCTAAAAGGAGATTTATTATATGATTATTACCAGAGAATGGAAAGACATTGTAGGACCATTGTAAGTGAGCTTCTTACGATGAGTGGGAATCACAGACTGTACTAAGCAGACAAGAGATTCCCATTGGTTTCTCATTATGGAATAACCAACCAGCATTATTCTTTTTTTCCTCATTTTCCCCAGAAATTTCAATGCGTCAAACCTAAACCCCATAAGGCAAAGAGAAAATTTTGTCGTTAAAATCAAAGTTGCAAATTATGGGCTAAACTACTGTTTCAAAATCAAACTGAGAAGTAAAATCACTTTTTCAGATTAATTTGAACATAGAAAGTTCATTTGTTAAAATATTTATTTTGTGACTAAAACTAAGTTATATATTTGTTGACCATTATTTTTTGTTCTCGTATATAATAAAAAATTTATATTGTTCAATATCTTTCAGCTAAGTTTCAAAATATTAGGGAATTCTGCTAAAAAACCATCGAACTTATTAAAAATTGCAAGTTTGACACTCACCTCAAAACTGTGCGGGTCAACCTATTGAACCCCAAAGTCACCCGCAATACAGCCAACCGCTGTATCGTCGACGTGGCAGCGTTCAAAAAACTAAGGGTTTTCTGCAAAAAAACCATCGAACTTATTAAAATTTGCAAGCTCGACCCTCACCTCAAAACTGTGCAAGTCAACCCACTCACCTGCATAGTCACCCGCAATATAGCCACCACGTGTATTGTCGACGTGGCACCGTCTTCAGCTGTTAAAAAACTAACGGTTGGCTTAAAACGACGTAGTTTTGTGCTCTTAAAAAGTACACGAAGTTTCGAATTATGTTGTCGTTTTTATAACACAAAACGACGGTGTTTTAATTCCTCTATATCGCGATTTCTTATCTTCACAAAATCTCAAAATCGAATTGGGGCTAAGTTGAAATTAGGGTTCCTCGTCTCCTCTCCTCTCCTCTGCTCGTCTCTGTTAACAATTCCGGTTGGTGAGGTTCGTATTCTTGGGGTTCTGGTGAAGGTGGATCATCATCTCAACCAGCTCAAACTGATGGATGGCAGCCATGGGGTTCATTAATTGCCTCATCCTCTCACACTGCCGCAAGTAATGCTACAGAGCCTCCTGTTCCGAGCTTATTTTTGTTATTTTTTCGAGAGAAGTAATTTAAGTGTTGTAGTTTATGATAAAGACTGAATCTAATTTAATCCAATTAATATTGCATATGATTGTTTTGTTTTGTTTATGTAAATTGTGTTTTGAGAAAAAATGTGGTTTTTATTATCGGTGATTGTAGTGGTTTAACGGAAGAGATTTGAGATTTTGTGAAGATAAGAAATCGCGATATAGAGGAATTAAAACACCGTCGTTTTGTGTTATAAAAACGACAACATAATTCGAAACTTCGTGTAGTTTTTAAGAGCACAAAACTACGTCGTTTTAAGCCAACCGTTAGTTTTTTAACAGCTGAAGACGGTGCCACGTCGACAATACACGTGGTGGCTATATTGCTGGTGACTATGCAGGTGAGTGGGTTGACTTGCACAGTTTTGAGGTGAGGGTTGAGCTTGCAAATTTTAATAAGTTCGATGGTTTTTTTGCAGAAAACCCTTAGTTTTTTGAACGCTAATGTATTGCGGGTGACTTTGAGGTTCAATAGGTTGATCCGCACAGTTTTGAGGTGAGTGTCAAACTTACAATTTTTAATAAGTTCAATGGTTTTTTAGCAGAATTCCCAAAATATTAACATGTATTGTTCTATTCATTTTTCTTACCATTACCATTCGAAGCCACTATAATCCTAACCGATTTTTTGCAACTAAGTTTCAAAAGAAAAACTGTTTAAAAAGAGTAAGCATAAGTAAAAAAAATGAGGAGTGGTGTGTGTGCCTTGGAAGCGAACAATCCTTAAGGATCCATATCCATTTCTGGTAATGAGAGTCAGGCCGTCCATTTCTCTGGCAACTCAACGCAAAGTTCAGATATGGACAGTTTGAGTCATAGAGTGGATATGATTCGTCATATGTCCATTTCCCTACCGAGTAATCGCAATTCTCCTCTCTTCTTTCACGCCTTGTTTGCAACGCGTTGGGTAGAATTTAAGCATGGTTAATGGTTAAACTTAAACCTATTGTTGGTATAAGCATGGGTAAAATTCGGGAAAATTGGTCTTGTGCTTGGCCCGGTAGTTGATTACTTGAATGATAGGATTATGCGATTTCCATAATGTATTTTTATTTTCTGTATTGTTGAATTGAAATGAGAGGGAACTGTATTGCTTTTGAAACATTCTCCTCGAATATTTATCAGTTTTCTGATTTCAGGTATCAACAAGAAGGAATCAATTGGTTAGGATTCCTGAAACGTTTTAAGCTCCATGGGACTCTCTGCGATGATATGGGGCTTGGTAAGACGCTCCAAGCATCTGCAATTGTGGCATCCGATGCAGCAGAACGTCGTGATTCAACAGATGTACCAGATGTTTTCCCATCTATAATTGTTTGCCCTTCAACATTAGTTGGCCATTGGGCATTTGAAATTGAGAAGCTTATCGACCTTTCTCTGCTAAGCGTGTTGCAGTATGTTGGCTCTGCAGACCGTGTCTCTCCGTGAACAGTTCAACAACCACAACGTTATTATAACATCTTATGATGTGGTCCGCAAGGATGTTGAGTATCTGACACAGTTCTCATGGAACTATTGGATCCTGGATGAGGGGCACATTATTAAGAATGCTAAATCAAAAATTACTTCAGCAGTGAAACAATTGAAGGCCCAGCACCGGCTTATCCTTAGTGGAACGCCAATACAGGTTACATAGGAGTCTAAACTTCCCAGAAAGTTTAATACGTGTGCTTTTATCTTCTGAGTGATATTGTTTCCTTTTTGCAGAATAATATCATGGAGCTGTGGTCCCTTTTTGACTTTTTGATGCCTGGATTTCTTGGGACAGAGAGACAGGTAGCGCTTATTCATATTCCCTGATTTCATGCGGTTAAATATTTACCAATTTTCAGGGTCACTTTTGAATGTTGTTCTTTGAAGAAGTGTTTTTGGATATTTTTTAGTCATAAACGAGAAATGTGTTTCTTTATTCGGCAGTTTCAAGCATCTTATGGGAAACCGTTGCTGGCAGCTAGAGATCCTAAATGCTCTGCTAAGGATGCTGAAGCAGGCGTACTGGCGATGGAACCAATCAAGATCAGCAATCAAGTGCTAATGTGATAAGTTGAAACTTTATCCAACCAAACGCGCTACTTCTTTTCCTTCCCGTCGCCATGTAAATTTTCCATCTCATCTATCCATTCATGTATTGGTTTCTCCACTCCAGACGGATGCACAAATACACCAACTGAACTCTGAAACATTGCAATAGCATAACAATTAAGTCAACTAAACTTCTCCTAATCTTACATTTTCTAGGCATCAAAACACTTACGGAGAGCGATTTCAAGTTCTGCAAATACTTGTCAGACTTCTCCACCTCTCCACAGCGCCATCTCTCATAATACAAATAAAACTGAACAACATCATGAGCAGGATTCAAACTTTCTTCATGGAAATTTTCAGAATCCCAAACATCTCTTGGAGAGACACTTGGTCCCAAATTAAACTTTTGAATGCTATGATGCCAGCTCCACATCTCTCAGACGCATGAAGTATATTTGGGTTGTCCTTTGCATTTTCCTCATACCATTGCAATAACTCTTCATGCGAATTGCTAACCTTGAACAGTAAAATAGCCGCACAGTTACAAGCACCAGAATCAAGTATAATCAAAATTATAAAAAGCAGTAGAGAACTAACCATTACGCCGTATACTTGAGAAATATGGAAGAGCTCGGCATCGTTTCCAGAGTCACCACAGACAAGTGTGTTAGAAGGCTGCTTACCTTGAATCTCCAACTTTTTAAGCAAATATTCCAGAGCACCTTTTTTGCCAGCTCTTCTTGGTAATACATCGAAAGCATAACCATTGCTATAAACCAGCTTCACTTCCACCTATAAGGAAGCATTACTGTCATCAGCACCAAAAGGAACAATCCATGATAAGAATAGCCATCAAGCTCACACGAGGCGTACACAAAAAAAATCTCACCCCACGCTTCTCTAACTGCGTTGGCAGAACCTTCATTATTTCAATAACGTGTTCTCTTCCCACAAAAAAACTCACTTTGTGCTCCTCTTGGCTCTTGGCTGGCTATAACAGACAATACAAAAAACAAAAAAAAAGAGATTTAGAACGACCAAATTGTCACGAGATTTGGGATTGGATTTTCGAGAACTAAAATACGGGTTCGGTTTGGTTCTTCATGTCAAACATCATATATATATATTGACAAATAATAGACCGTATATGTATATATGGGCCTTTAGGTGTTTCTGGCCCAGAGGTATTGAATGTTTTCTTGACATATTCGTTTGGGCGGTGAGAGACATAAGTAGTAGTTGCAGGTACCCTTAAAGATATGCAATAAAACAAAAATTGGGAAAAAATCGGGGGATATTTTAGTCAATGTACCACGGATATAAAACCAAAAGCCTCTCCCATCCGCAGCCGCACCTAACCTAATTTTCTTGTTCTGAGAATCCTCCGGCCAATGGCTACCAGCAAGTACTCCGGTAAGCTTTCTCTCTATCTTTTCCTGGAATTTTTTTTGTCTATATGTGGATTAGATTACATCTGACCGATCCGTAGTATAAAATTAACGGATCTAATCAGATCTATCATATACGTATATTATCGGATCTAATCGGTTGTTTTTATGATGAATTTAATCGATCCTTCTTTTCTTATCGAAGTGAAATTTCTAGTCGTATTTCTTTTAATCTCTGGTTGACTGTTATTTTGCCGTTTCGGAATTTGTAATGCGTTTTTTCCTTAACCTCTCACAATATGAAAACTCTACCAAACTATATCAAATTTCTTTAGTATTTCATTATTTACATATCGCACTCAACTCTAAGAAACAAACAACAAATGCATGGAGATACTTTACACCATTTGAGAATGAATTATTGATGGACAGCAGTATAGAGTGGAGAAGACGCCAATGTGAGAGATAACCCACCACATGGTGGTAATGAGTATTGCGTAGTTTGATACATTCCATATTAAGCAACAAAACATGATGCTCTTCCACTACCACTCCTCACGTGAAACCTTTGATCTTGCTCTTTGAGAAAAAATATCAAACTCTTTTTCTCGGATTTCTTAAGCAAGACCACCCCCACACGTTCATTTGTATTTGGATAATTTCCTCTAAGAATCATTGTCCAACTGAATAGTTGGATGTATCTATCGAAATTGTAAACATTTTGTTGGTCCTGGTGACTTGAATTTTGAGTGTAAGCATTCCAAAAAATCGAATCGTAACTAAACCGTAAATTAGAATGTCCACCTTAACAATGATAATAAGACAAAATACATTTGATAGGAAACCGAATAAACAAGTTGTGACTGTTTGAAAATAAAGAAAGATTTACTATTGGGTCAGAAATCAGGTTCGAGTTTTTTAAGTAACCCAAAAAAATCCAGTCTTTTAAGTGGCCCACATTAACATCCCTTCCCCTCGCCCGAATTGTTTTTAATTTTCTTTTTTGAATCAATTAAATAATTTTTCTTGCAATTTTCCTCGGAAGAAAACAGCTTCAGATATCAGAAGCATTCTCTGCTCTTTGCCCAAAAAAAAAAATAAGCATTCTCTGCTCTTGAGAACCTCGCAGCCTTACCAGTTATCAAAACCCTAATTTCTTCCTTCTCTTATCAAATTATTTCTCCTTTCTTTCTCGAATCTCCCTTAGAAAAATCACGAGGATGAAGACGAGAAACGGCTAATCCCGAGCAAATCGAATTACTAAAAAAAGCTTTAAACCTAGTTTTTTGATATTCTATTTCCGATTTTATCTTTTCCTAATTCGGTCATTGATTAATCCACAGTTCTTCTAATACTACCATGACGAAGAAACGAAAGAAGCTGAAGCCGATTGTGAGAGGACCACCAGCAATTCGAAAAACCAAAAAAGAGACTTGTTCCTTTACCACTAATTAGACATGCCGGTTTCCTACCCTTAGATGGATATTGGGATTGGGACAATTCTACGATTCCTCGTGGTATGAACTATACTAGTGCAATTCTTAATGTCAAGAGGACTATGTATCAGACCGGGATTACATAATCATCATAGCATCTTAGTTGGAGAAGGCGGTCTGTCGTTGGTATCAGTGATATTGTTGTTGAGAAGCTTACCACTAACCAAATCTTCCCATATCATGCTTTCTGTCATAGTTGAAAAGTGTTGCGAAGTCTTATTCACGGAAAATGCTATGATGACTATGTATTGGCTATCCTTGAAACTCTTAATAATTCTTGTGTAATCCCGGTCTGATGCTAAAACGAGCGCCGAAACCGGTGGCTCGAATACAAGTGTACGAAAACTTAATTGTTTAACCATCTCCAAGTCAGCATTATCCCTCTTAGTACCTAAAAACAAGTGTTAGGTGTATTATAATAGAATTGTTTATTACACAAATACTTTACAATAGAATTGTTTATTACTTACGAGGATCCGGATCAGGATCAGGATCAATATTCACGTTTAGTAACTTTTGGTGCATGTCATATGATAAGCTGTCTTTAACACCAAAGATATGCAATCGTCGGAGATCAAAACCATTCTGTTACATAGTCCTCTTGACATTAAGAATTGCATTCGTATAGTTATCCTACCCTTACATGGATATTGGGATTAGGACAATTCTAGGGTAGAATAACTATCGTGAATACATCAATTTTATAAACATTGATTAAGAGCCATAATGTGAGTGTACAGATGTAGAAAATTATCAGATTGGGTTTAATGAAGGTATTATGGGATATCAAATCTTTACCCCTTCCTCAAGGTGTAGCATACAAAGATCTTGACACCAACTTAAGAAAAGTGTTACACAAGCTTGGCCATGGAGAGTGCACTTCTGTTTTTGCTTATGCCATGCAAGGAGACGTGACCCCTCAAGTAATGAAAAAGCTAAAAACGGGAGGGATCAAGTTGATCCTTTTGCCACCCACTAATTCCGGTAAGTAATTAATAATTAAATATATAAATGTCAAATACTTTACTTACTAACATATTTTATTATATATCCAGTTCAGTGGAAAAATGGGAACGGCAATATGTGGACGTTGAGATGTCAAATGACATTTATAAGTGTTTGAGGCAAGGAACGGGAATCTTCTCCATTTTGTTGATATCGGATTGTAAATACTTTCGTGAGGTGGTGGATGAAGCATGAGCACAAGGTTTTGCTTGGACATAGTGAACAAGTGGATGAAGGCTTGGCAGCAGTTGTACCTCATCATTTATCCGCAGATTGGAATTCTCTAGCTAAAGGTTAGTCAAATCCTCATAATTTCTTCTCAGTTGTGTTATAGTGAAAGGCTGCTAATTTCTAAATCTTTAAATTTCTTATGATCAGGTCTGTGATGGAGGCACCGAAGGAAGATTTCAGCTCTATTAGTTATAGCTTTGTTTCTAGTTTCTTAGATAAAGATAACACAAAACGCAAACCTAAAACAAGAAGTTTACATCTGTCTGTGTTTTCGAATTGGATAACTCTTTTAACTCTCTTTCCTTTTTTCAATTGAAACCCTTTATGGTGTTACCAATTCCAGGCTTAATCTAAGATTATCTTCTCACTCATTTGGCAATGGCTGATTAGCTAAAGTTATGGTCTTTAAATACCTGCAATTAGTCTTGTTAAGTGGTAACTCAGTGGAGAGTACAAATGGCATTCAAATTTTATATAACTGTGTAGGTTCTATCAGTGGAATAACGTGGATCTTGCCGTATCAATATCTAATTGCTGCTTTTTGTCAAGTCTTTATCTAGTTTTTGGATTTTTTTTTCTTGGCTTCTAAACCTTTCCTGCTCCGAAGATAAAATATCATGTTCCATATCTTTTCACTTGAAGCAACAAATGGAACAGCTCTTGAAAGGAAGGGTAAAATCCTTAGAGTTGTGTATGCAAAGAGTGTTCACAGTTCTGGAACTGGTATATCAGCGCCCTCTCATTCCAGCAACCTTGCTGCTGCTGCAATTAAAGCAGCATCATTTTGCTCAATAGGTACTTGCAGATTGTTTTCCTCGCATTGATCATTAATTTAACTTTTCAGTAGCTCCTAGTACTTCTTGTTGAAGATTGTCATTTTTTTGGTTCTTCTACTTTATGTACACTGGCACTCATGTTTTTCTTTATTAGTATGACAGTGTTGGATGGGCTCCAAAGGAATACAATCCTGATGAGAAACAAACCACTGGAGGGCAAGCCCAGGGCATTGGGGGAAATGAATCCCAGAGAGGGGCTTCTGCTCCACAGTCCGGCTATTTGTGGATTGAAGCATCTGGTTATTACTATGATGCGGCTTCTGGATACTACTACGATGGAAATTCAGGTTGGCAATTACATTTCTTTATTTGCTTAGATTGCTTGTATGGTTGAGTAGCTACAGCTCGAATTTCCACATGTGGTGGTATCAGCAAACCTGTAATGTTTAAAAGTAACGTTGATCTGGTCTAATTGGTGCAAGAACTTTCTGGTGGAATAGCTTTTGTGTAGATGTATTCTATTACAGGATAATTTCTTAGCACAAATAAGTCTTCAGCTCTGGTTTGTTCAAACTATATCAGGATTGCTACTTTGACCAGTGTGTAACACAAATTTCCTGTGGTGGATGTCCTGTTCTTTTTAGGACTATGAGGTTCTTATACTTTGTATACATCAAACTAGCACATGGAGATACATGCTTTATGTTAGACTTTAAAGCATGGCTGTAGGGATTATGGCTGCTGTAGGACTTCCAATGGATGTTTGTCATTTTTGACTTTTAAATATTGCGGCCTTCTTATATATGTGCCTTGAAAATTAGCATCTGATAGAGCTTAATGATGAACTGTTTTAATGGTTTTTGTAATCAATAGTCATCTCTACTTGGTGTGTGGGGCTAGAAAACTTGGTTTCGCTGGTGTGAGTTGAGGATAGTATTTTTTATTAATCATATGCTTCTAAATATGCAGGTCTTTATTATGACAGCAATAGTGGGCTTTGGTACTCGTATGCCCAGCAAAAGCAACAATATGTTCCTTGTCCTGATCAGAACAATGAGAGTAAATTAAGTGAACAACAACCAGAATCTGCCAAGATGGAGAAATCCAGTCAACAAAAAGTTATTATCCCTTCGGCTACTACCTCCAATGTAGAAAAGACTCTCTCCTTACCAGATGCGGTTCAGGCGGCTGCAGCAGCAGCAATTGCATCAGAGAAGAGGGAAAAAGAGAGTGAAGGAGATAAAACTTGCATTACAGGGTAGCAAGAAGCAAATGAATAACGTTTTATCAATGTGGAAACAGCAGAGCCATGAAACCCAAACTCAACGTCCCTCACCCTCACTTGGTGACAATCCACCTACAGTTCCGGCTGAAGCAAGGCCGTCTTTCTCCGCCAGACAATCCAAGGACAAGCTGAAACCTGATGCAATTATTACCAAGGAGAATACCTCCAGTCATGTAGTTTCTGCACTGACAACTGCAGAAGCTCGAGTAGCAGTACAACAGGAGTACCTTTGATGGGGGTCATGAGAGGTTCTTTTGGAGGAACTCTGGGAGGAGCTTCGTCTTCAGCTTATGTACAAGTGCCTCCTGTTTTGCCTTCTTCTCCTTCAGCTTCAGTTCAAGTTTCGATTTCTGGAAGTGGGAGAAGAAGGTTCTCTGAAACATCGACTGCAGTGCCTACTCACAGAGAACAGCCTCAGACATCATACCGGGACCGTGCTGCAGAAAGAAGAAACTTATATGGTTCATCGAGTGGAAATGATGTTATTGATTCAAGTAAGCCCCCTTGACTCGGTAGATTTTTTCGAAAAAGTGAATCCGGAAATGTGTTGTATTATCATTAACGTAATTGTGAAAATGGTGTTTGAATGAAGATGAGGATATAATGGGTTTGAGAAAAGGTTCATTGGATCCAACACCATTTCCTCCTGGTGTGGGTGGACATGGGATTACAACCACCACCGAAGTCAATAGTTTCGATGTAATTACTGAAGAGAGCAATAGACGAGAGTAACGTAGGAAACAGAATGCTGAGGAACATGGGGTGGCACGAAGGATCGGTAACTTTCTTTAAATACCATTTGTTTGCTTTATTGATAACGTTATATGTTAATGGTAATGGTTGGGCTTGTGCTCAGGGTTTGGGAAAAGACGGGAGCGGAATGAAAGAACCGGTGCAAGCGCAAGGCGTTGGTAGGAGAGCAGGACTTGGGAGTCAGCAGAAGAAAGTTGACGCTGAGTTTGAGGCTCAGCCTGGTGACACCTACAGAACTCTTCTTCATAAGAAAGCACTTGCGAGGTTTCGAGACATGTCTGAGAATAATTGACTTTTGTGTGTGTAAAATGAGTCACAACTTTTATGTTTGGTTGTGTTTAAACTATGAAAGTGATTTTGATTTGCTCTTTAGTCTCTTAAGGAATTGTTAATGAAGAGACAGGTTAAACACATGGCACTTGTACTGCTTGAGTTGATCATATACAACTCTAATCCCTCGTCCTTGTGTAAGTTTATTATCTTAGTTGATCTGGAGAGATCACAGTTTTCAGATAAAACTTTTAACGAAATTTAACATAAATTGTAGACAAAAACAGAAACCAAAACTTACAAAAGTTTTTCAAATTTTGAAAGTTTCAGAACTTTTGTGATTCAGCAGTAGCAGCAAGTTAGCAACATTTTATTGCAAGGTTAAATGCTACCAATTTTTTTTAACCAAAGTGTGATGAATAATGGTGAAAGAGTCTTCAGCCAAAAAATTTCAGAATACGATTTTCGTAATGAATATTTATATATTGTTATTTCATCACATCACAAAACGACACTAGACTACATAATGTTTGCAAGTATTCCAAAAGTATTTATGCATTGCATGTATATAATTTGGCGCTTCTTTTAGGCATTAGATTTTCCTATTTTAGTAGAGGTTCCGACACTTAGATATTAAACTAATTATTTCAATATACCAATTTATTTCAATATAAGTTGGTATCTCTTTTAAGAAGTCAGCCAACTTTGTTCAAAGACTTTTCAACATGAAGAGATGTACTTTTTTTTTTTTTTTGGATTGATTGAAGTAAAAGAAAGTTCGCAAAGGGATAAAGGAAATGTAATAAAATGATTTATTGATTTGAAAATTTGGACAGGGTTGGGAGCAGGAGCAGCGTTGATAGTGTTGATTGGATTAGGGGCATGGGCTTATGTTTCCATTATACCTCCACCTCCTAAGATATACAGAACACCCGGTGGACCGCCCATTACCGTCTCTAGGATCCGTCTCAGCGATGGCCGTCATTTGGCTTACCAAGAACATGGAGCTAGTATTCACGATCGTCCTTTTCCCACATTTAGGCGCAACGCTGTTATCGCCACCTGTGCTCGTCCTGTAATGATTCGATCGCTTCTCTCTTACTATTTCTCTATTTGGTGAAGGAGTGAGATTGTTTGTTTGGTCAGGGGTTTCTTGAGGAAAACAGCATTTACGTGGTGTCGTATGGTCGACCTGGTTATGGAGAGAGCAATCCTCACCCCAAACGTAATGAAAAGACTTTAGCTTGTCCCGGTACAACTACAAAGGATCATTGCTCAGAAACTAAGCTGGATAAAGTATAATGAGATTCCAGGTGCTGGTCATTTTTTCCCGGCGGCAGATGGGATTGCAGAAACTGTCTTAAAAGAACTCTTGCCCATTCCTCGAGCATCTTAAATTTCATTCAAATTCACATTGTTTAGACTCAGGGAAAAAAAAATCTGTAAATTTTGCTCCAACTCAAAAAAAAAATAGTAATGGTCTGTTCGTCTCCTAAATTTCTTTTTGCATATTGCAACTTTTTGACCAAAATAGATCTTTTCGATTTTTGAATTTTTATTACCTGTTGCAGCGTAGTAAAAAAGACCAACTCTGGTAAAACAAAACCAAAATGAATGTATTTTTATTTGGAAATAAGAAAACTAGCAGTAGATAACAAAGAATTATGCCACAAATATCGTTTCTTAAACTTGCAGTTAAAAGGATACTAATCATAATGTTAGATTGAGAAGCAGAGAATAATGCTCACTTGGGAAGGCCAGTTTCAGGATCGAGAAGGGCTTGAGTTTGGTCGTGAAGAACCACAGGACCTTTTCCAGGTCTAGTGCAGATAAAATAACTGACTTCTCCTTTTTGATCTTGTGATCCAATGTTGTTTTTGATTTCAGGTGGAGGTTGCAGACTCTCTACACTATTTTGCTCCCTCTAATCCTGCCTCTTTTAGAATCGAATTATCGCCCACTATGTAACTGGTAAACATAGAAACAAAAATCATTACATAAGAGCTTTTTTTCTGTGTCATTTTCGACTCTTAGAAAATCACAGTTAACGAATCACACGGTTTCCATCACTCACCTCTTCATATCAGTGTCAGACTTAGGGGGGGGGGGGGGAAATACCGAAATAGTATAGAAGCCCAAGCTCACAAGTTGTTGCCCCTTGTCTAACCTCTTCTCCTCGCACCGAAAGTTCACTACTACTTCTTGCTGAAAAGAAGAAGAAGAAGAAGAAGAAGAAGAAGAAGAAGAAACTTCTTGCCGTTGTGAAGAAGAGGAAAACGAAGGACTAGTTTGCCCTGACGTATTTTCTTTTTCCCTATTTAAGTTGTACCGTGTTATGCAAATGATATTCGGATAATTTCTTTTATAAAAACTTCGGGTGTTACAATGCGCAAATGCTTATTCTTTTCTTTAAACAAAAAAATGTTTGTTGCTGTTTGCATTTACGTTGTGCCAGTTTCTTAGCTAAGCTAACAAGCCACACAGGGTGAGTATTGATTCTTTTTCAAGGAGACTTGGACGTCTTTAGTGTCTGTCTCTAGTGCCCTTCATGAAAGCCAACCCTTTAAACTACTTACTTAATCTCATCCTAACCTATGAGATCGACACAATCGCTTATATGTGTGACCTCCAGCGGGATAAAGGTACACGTGTATCCTTCCTACTCGTACTGACCAATCACAAAGCTACCTTGTTCTAGTGAATGATGGAATAGAAAAAGTTCCAGACGAATGCCACAAAACCATGCCTGATTCCTCTTATTAAAGGATTCGATTCAATTAATACTCTCCTTGGAACAGAGTCCGCCAAACCAAACACACCTCAAGACAATGTACGCTAGAAAAAAAAACAGAAAATATATTTTTCCAATGAAAAAACACTTCAAAACCAATAGTAGCTGTTTGTGCTAATACTGTCTTTATTTTATAATCCCAATTTAAAGTCAGACAAACATATCTGAGTTACAGACCAAAAAAACAATAATAATTCAATAAACTCTAATAACTAAGTAATTCTATTAATTGGAGAAAGCCAAGAAAATACTTCTATTAGCAATTGAATTCTCATTTATCATTAGGACTAAGTACTTGAATTATCATTTATCATTACGACTAGTTTTTTATTTATTTATGATTAAAAAAAATAATACAACTAAGATTCTAGTAAAGTTAGTTGTATCTTAGTTGTATAATATACTTGAATTAAGTTAGTACTTGTATAATTTAGGTCTTTCTTATAGCAATTAAAATCTCATTTATCTGACAAAAAAAACCTCATTTTTAAACTTGTTTAATTTATTTGTCATTGGGACGGGAAGAACGGTTTTATTCCCCAGCGTAAAAAAGGAATTTGTTGTTGTTTTTTTTTCTCGACCCCGAATTGTTTTAATTAATTAATTAATTTTTTTTTGCAATTTTCTTCGGAAGCTAAAAAGAAAGAAGAGGAGGAAGAAGAAGAAAGCAGCATTATATATCAGCATAAGCATTCTCTGCTCTTGACAACCTCGCAGCCTTACCAGGTATCAAAACCCTAATTTCTTCCTTCTCTTATCAAATTTTTTGGGTTTGAAATGCTTATAAAACTATTATGAAATTTAATTAGCACAAATTGTTGACAAAAATAGAAAAAACATAACTTACAAGTGTCAGAACTTCTTTTTGTGATTCAGCAGTAGTATTTGTAGTAACTTCTTTTTAGGCATTAGATTTTCATTTTTTTAGTAGAGGTTCCAACAATTAGTTGTTAAACTAATTAATCTTACGTCCGTCATTGGCTTATCCTAAAACAATGTGGTTAATACGTTTTTGTTATAGTGGTGGTTGGGTTTTGTTACTGCCGCCTATTTCTGGATTAGTGTCTTTCACGGTGAGGCTTATCTACTGTTTATTTAGTTTTACCGAACCCTATATATATAAACCTATATCCACACTTTAAATCTATAACAATTTATTTCAATATAAGTTTAGAAACTAATTTAGTTTTCTACTGTTATTTTTTTCCGAACCCTATATATATACATATCTAAAATCCACACTTTAAACCTATACCAATTTATTTCATCCAACTTTTCTCAAGGTTTTTCAACATGAAGAAAGGTGAGTTTTTTCTATTGATTGAAGTAAAAGTAAGCTTGCTAAGGGATCAAGGAAATGTGATAAATGATTTATTGATTTGAAAATCTGGACAGGGTTAGGAGCAGGAGCAGGAGCAGTAGCAGCATTAATAGTGTTGATTGGCTTAGGGGCATGGGTTTATGTTTCCATTACACCTCCACCTCCTAAGATATGTGGAAAGCCCGGTGGACCGCCCATTACCGCCCCTAGGATCCGTCTCAGCGATGGCCGTCATTTGGCCTACCAAGAATATGGAGTTAGTAAACAAAATGCCACTTTCAAGATCATCTTTATCCACTCATTCTCCGCATTTAGGCGCGACGCTGTTATCGCCACCCGTGCTCGTCCTGTAATGATTTGATCTCTTCTCCTCTTATTATTCCTCTTTTGGTCAAGTACTCAGATTGTTTGTTTGGTCAGGGTTTTCTTGTGGAAAACGGCATCTACGTGGTGTCGTATGATCGACCTGGTTATGGAGAGAGCGATCCTCACCCGAAACGCAATGAAAAGACTTTAGCTTATGACGTTGAACAACTTGCTGACCAATTACAACTTGGTTCCAAATTTTACGTGGTTGGATATTCAATGGGAGCTCAAGCCGTTTGGGGTGTTCTCAAGTACATCCCTCACAGGCTCGCAGGAGCAAAATTGCTTTGTCCTGTAATCAACTCGTGGTGGCCGAGTTTCCCAGATAGTTTGACATGGGAGCTATGGAACAAGCAAACAAAAACCGAAAGGTTTGGAATGCTCGTTACTCACAATACTCCATGGTTACTCTATTGGTGGAACACTCAAAAGCTATTCCAAAAACCAGCTGTGATGGAAGGAAGCCCCAAGCTATTCGCACCTCAAGATCTTGCATTACTGCCAAAACTCGCAGCAAGGACACCTTACATGAACCAAACGACGCAACAAGGGATGCACGAATCACTAGACCGAGACCTGATTGTTGGATTTGGGAGATGGAGTTTTGACCCGATGAAGCTCAAGAATCCGTTCCCAAATGGTGAAGGAAGGGTACATCTCTGGCAAGGGGATGATGATCGGCTTGTCCCTATACAACTACACAGGATCATTGCTCAGAAACTAAGTTGGATAAAGTATAATGAGATTCCAGGTGCTGGTCATTTTTTCCCGGCGGCCGATGGGATTGCAGAAGCTATCTTAAAAAAACTCTTGCCGATTCCTCAAGCATCTTAAATTCAATTTCACATTGTTTAGACTCAGGGGAAAAGAATTGTACATTCTGCATTCTGCAATGATCTGTTCCTCTTCTATTATATATGAATTTGTTTTTGCATTCTGCAACCTTTTTACCAAAAAGGAACTTTTCGATTTCTGATTTTTTTTTATTAGCTGTTGCAGCGTAGTAAAAAAGATTAACTCTGGAAAACCAAATGAAGTTATTTTATTTGGAAATAAGAAAGCTAGCAGTAGATAACAAAGAAGCAGTACCTATTCTGCCACAAATATCGTTTCTTAAACTTGCAGTTAAAAGATACTAATCATAATGTTCGATTAAAGCAGAGAATGTTGCTCACTTGGGAAGGCCAGTTTCAGAATCGAGAAGGGCTTGAGTTTGGTCGTGAAGAACCACAGGACCTTTTCCAGGTCTAGTGCAGATAAAATAACTGACTTCTCCTTTTTGATCCTGAGATCCAATGTTGTCTTTAATTTCAGGTGGAGGTTGCAGATTCTCTACACTATTTGCTCCATCTAATCCAGCCTCTTTTAGAATCGAATTATCGCCCACTACGTAACTGGTAAACATAGAAACCAAAATCATTATATAAGAGCTTTTTTCTGTGTCATTTTAAACTCATAGAAAACCACAGTTCACGAATCACATGGTTAATTTCTCATAGGTCACCTCTTCATATCAGTGTCAGACTTAGGTGGGAAATAGTAGAGAAGCCCTTGGAGCAATTGAACTGCAACCTTTCTGTTGCGTGCAATCAGTACAGCATTCGGACCAGCGTCAAATGTGTAAGCAACCTGATCAGATTTAAGTTTTTGAGTTATTTGTTGTTTATATACTCTAAACACACACAAAATAGTTTTGCAAATTCAATCTAATTATCAAAGGCAGTACAAAAATTGAAAATAACATCTGACAATATAAAGGTCGAGCAAGACCACTTGGGAGCACTTTACCTGTGGTGTCCCTTCAGAACGGTTCCACTTTTCAACTAAGCTAATTATTCTGGAAAAGCAGATGACACTTTGATATTAAAACAAAGAAGGGTTATAGCTAAAAACTAAAAGAAGCAGATATAACTGTCAAAATAGAAAAATACCTGTGGGACGTGTCATTCAGGTAAAATATGGGCGGAGATGTATCTAGACAAACAGCATGAAACTGATTACTGTCTGCACAGCTTAACTGAGTAAAAGATGCAAAATCTCGGTTTTTTATAGCTTCCTCCATTTGCAGAATTCGTTTAGGCACAACTTCCTATGGATAAAGAAAGTAACGTTGTAATACAAACTGTCATCAAATATGCCAGAGGTAATACAAACTGTCATCAAATATCAAGAAGAGAACGTACTTTTGCTCTATGCTGTAAAAGCAAACTCGTCTCAACACTTTCACGCATTCCAGAGGTGCTGCTTGTTTCTTTCTGCCTTGAACTCACCTGGATGTAGCATAAGCTAAAAAGACTTACAAAACATATATACAAAGAAGTTTTTACAGGCTATGATGGAGATGTTAAGCAAGCACTAAATTATCAGAGAGTTCTTTTTGTCATGATTATCAGAGAGTTCAGATCATATTATTTGAGCTTGTATAACGGAGAAGAGGCTGCATGTATTAATCCATAATCTATTTATATTCACTTGTTCAACTAAAGCAAATCAATATGGTTTCCTGGAAATACTTATCATATAGCTCATTCATTCAAATCATATGACGAGCGAAATTGTACCATATGGTTAGTTGGAAACGGCCTGATTGGAAGATGGGAGAATGAGAGTAATTCTGCGACAAGTCTAAAAGTTGCTTAACAAAGTATTTATAAGATCATACCACAGCTATGATGATAACAAGATCATCCCAATGCTTCTCATCTGCCAGTTGAACTGCAACACTGTCACTTCCATCTTCTTTGCTTCCCATTGTCCACTTGACAAATCCACCAAATAAACTACGGCAAGCACTTCCTGAACCTTGCCTACATGAGAGAATGAAAATTAAACCGTGTATACCACCACTACCACTCAATTTCTAGAGGAATTTCAGAAGTGAATAAGATAACATGGAGAACTTTTACTATTACAACTGAATAACTGCTGCATATAAAAAGATCGTTGTAAAAAATGATCAAACTAGTGGCCAGTATATAATGATTAAATTATTCAATGTATGTGGAGCATAAATTGTAAGGAATGATACTAAAAGGAGGTCCACTATATAGATACCTGGCTATCGCAGAAAGATGGCTTGGATCTTCATCTACATTCATCAACTTTGCAAGAGAAAAAACTGTAGGAAAAGAGCAGTTGGACATAAACTACGAGCCATTCTAAAACTCATATAATTTCATTGTCATTAGAGGAAAGACGAAGAACTAAAATCCACTAAATTAAAATTTAGCATGAAAGTTGCTCCATTAGATGTGATTTAGTTCCTCTACCCAACAAATACTAGGCAACCGCATCTTTATACCTTCCTATATAACTCGACCTTAAGGTGATCCTAAAGCATCCATATATCCACGGAATGAAAATAGCACGTGGTTCTTTCAATTTTGAAAGGAAAATATCAAATGTGTTTTTTCATGTTTCAGGTTTAAGCAACCTACGATGAAACAGAGAGAAAATGCAAAATACCTAGACAAGCAAATCCAGCAGCTGAAGATGCTAATCCAGCAGCAGTAGGGAAGTTGTTATGAGAAGCAATATGAAGATGCAATTTCTCCCAATCTTTCTTCCCTATCTTGATACCTTTCTCCTTATCTTCAACATCACCAGCACGACTTCGAATTTCCCTCAAACAATTTTGATACCTACTTCCAGAAAGAGAGATCTCCTATACTAACATGAAACAACAACAAAAAAATAACAATTTCATTTTAACTCTTGCTAGGAATTATCAAATTTGATCCCAAATCTAGCTCAGAACTGAAAAATACATAATTAAGCTTTGTTCTGCTAATCCTTGAATTCGATAAATGGAATCTAGATCGTAGTGAAGCGAGTACCTTGCCATTGAGCCACATTCGATCCCGATCAAAAGCTGGACTAACGGCGACAGTGGTGACCGTACAGAGGTGATCTGGATCAAGAGTTACGCTAATGCTATCGTTGACGGGAAGAATCCGAACCTCATCTCTCTTTCCCCAATACTTAATCACCGCAATGTTCGTCGGAGTTTGCGCCGTCACCATGAATACCCATTTCTCCGTCGCCATGTGAGCTCCAAGCGTCTTAATGCTCTTCGTGAGATCTGCAGCTTCAAGTTAGTTAAATCGAATCAAATAAAGCGACGGAGTATTCGAAAAAATTAAAATATTATTTTATTCATAAACTGGTGACATCCATCAAACTTCAGTAACTTTTTTTAAGTCATGTATCAATTTGTATGTTTTTTTTTGCCATTTTTGTGGAAACACCAAATCTTAACCTACAAAGTTTTGAGAAAGAACAAATAAGTTAGGTGCATCTTATTATCCGTATTAGATTTGAATATTTCAACTATCAGAATTTCGGATATGCAATTTGTATACACATTAAAAAAAAAAAAACTGAAAATGTTTTATATAATTCAAAAATGTGAAACGCTTGAGCATACTACTAGATCATGATCCATGGTTAAGTTAAATCATTGTTAGATTGGGAAAGGATACATAATATATAAAAAAACTAGTGATTCATACAAGCAGTAACACAATGGTTGATGAGTATAACAGACTCATATGATATAACTCATACAAGTTTGGTTAAGATAATTGAAGAAAGCATTTCATTCCAAATATCCGGGACACCAGGCAAGCACCAATGGTTGCAATCTGATGAAGGTCCACGGATATGATGGTGCTTCTCTTCTTCGCGCATTGCTCTCTTGAACACTGATGAAGGATGACCATCTGTCCTGTACGACGACATTGTTGTGATATTGTGCAGATACACTCGATATTTCATCGTTCTAAGCACTTTATTCAACACTCTTGATTGTTGAGGGACGTGTGGTTTGGTAGAAGAAGGCAAGGGACGTCTCTGGTTGTAACACTTTTCACCACTTTCTCTGCCAATAACATTATGTACATGATCATATTATTGTATAATATATGATGAGATTAGGAATAGAAGAATATAAGGAAAAACCTCGGAGAAATGGTGCGGAAAATGACTTTGGTTTTGGATGGATCGAGATTAACCTCAACCCATTTAGCCCATGTTGTGAGTCCTCTCTCATAAGCAACCATTGGGTCCATAGCTTTGAAGAGATGGTTCCCATCCATGTAATAGTCCCACCTAAAACAACAATAACTTGCGTCACTATTAGGAATAGCGAATGACCTAAAATAGACGAATCCACTCATTCCCGATTGGTTTTAAGTTAGAAGTTTATGAACCTTAACAGTTTTATTATGCTAATCATTTGCTTTTAAACGAAAGCTGTGAGTTTTTTTTATGATGGCTTACGAAGTCCATTTCTGAGAGTGAGTCCACCAGTGAGCCGAATCGAATACAAGAACATCGACACTGCGCCAATATCTAGCATTTTCTTCGATAGAGTCCAAATGTAACACTCTTTTGTGGTCATCTCCTCTCTTGAGTTCCACAAGCAGAGGAGCCCAACAAAACTCAATTGATGTCTCAAAATCCTGCGGTAACAAAACTTATTAGTTGCTTTTACTAACCAAGTATTATGTGATCTAAAAGGAGATTTATTATATGATTATTACCAGAGAATGGAAAGACATTGTAGGACCATTGTACGTGAGCTTCTTACGATGAGTGGGAATCACAGACTGTACTAAGCAGACAAGAAATTCCCATTGGTTTCTCATTATGGAATCACCAACCAGCATTATTCTTTTTTTCCTCATTTTCCCCAGAAATTTCAATGCGTCAAACCTAAACCCCATCATGCAAAGATAGAATATTATTTTGGTTAAAATTAAAGGTCCATATTATGGTTAAAAATAGTGTTTGAAAATCAAACTGAGGAGTGTTGTGTGTGCCTTGAAAGTGAACAATCCGTAGGGATCCATCTCCATTTCTGGTAATGAGAGTCAGGCCTTCCATTTCTCTGGCAACTTAGCGCAGAGCTCAGATATGGACAGTTTGAGTCATAGAGTGGATACGATTCGTCGTATGTCCATTTCCCTACTGAGTAATCACAATTCTCCTCTCTTCTTTCACGCCTTGTTTGCAACGCGTTGAGTGGATCATTGTCGCCAACTAGCCATAGCTCATCAAACTGAGACAATGCTTCTTTGGTAAGGATGAGACACAGAGAAAAGAAGAAGACTCTAGTGTTTGGAGTAGCCATTTGGAGGAAACTGAGCAGTGTTGGCTTAGAGAAACGAAATAATATAAAGAAGATAGGAAAACAAAAAGTTGATAAAGTGAAAACGCTTTAATTACGGAAAGTGGTGGTAATTAGTACTAATTAGACTTACGCTTGAAATTTATGTATAAACTGATCCAAAATGTACAAAACTTTGATATGGTTAAAAAAGTTCAATAAGTTTATTTAGTGGTTAACACATATATTTGATGAAAACAGAATCAATACCCGAACGAAAACGATAGATCTAAACCAAAAGAAGAAATGCAGAATCAAACAAGTTTTATTTCTTAATCAGTGTGGAAGACAACAAGTAGAGAACCAATGAACCAAGGAACAAACAAAGAGGTATCGGATAGAGAGAGACCCAAAACTCTCCCAGCCCCAAAAGGTCAAAAACAGACCAAACTCAAGGATCCAAACTTATTTATTAGTAACCCAAATGTGTTAAAGAGTATTATGAACCCAAGACATAGCAACACCACTCTTCTGCAGCTTTTATTATCCTTCATGCTTATCAAATTCACACCATCCCAAACAAACATAACACAATACAAACACTATGCTCTTTCGTTAGCTTCTGTCTTAAAGATGTATCATCTTAATATGTCAGTCGAGATTCAGATAATCCTTCTAGAAAATCCATTTTTCTTGATCATTTGAATAAGAATCATCTAACCATGATTGGTGGATGTGCATCCACGTCAGCCTTTGCTTTTCCTCCTTTCCATTTTAACTCATTTTCAGATTTTCAATATTATTTAGTTTAATCAAATCGTTAGAAATCTTTAAAGGACATGAATCAAGGTTTTACCTTATAACTTAAACTCAGTAAGACTTTTGTTGAACAAGAGCGTACTTTTCCCTCTGCAAACAAGAGCAAAACATCACAACATGGAAGCCAACTTCTACAGTATTATAGTCATGAAGAGGAAACATACAACTCAACATCTTTTTATATCATCTTCAAGTACACAAAGACCAAACAAATCCTTCAGAACTTGCTTTTTAATTGTATTAAGTGACTTGTAATTATCAAATAATGAACTAGATTTCTTACCAGAGAACTCATGCTTGTCAAATTTTGCAACCCAACTACCTGAGCTAATATGAGAAGTCGAAACTCTATCCAACCAAATGTGAAACTTCTTTTCCTTACTGTCACCATGCAAATTTTCCATCTTATCTATCCATTCATGTATCGTTTTCTCCACTCCAGACGGATGAACAAATATACCAAGTGGACTCTGCAACATTGCAAAAGCATAACAATTTAAGTCAACTAATCGGTTTATACAACACAAGCAATAGAGAAACATCTTTAAAGTTATCAATCTAGGCACTTGAATTTCCATTAACTCAGATGCTTCCTCACCTTCATTAATCCACTTTTCTAGGGGGTTTAACTAATCTTTCATCAACCTCATGAAAGTAAACTTCTCCTTTATCATTTTGAATTTAATACACATTTTAAAGTATTTTCAAGGCAGAAAAAACGAAGAAACACACTTACAGAGAGTGATTTCGAATTCTGCAAATACTTGTCAGACTTCTCCACCTCTCCACAGCGCCATCTCTCATAAAACAAATAAAACTGAACAACCTCATGAGCAGGATTCAAACTTTCTGCATGGAAATTTTCAGAATCCCAAACATCTCTTGGAGAGACACTTGGTCCCAAATTAAACCTTTGAATGGCTTCTATGATGCCAGCTCCACATCTCTCAGACGCAAGAAGTATTTTTGGGTTATCCTTTGCATTTTCTTCACGCCATTGTAATAATTCTTCATGCGAATTGCTAACCTTTAACAGTAAACACAGTTACAGGCACAGAATCAAGTATAATTGAAATTAAAAATCAGTAGAGAACTAACCATTACGCCATATACTTGAGAAATATCGAAGAGCTCAGCATCGTTTCCCGAGTCACCACAAACAAGTGTATTAGAAGGGTGCTTACCTTCAATCTCCAACTTGTCAAGTAAATACATCAGAGCACCTTTTTTGCCAGCTCCTTTTGGTAATACATCGAAAGCATAGCCGTTGCTATAAACCAGCTTCACATCCACCTATAAAGAACACTACTACCATCAGCACTAGCTAAAAGGAACAAAACAATCTATGACCATTAAGCTCACAAGAGGCGTACACACAAAATCTTACCCCACGCTTCTCTAACCGCGTTGGCAGAACCTTCATTATGTCAATAGCGTGTTCTCTTCCCACAAAAAAACTCACTTTGTGCGGCTCTTGGCTCTTATCTGGCTATAACAGACAATACAATAACAAGAGCTTTAGAACAACCAAATTGCAACAGATTCAGCTGGAGATACACCATAAGAATTCAAATCTCCAAACAGTAACACAACAATCTCGACTTAACTGTCATCAAGGTTAATATTATTTTCTAAAAATAGGATTACACCTCATTTCAGCTTCTTTATTGCAACAATAGTATTCTTATTGCCTCTATCCCAGCAAAATTATGTAACGATATTATGTATCCTTACAAACAAGATTTTTACTGAATTTGTAACAAATTTTCAGTAAGTAAAAATTAGAAAATGGTTTCGCTCTAATTACCCTTGCCAACAAGGTAAACCCATTTTCATGTTTAGAGATACTTGGGAATGTAATAATCAAATGTTACTTCAGTTTAAGCAAAAAGTCTAAGTCAACGCAAACAAGATAACAACACAAAAGCAACAATTTGACTATTCAAGCAGAAATAAATATTGACAAATTACGATTGTTATAGAAAATACCAGAAAACAAGACATATCATTTCATTGACTCATTCCAATGCTTAGACAAACAAAGTCCTCTAAACAATTTATACCTGTCGCTCAAGTTTACTGAATTTATCAGTTTCCTCAACAACAATTTTTCTGTTCCACTTGTCATCCAAACGAGCCCCCCAAACATCATCCTTTACCATGGATTCGCCACAGTACACAATCTCAGAACCCACAGAAGTAATGGCGATGTCAGGAGTCAACAAAGGCCTCTTCTTTCTTAGACTCAAGTAAGAACTCAAAGACCTCCCAGTGGAATAAACAAGCAATGAATCATGACGAAAAAAAGCTTCCCAAAGCGCATTGAATCTAAGAAGATCAGTGTCTTCAGGATCATCATGATCCACCTGCAGATTTAGAGAAAAATGATTCTCACTCGAATCTTACAAACTAGAAGATTGAAAAAATCACAGAGATGAAATTAGAAATTACCAATGTGCAATCAAGATCAGCAACTAATATGAGACGTGGTGGTCCCTCCAACCTATCCATCAATTTGGATATGATCTCTCTTGTCTCTTCGTACAAGTTTATTTTGCTTTGTAGTTGACTTTCATGGGATCTTCTTGGACACTTCTGTACTTTAGATAACTCTTATTATCTGCTAATTTTAAGAAGTCAATAAAAATGAAAAGCCAATTCAATAAAAATGAAGAAAGAAATTGTAAAGCAGATACGACTGAATACGTGATTCGTATAAGAAATAGAAAGAGGCAGATGGTTTTTTGAGTACCTGTATGAGACTTGAATTGACGGAAAATCGCTTAGAAAGAGATGAGCCGGAGGTACAAGGAACGGAATCAGCAGATGAGCAATTGTAGAAGATTCCGACGACACAAAGGAGCCATTGATTCCATGTATGTTGATCCTGTTTATTTAGGATTTTTTTAGTAATAAGATTTTTATATACCATGTCAAAACCCCCTAATTTAGATCCGTATTATTATTTTTGTTTTTCTAAACTCAACATCGCTTTTTGATTAGATCAACTTTATACATTGTTTTTTATACTTTTGTGGTTTACTAATCTCTTCAGAGGAAAAATCTTATAGTTAACAAAGCTAACACGACACGCACATATGGATTCTTATCTGAAAACAAAAACAAAAAAAATATTATCGAAAATTGACGAAATATATCCCAATAATCATAGAAAAGTAATGTCATAGACAAACGTTGAGATTACGTGACAAAATGACATAAAGAAAAACTTGGATTAGAATACATGCCAAACCAAAGATATATCCTTCAAGAGAAACATATACAATCGTCGTAGCATTAGGATGGCTCCCGCTCCGGCTACGAAAAGTCTAGGTGGGGAAATAGGTCACACGATTAATCTAGTCGTTCCACACAATCCATCAATTCAAAGAAATTGGCTCCATCACTATTCACTAATATAAAACCTCAACGAATAGCCATAAAATGGAAGACAGTAAGAATAACACAATTTTTACCAAAACAAAGACCACCAAATCTAAGAACGTGTGACAAGAGCTTATTATTAAATGAAGTCACCGCAAGCAATATGTGCACTACCAAGCCCAAAACGTCCAAAATAACAAGTCCATGCGGACCAATCTAAACGTTATTGGGCAAGCCGAATGCGTCCACATTCGCCTACAAGAAAATTTAACTTGATCTTATCCTAACCTATGAGATCGACCAAATGGAGACCTTCGACAATATATTAATCCCCAATGTTAAAACACTTGCCGACTTCACCGAAAAGCGAATACGCCGGTCTATATACAGTGCAGTCCTAAAAAATGTTGTATCAAATCAGTTGATGCATCATAACCTATGGTGGCTGTTTGTGCTAATACTGTCTTTAATTTATAATCCGAATTTAAAGTCATACATACGAGTTACAAACGAAAAATAATTAAACTCTAATACTAACTAAGTACTTTTATTAATTGGATAAAGCTAAGAAAATATTCTATTAATTAGGTCTTTCTTTTCGCAATTGAAATCTCATTTATCTGACAAAAAAATTATCATTTTTACGCATTTTTAATTTATTTGTCATTGATACGAGAAGAACGGTTTTATTCCCAGCGAAAAAAAGGAACGGTTTTTCCCAATTTGTTGTTTTTTTCTCCCCGATTTGTTTTTTAATTGTTTAATTAATTTTAATTTTTTTTTGCAATTTTCCTCGGAGGCTAAAAGAAAGAAGAGGAGGAAGAAGAAGAAAGCAGCATTATATATCAGCATAAGCATTCTCTGCTCTTGACAACCTCGCAGCCTTACCAGGTATCAAAACCCTAATTTCTTTCCTCCCTTATCAAATTATTTCTCCTTTGTTTCTCGAATTTTCCCTAGAAAAATCACGAGGACGAAGACGAGAAACGGCTAATCTCGAGCAAATCGAATTACTAAAAAAAGCTTTTAACCAAGTTTTTTTTGATATTCTATTTCCGAATGCCTGATTCGATTTTTCGTTTTCGAGAATTCGATCATTGATTAATCTGTGCAGTGTGTGTGTGTGTTGTAGGTTTTTCGTAAAGTGATTGGATGAGCTTGGATGTGGAAGTGAAGCTAAGAGGAGGTTCACTCTTGTTGTTATCATCAACGTTCTCATTGTCGCCTTCATGGCGCAGCAACAATCTTCGCGACTCAATCGTCTCCTTACTTTGTTGGACAGTATCCTTTGATTTTTCCTGATAGTTTCTGATGCTTCCTTTTTCTGTTTTTAGTAATGTATTTCTCGTTTTTTGCCTTCGTATCTTTATCTTCGAAGACGGGTACATGTTCTCCTTAATGAAATTTCTTTGTAGCTGGTTCAACACAAGCTACTCGGCTAACTGCAGCCAGGCAGATCGGGGATATTGCAAAGTCTCATCCTCAGGACTTGAGCTCTCTTCTGAGAAAGGTATAGTCATGGGTGTTTTGTTTTCCTGGCTTTCTCCTATTATTGGTGGTGCTAAGGCTAGGTTTTCGTTCTGGGGTTTATTTTGTATGTTAGGGCGTCTGAATTACAGAGATATAGGGCTGTGATTGATTGTTATACTGATGGGAAAATTACTGAGATGTTAATGGCAGTGGCAGTGGAAGTTACCTATATTTGTTTTTATGCCCTTCTCTTTGGAAATGGTATTATTATTTTTGCCCTATCTTAGATACTCTATTGGTCTATGTTTTAAACCTAGTATTCTGCCCAATGTGCTTAGTATAGGTGAGTAATACAGAATAGACTAGTTGATCCAGATGAGTTGAGGCTTGCAGAGATAATGTATTGTGATGTTTAGTTTATGGTATATGTCCTACAACATAAATCTCAAAATCATTGTTGGGTTCACATCCCCTGTTCTATGGGTTTACTTCTTACATTGTCAAATATATATCGTAAGTCCATGCATGGCTGGAGAAAGTTCCTACTGTTTGACACCTAGTTACAATACATCTTTTAATAGGCTGTTGTCAGCATTGTTAGCTTATACCGCTCCTAAAGAACGTCAAAGCTTTAGATAAAGAATCTAATGGGCTTTTAGAATCGAATATTAAGTAGAGTGACCACCTGCCTATCAATTGTTCCAGGATTTAACTCTCATTTTAGTTTCTGTTAATAGATTGAACTTCAAGCCTTGCTAGGACATCTGGTCTTATTCATGAAATAATATTTCTGATCAGCTAGGTTTTGTTTTTTTTTGGAGACCTAGTCTACTGCTTTTTAGGTACATCTTATAAAATTTCATCTTGGCATTATAGTTTAGGTTTACTTACATCTTTCTAAACTGCTAAGTCGTTCTTTACATTAGATTTTCCTTTTTGTTCTTTTGGCTTAACTCTATTTATCCGGGAATTAGGTTTTGCATTACCTCCGTAGTAAAAAGTGGGATACGAGGGTTGCTGCTGCTCATGCTATTGGTGCCATTGTTCTGAATGTCAAGCATACTTCATTGAGTGAACTGTTAAATTCTTTGGCAACGAAGCTGGGTGAGGCCGGGATGTCTGATAATGTAGATGAAGTGGTGGCTTTGCGCAATCTTCAGTCCAAACTTCTAGCAAATGCTCCTTTCAGAAGGTTATTAATAGATCTATTACCCAATACGTGTGTTTTTTTTTTTCATGTACTGTTAAGACTTCTTAGCTGGATTTTCAGATGCCTTCATCATGTTACGGTTTCCTGATGTCTTTTAGTGTCTCTAACTTTTGGCATGTGCTAACAGCTTTGAGATGATCAAGGTTTTAGAGTTTGGCGCTTTGTTGGCATCTGGTGGACAGGTAATTTTATCATTTATTTGTCTACGTCATTCTGTAAGATTTTAGCTGATTTATCTCTGGTGTAATTTCTTTACTGATGTCTTGCCTTTAGGCCTAGGCAAATATCTTTGTGGAAATTACATTTTTGTCGGTTATAAATTGTTTGGAATAAGTAGGCCACTGGAATGACATTAAGTTTGACGGCAATCTGGTTAGCTTCTAAGATGTGTTTTAGGTTTAACTAAGTCCTCTCGGCATCATAAGGAAACATGTTAAATAGCCACTACTCTTGAATTCTCTTACCTTTTTTTATTGCTCCCTTTATCCTTACCTCCTTTACTCTTCGAATATTTTTGGTTTTGTCCTTGAGATATGATGCAGTTCCTTTGGTACTTACAAAAAATCAGATGATAGCCAAATTATTAGCTGTTTCTAACATGGAGAAACTCTTTTTGTTGCAGGAGTACGACATTTTGAATGATAATTCCAAGAATCCAAGGGATCGAGTGGCTCGACAGAAAAAGAATCTCCGGCGACGGCTAGGTAGATTATACATATAAATTTTAAATAACCAGTATATACATATACACATTCTTCTAAGTCTATAATATTACTACTATTGGTTCTACTCATTCTTTATAAAGTTGACCCTCTATGCTCTACGCATCATTTGTTTTACTTGATTGATGCATGTATTGAACAGACTTCTGACAATCTATGGAATAGGTTTGGACATGTGTGAGCAGTTTATGGATGTCAATGAGATGATTAGAGATGAGGATCTTGTTGAGCAGAAGTCCAATGTTCAAGCGAATGGGGTTGGAAACAGATTATACACAAGCTATTCTCCACACCATATTCAACAATTCGTTTCAAGAATGGTTCCCCGTGTCACTTCTAAGAGGCCAAGTGCAAGGGAATTGAATCTACTGAAACGAAAAGCAAAAATAAGCTCAAAAGATCAAGCTAAAGGTAGCTGTGAAGGAGCAGATGTTGAGATGGCATCGTCTCATGTTGCCTCAACCTCCAAAAGAGTTTTATCCGAGTCATTGGACTCCAACAAGGTATTTGGATAATGCTTACTCATAATGACAGATATATTCATTATATAAGTTGTTGAGTGTTAGTATTGAATATACAACCAACTTGAATTCTCAGTATTTTATTGATATGCTATCATTGGATTCAACTTTGACCTTTATTGCTTTCTCTTTGGTGTCTAATCTCTTACGAATGTATATTCCACACGTAGACTCAGACTTTACTTGAAAATAGAATTGTAGTTATCAGACTTTGTTTTTGCAATAAACGCCGCAAGCGAGAGAATTTTCCTCGCTTATTAGAATTCTAGGCACTTTCTTGATTTCGGCTGACCACATTTCATACTGTCTTGTTTCTTCTGTATATGTTACTTAAAATCTCTTAGATGGACATTGTTAATGAAGAAGATATTGAGCCTGATGGGGATGGAAGATGGCCTTTCCTCAGTTTTGTTGAGCAACTTATTCTTGACATGTTTGACCCTGGTAAGGTTCATGTACTTTTGCGGTATACATTTTACTTTTCTTTTCACTTATAGAGAAGTTGACTATTAATCTGATAATGTGGTTAGCATGGGAGATCCGCCATGGAAGTGTAATGGCTCTGAGAGAAATTTTAATGCATCATGGTGGTTCTGCTGGAGTGTCAACAGCAGAGTTTAGCTCGGATAATGGGTTTGAGTTGAAAGAAGTCCTGAATAAAGTAACACGAGAGAGAGAAATTGACTTGAATATGCAGTTTCCAGAAAATGAGCTGGAGCCACTTCGGAAAAGACCCAAGACTGAGGATTCATCAAAATCATTTACTGATAACAGTGTTTTGGAAGTTATGGCAGGTGACTGTGATATTAATGTTAAAGATGAAGATGCTGAGTTGTTATTGCCACCAGTGAAGGTCAATGGTCAAATTGACTCTAGTTCTACGAAAGTGGAACTTCAGTCTTCAGTTGATGGCTCATCATCTCAGTCTGGAATAAACCATGTGGCAGAGGTTAACAATCATTTTGAAGATAAGAGTTTTATTGAGGAACCGGTTATACCTAGGCAGCAGGAAGAAAATCTTGAAGTGTTGGATTTGGTTAAACAAGCAAGGCATTCTTGGATTAAAAATTTTGAATTTCTCCAGGATTGCACGATTCGTTTCTTATGTGTACTTTCACTCGATCGGTAAGACTTTGTTACTTTATTCTAGATTTTCTTTTCCAGTTTTAGCTGTTTCTGCTTCATAAGACCTATGGTAGCATAATTGTTTATTAAGCTTCCTATATTGGTTGAGATCTGCTTGGTCATTTCCTAGTTTTGGTCATATTTCACTCTGTTGCAGATTTGGGGATTATATTTCCGATCAGGTAGTTGCTCCTGTGCGGGAAGCTTGTGCCCAAGCACTTGGTGCTACTTTCAAATACATGAGTTCCTCGTTGATTTATGAGACTTTAAATATCTTGCTTCAGATGCAGGTACTGTTTTATCATACCTTTTTGAACTTACTCAAAACTAAGAAATTTGATGCGGTCTCTAGAAACTATAAAACTGTTTGGTAATCTTTATCATTTTCATTTGTTCAGCGTCGGCCTGAATGGGAAATTCGTCATGGAAGTCTTTTGGGCATTAAGTACTTGGTTGCTGTGCGACAGGTAACCTTCAGCACATGGTAGCTAATTTTATTAAGTTAACACATGTTTTGAAAAACTGAAAGGGACATATTTCAGTCTTGTTTTACCGTTTTTCATGTCCGAAGGACTTATGTTTTTTCTATCATGATATAGGTTGTACCTCACTTGACTTCTTGAACCGTTCTTTGTTTGTAGAAATGCATGTTCAGTGTTTGCTTTCCTTTCTTATTCGCCCCTGATTATTCTTTTTTGCAGGAAATGCTCCAAGGTTTGCTTGGCTATATTCTTCCGGCGTGTAAAGCAGGGTTGGAGGATTCTGATGATGATGTACGAGCGGTTGCTGCTGATGCTCTTATACCGGCGGCAGCTGCTATTGTCTCTTTGAGAGGACAGACATTACTTTCCATTGTCATGCTACTGTGGGATATTTTGCTTGAGTTGGATGACTTAAGTCCATCCACCAGCAGGTAAGCAAGTGTAAAATTACATGCTACCCTTTTCACTTTCCATATATGGTTAAAATCCTACTTTTCTTGGTATTGGAAATTTTCTGGAAAAGATCAATTTTGAACTTGTAAAATGTTTCTTGCAGTGTTATGAACCTCCTGGCAGAAATATATTCTCAAGATGACATGACCTTGGTGATGCATGAGGAATTATCAGTGGGGGAGGAAGAAAATATTGACCTCAATGAAATGGTTCATGTCGAGAGTATTGGAGAAAGCAAAGATGTCAAGGAAAGCCCTTATGCATTATCAGGTTTAGCCCCTAGGTTGTGGCCATTTACGAGGCACGACATCACATCAGTTCGATTTTCCGCTATTCGAACTCTGGTAGGTTTCTATTGTTTGTTCGACAATAGAATCTCTCTTGGTACTTGCTACCTATTTTTGTTGACGCTTGCATGATTTACATGTATCTTGTGCCTTGAGTTTCACTTGCCTATTAAATTTAACAGATGTAAATCCCTTTTGCTTACTTTAGAATACATTTTACTTTTATGTTCCTTTGAAAGGCTTAACACTAGTTCCTAATTTTCCCCTGGCAGGAACGACTTCTTGAAGCTGGATGCAGAAAGAACATTTCCGATCAGTCTAAAAGTTCTTTTTGGCCATCTTCTATTTTAGGGGACACCCTGAGAATTGTCTTTCAGAATCTTTTGCTTGAATCAACTGAGGAGATTTCGGAGTGTTCGGAGAGAGTGTGGAGGCGATTGGTTCAGGTACTTAGTAATGGAATTTTACTTTTTCTCAGAACACTTCTAATCTTTTTTCTGTGTTTTTTTTCTCTCCACCCTCTGAATTAAGTGATCTTCGTTCTTGGTTTTCATTAGAGTAGCTTTCCAATTTGTGCAGTTTACATGTGGTATTTCTTCTTGCATATTTACATGTGGTATTTCTTCTTGCATATGTAAACTTTTTGAAATTAAGTCACAGGATACTGAGAACGTATTTGCATCTGAACCCTTTTCTTTTATTAGTAGCTGGATGTCTTTCTGTTTCCTAAATTTTACCTACTAGCTAAAGCGCATAATATGGCAGAAAGGTACATGTCGGATGGAGAAAGGTACATGTTATGAGGATCATGTTACTGGTTGCAAAAAAATTGGGTTCACGTATTGTGCATCTACCTGACAACGTGTTATTGTTATTACTTTTTCGTTTTTTTGAGGTTAAGTGTTTAGAACATCCTACTTTTCTCTTATGTGGACCTATCATCTCTCATTTCTCTTCTTATCAGTGCCCAGTGGAAGATTTAGAAGAAGCTGCAAAATCATACATGGCTTCATGGATAGAACTTGCAGCTACTCCTTATGGTTCAATATTGGATGCTACAAAAATGTTTTGGCCAGTAGCTCCCCCTCGTAAGAGTCATTTCAAAGCTGCTGCTAAGATGAAAGCTGTCAAACTTGAGAATGAGGCTTCCAGCATTCTGGGCTTTGATTATGCAAGAAGTTCTGCTTCCCTCGAAAAAAATGAAGATGCTTCTGCCAGGTCCACTAAAATTATCGTTGGCTCTGATATGGAGATGTCAGTGACTCGCACCCGGGTAGTTACAGCATCTGCGCTAGGTATCCTTGCATCGCGGTTGAGTGAGGGCTCAATACAGTTTGTGATAGATCCACTGAGGAGTACTCTTACTTCTTTATCCGGTGTTCAGCGTCAGGTATGTTCTGTCTCCCTCGCTCTCGCTAGACGTCTGTTTCATGTCTTGGACTAAACTGCTGGCTTTGCAGGTTGCGTCCATTGTTCTTATCTCTTGGTTCAGAGAAAATAAATGCAAGGTCCCTTCTGATGGTAGTGGAAGTTCGCCTTGTTTCCCTAGTCCTCTTAAAAAATGGCTGCTAGATTTGTTAGCTTGCTCAGACCCTGCTTTCCCCACTAAAGACATACTTCTTCCTTACGCTGAGCTCTCAAGAACATACACTAAAATGAGGAATGAAGCTTCTCAGTTATTACATACAGTTGAAACCTGCCATTACTTTGATAAGTTATTATCAACGACTAAACTCAATGTGGAGAGCGTGAGTGCTGATGAGGCAATTGAATTTGCATCAACACTAGCTTTGTTGAATAAAGAAAGTGTAGCAAATGAATCCATAGAGAAGCAAGTTTTCGAAGATGTGGAGTCATCTAGGCAGCAACTCTTAACTACTGCTGGTTATTTAAAGTGTGTCCAGGTACATTGGAATCAGTTTTGATATCTATGATGTGCTATTTTAAATCTTTGGTCTGCTAGATTATTGTAGGTCATGGAAAATTAACGTTCCGTTTTTTGAGATTGTACCTTTTAAATCCTATTTCTGGACTTATTTTCATGCAGAATAATCTACACATCACAGTAACCTCCCTGATCGCTGCTGCAGTTGTTTGGATGTCAGAATTTCCTGCTAGACTTAATCCAATAATCTTGCCGCTGATGGCTTCAATCAAAAGAGAGCAGGTAGCAATTGAAATTAAATGTTTGTTTTCATGTTTCAGTGAACTGAACACTGACTCTGTACTGTTTCAAGGAACAAATACTACAGCAGAAAGCTGCTGAGGCTCTTGCAGAGCTTATTGCTTACTGCGTAGATCGGAAGCCAAGCCCCAATGACAAGTTAATCAAGAATATATGTAGCTTGACGTGCATGGATCCTAGTGAAACCCCTCAGGCTAGCATCATTAGCTCCATGGATATTGTTGATGACCTGGATTTCCTGTCCTCGCGGAGTAATGCAGGAAAACAAAAGGCAAAAGTTGTGTTGACCGGTAGTGAAGATAGATCTAAAGTTGAGGGGTTTATCACCAGGAGAGGATCTGAGCTTGCATTGAAGCATTTAAGCCTGAAATTTGGTGGTTCTTTGTTTGACAAGCTCCCAAAATTGTGGGAGTGCCTCACTGAGGTTCTTGTTCCTGAAATTCCTGCAGATCAACGGAATATTGACCTTAAAATAGAATCTATTTCAGATCCACAAGTCTTGATAAACAACATCCAGGTATACCCAGTGAAGTGTTTTTGCATAGTTATGATTTTTCATTTTCTTGCACCAAATTATCCCCCGGAGTGTGGTTATATAATTGTCACGAGTAATTCTGATTAACATGTTTTCAACTCAGGAACTAGCAGTCTTCGAATCTGTTCTGTGTCTGTATACTGACCATTGATAGGGTGAACATTGGAAATGTATCAGAACAGTTTGCATAGCAAATTCACTAGTTAATGAGTTCTGTCAGTTGGTACATGTTTGGATTTTTAGATATTCTAAAGTAATAGCTTAGGGATTGGCTATTCTACATTCCTTAAACAGACACGGTAAAACTTATTCTTGAATAAGCAGGGAAACGTTCCAGTTTATTTCTGTAATACTTTCACAAAGAAGGGGCATTTGTTTGTTATAGAAGTGCTTTTTATAGGATGTTACATGGAAATGTGTGACCATAGCTTGCATGACAATCCCACTAATGAAAGATTAAGTCAGTAGGTGATTTTGTGCTTGAGATATTTGAAGGTTTAGTTTTATGGATTAGCCAGCATATATCCCTTAGTTGAAGCTTAATATTGAATATGTAGAGCCGTAACTTAATGTAATTTTATTTTCTATGATTCCAGGTGGTACGATCAATAGCACCAGTGATGGAAGAAACACTGAAACCTAGACTACTAAATCTCCTGCCTTGTATTTTCAAATGTGTTCGCCATTCCCATGTGGCTGTTAGATTGGCTGCTTCTAGATGTGTTATGACAATGGCCAAATCAATGACAACACATGTCATGGCAGCAGTAGTGGAAAATGCTATTCCAATGTTGGGAGATATGACATGCATTAATGCCAGACAAGGCGCAGGAATGCTTATTGGTTTGCTTGTTCAAGGCCTGGGTGTAGAACTGGTACCTTATTCTCCTTTATTGGTTGTTCCCCTCCTGAGATGCATGAGCGATGTTGACAGTTCAGTCAGGCAGAGCGTGACACGTAGCTTTGCGGCCCTTGTACCTATGCTTCCACTAGCACGTGGGGTTCCCCCTCCTGTAGGGTTGAGCAAAGATCTATCCAGCAATGCAGAGGATGCAAAATTTTTGGAGCAGCTACTTGACAACTCCCATATCGATGATTACAAGCTTTGCACTGAATTAAAAGTTACATTGAGAAGGTAATTCTCATAGTGTAGATTAACTGAAAGTTTTTTCTATGTTCTGAGTGTTTCTGTCATTAAAGGTTTCTGTTTGTGTTTTTTTTCATTCTGATTTGGTCGTTTCACTGGCATTCTTTCCCCTTTTCTTCCTTTGTTTTCTCAGTTGCATCTGTACAAAATTGAGGGTTTGGTTAGTGAGCAATGGTTGGACATTGCACCTATTATTGGTTTAAGCATGGTTAGAATTAGGGGAAATTGGTCTTGTGCTTAGCCCAGTCCTTGTTTGATAGGATTATGCGAATTCCATAAAGTATTTTTATTTATATTGTTGAATTGTATTCAGAGGAAACTGTAGTTCTTTTGAAATATTTCCTCGAATATTGATCAGTTTTCTGATTTCAGGTATCAACAAGAAGGAATCAATTGGTTAGGATTCCTGAAACGCTTTAAGCTTCATGGGATTCTCTGTGATGATATGGGACTTGGTAAGACGCTTCAAGCATCTGCAATTGTGGCATCCGATGCAGCAGAACGTCGTGGATCAACAGATGTACCAGATGTTTTCCCATCTATTATTGTTTGCCCTTCAACATTAGTTGGCCATTGGGCATTTGAAATTGAGAAGTTTATCGACCTCTCTCTGCTAAGCGTGTTGCAGTATGTTGGCTCTGCGCAAGACCGCGTTTCTCTCCGTGAACAGTTCAACAACAACAATGTCATTATAACATCTTATGATGTTGTCCGCAAGGATGTTGACTATCTGACACATTTCTCGTGGAACTATTGTATCTTGGATGAAGGGCACATTATTAAGAATGCTAAATCAAAAATTACTTCAGCAGTGAAACAATTGAAGGCCCAGCACCGGCTTATCCTTAGTGGAACGCCAATACAGGTTTCATAGGAGTCTAAACTTCCCAGAAAGTTTAATACGTGTTCTTTTATCTTCTGTGTGATTGTTTCCTTTTTGCAGAATAATATCATGGAGCTGTGGTCCCTTTTTGACTTTTTGATGCCTGGATTTCTTGGGACAGAGAGACAGGTAGCATTTATTCATATTCCCTGACTTCATGCTGTTAAATATTACATTTCAGGGTCGCTTTTGCAAGTTGTACTTTGAAAAAGTATTTTTGGATATTCTTTGTAGTCATAAACGAGAAATGTGTTTCTTTTTTGGCAGTTTCAAGCATCTTATGGGAAACCGTTGCTGGCAGCTAGAGATCCTAAATGCTCTGCTAAGGATGCTGAAGCGGGTGTATTGGCGATGGAAGCACTCCATAAGCAGGTAGTGCTGTTTATTTTTTCCGGCTTTTTAGTTTTATAACTGTATGGTAACATCATTACCTGATAACATCTTTGTATCATGTAGGTTATGCCATTCTTACTGCGGCGTACAAAAGAGGAAGTCCTCTCCGATTTGCCAGAAAAAATCATTCAGGACAGATACTGTGACCTTAGTCCTATCCAGTTGAAGCTTTATGAGCAGTTTTCTGGTTCACATGCTAAGCAAGAAATATCTAGTATCATAAAAGTTGATGGATCAGCAGACTCCGGCAATGCAGATGTTGCGCCAACAAAAGCATCCACACACGTTTTCCAGGTATAATATTTGTTGCATTAGAGGCAGTCAGGCAACAGCAATTCTTACAGTCACTCCCACCACATTTAGAGTATAGTGAGACCTGATTTATGTTTGGGTTTTAATTTTCCAGGCACTGCAGTACTTGCTTAAACTCTGCAGTCATCCGCTTCTTGTTCTTGGGGACAAAGTTACAGAGCCGGTGGCTTCTGATTTATCAGCAATGATAAATGGATGTTCGGACATTATCACCGAGCTTCATAAAGTTCAACATTCTCCAAAGCTTGTTGCTCTTCAGGAAATTTTAGAAGAATGTGGAATAGGTTATGATGCTTCTGGTTCAGATGGCAGTCTTAGTGCAGGCCAGCACAGAGTTCTGATATTTGCACAGCACAAAGTAATTACATATCGATTAATCTTGCATCTCTAAATTCTTCCATTTTTTCTGTTTCCTTGTGAGATTTTCCAAGATCTAACCATGTTAATTTATGCAGGCTTTGCTGGATATCATTGAAAAGGACTTGTTTCAAGCCCACATGAAAAGGCGAGTATAACTTGTGAACTTACTCTTTCTCTTGTCACAGATCATCAGCCTTTTATTTTGCTTATGTTGATTTTGCTTCAGCTTGTTTGTTGGGATTCCCATGCTTCTTTCTTAATTTCTATCGTTAAAACTGGCTTCTTCAATATGTTGCTTATCTGTTTACCTTATTCTTGAAAACAGTGTCACATACATGCGACTAGATGGTTCAGTTGTACCGGAGAAAAGGTTTGAGATTGTGAAGGCTTTCAATGCAGATCCTACAATTGATGTTCTACTCCTGACAACTCATGGTCTGCTTTTTCCACCCAGCAATTTTAAATACAGATATTGTGACCAAGTTGTAACTGAAATAACTTCTTTCTGCTCCTTCAGTTGGCGGGCTTGGGTTGAACCTGACCTCTGCTGACACCCTTGTATTTATGGAGCATGATTGGAATCCAATGCGTGATCATCAGGTAGATGGTTTTGATTTTTCTTTGGCTTTCCTCCATGTAAACTAGTCGAATTTCATTCACTTTGCAAGAAGAGTTTCACATCTCTGGACTTGGAAGAGTATCAAGTTAGATGGATTATTTATTAATATAGAGGTGAACAAAATGTGGCAGGCAATGGACAGAGCCCATAGATTGGGACAGAAGAGAGTTGTAAATGTACACCGTCTCATAATGCGTGGCACACTAGAAGAGAAAGTGATGAGTCTTCAAAGATTCAAAGTGTCGGTTGCCAATACGGTAATCAACGCTGAGAATGCAAGTATGAAGACAATGAACACTGATCAGTTGCTTGACTTATTTGCTTCAGCTGAAACTTCGATAAAGGTATTAATTTGTTTTTATAGCAAGTCTCTGTAACTGAAAGAAGCAGATAGATGTAGTATCCTCAACAATCGGTTTATTGTATAGGGTGGCGCATCTTCGAAGAAGGGATCAGAGGATAATGATCATGCTACTGGAACTGGAAAAGGACTGAAGGCAATTCTAGGAAACTTAGAGGAACTGTGGGATCAATCACAGTACACAGAAGAGTACAATCTTAGCCAGTTCTTAGCTAAGCTCAATGGGTAAAATGGCCAAAAAAAACAAGAATGTGTACATATTTATTCAGTTCGATTCAGGAGAACCCAACAATTTTGACGTTCCAAACACATGAAAGGTTACATCCACTCTCTTTTTTTATTTTCTCCATTTCTTTTGCTATCAATCTTTTAAATTCATAAAGAAGAAATGATTTTTAATTATAAAAGTAGAAAACGAAAAAAGAGAGTTTGGAGGTTGGAGACATCGAGTCGTTAGTTTTGGCAATACGACCGGTCTAATGTTTGTTGTGGCCGCCAAAGTAGTTTTTGTAGTGATCTTCTGAATCGTGTAAATACGCTTTTAACCAGCTTTTTATCTTCAGTTTCAGCTTTTACAGTTAGTTTATGTTTCAAGTCTTCCTACTTTTTCTGTTACCTTGTTTTGTCGGTGGTCATGTCTAAAGGCATAAAACAGGGATAAAGAAAAAAAAAGGCATTCTCTTTGAATAATTAACAAATCTCTCAAAACCGACCCTAATTAAATACTTGTTAATTGAACCAATCAGTTTTAGTTTTTGGCTTCGGAAACATAAAACATGCAATTAACCTTGTTGAAAACTCAAATGTGTAGCCATCGTAGGAACATCATCACTTGCCCTCTTATGAGTTGTAACATACATTTATGTTTTTTTTTATCTAAAAGAATGAGAAAAACATAGCAACACTTGATCGACAATCTGACTCCTATATACACAAAATTCACAATCCCAACACACAATACCAGTTTTCACAAAGTGAGCCAAGAAGAAGAAAAGATCAGTCATCAACAATGTCAGAGGAGAGAATAGATGAGATAAGATCAGGATCACCAAATTTCATGAGCAAATCAATATACTGCATAGCTTCTTGAGGAGTAAGACCTTGGAGAAGGAAATCAAACGAATTAGAATGAGTTCCTCTCATAACTTCCAAGCTTTGATTCATCAATTTCTTCTGCTTCTCTTTCCCCATTTCTGCAGCTTCCACCATTGGCAATAAATCTTTCTCTTCCTCTTCAAAATGTGCTTTACACATCATCTGCGTTTAAAACAAACACCTCCAAATTTAAAAAAAAAAACGCTCAAATCATTACAAAAAAGTTTGAAGACTAGTGTTTTTGTTAATATACCTGTAATGATTTGAAACGAGAAGCAAGACTAGAGAGAGCTTCAGAACAGTTTCCAGAATCCAAAACTCCAATTGATTTGATATCTTCTTTGATTCCATTCATCATTGGTAACTCTCTCCCATGTTCCTCATTAGCACTTTTACACATCCCTACACACAAAAAAAAACTCAGAATTTATCAAATTTTCAACATTTTGACAGTGAAATCCAAAATCCAGTATTTACCTCGATCAACAGATTCGAGAACAGGGAACAAGATTCTCTCTTCCATTTGAGCATGTTCAACCATAAGCTCTTGTAACTGAGTATAGCTCTTTGCGAATTTCCTAATCTCCATCTTCGGTGTTCCCACCGACGGATCCACAGCTCTTTTACCTCCACGCGCCGCCAGATCCTCCGACCATCTCAACATCCTCTCTATATGCCATAACATACTCCTGTGCTGAAGCCAAATCGTCTTCACTATCAATGGAGTCGCTTCGTCGAAACCTTCTAGATTAAACTTCCAAATCATCAGACGCGGCTCTGGAAACTTGTCTTCGATGTAACGGAGAAGAACCTCTTGAGATCCTGATACAGTCTCCGATCCGACTTGAATCGTCGGCTTTTGGTCTTCCGATGGAACGAAACGGAGAGGAACTTTCTTGTGAAGAAGAGCGAAACGGAGATATGAAGTCACCAGACAGTTAGGTGGACCGAACAATCTCACTGTAGGTGCGAAGCTCGTCGGCGTTTCCGTTGCAGTGGCCAGAAAGGTGGTGGGGAGTCGCGTGGCGGAAACGCGAGTTGGTGCGGCGGAAGGAGGAGGTTTGACGACGAGGTCAAACGGTGAGATCTCAGCCGTAGATTTAGTTGAGCTCGAGAAGCAGCTTCCCATTTTTTGATTTGAGGGAATTCGAAAACGTGTGAATGAAATCTAGAATCTAGATTTCGAAGACGAAATTAAGAGAGAAAGGGAGAGAGAAGAAGATGAAAAGGAGTGAGTTGCAAGAAATTGGAGTGAGAGAGAAAAAAAAAGGTGTCACGCCATTATCAATACGCCAAAAGCTTAGGAACATGAATTTAGTATTTTCTTTCTCTCCATTAAAGTGAAACTAACAAAACTGGAACTTGTTTATTCCTGAAAAAATAAATGCAAAAAAAATTGAGATATCGTAGACTCTTTGGGGCTTTGCTGGAGCACTGTTATGTCATAGTCGTCGTGAGTCGTGACGTGACTAATGACTATACATACATGAGATATGTTATTTTGATACGACTATTTTTTTTAACTATTTGGATTTGAATGCTGGCCTGTCTTGGCTTCTAAATTACAGTAGCGAGTGGCCGATGTAGAGAAACAAATCTAGGCGTAATTAATTCACGAATTTTCTTTGTATAGTGAACAAAAAATCTCTTAGATCTAATTATCAATTTTGCTGGATCTCTAAAATTAGTGCGAGATACTACACCCCTGACCCCTCTTTTATATATATTTTTTTAAATACGATGCAGTGAATACAATGTCTAATGTCTTACTTGAAAGATCTTTAACAAAAAAAAGAGAATATAATGTCTTAATTATGTTTATACTTGTGTGTTTTAAGATAGTATATTAGCTATTACACAGCCAATTTATATTCATATTATATGTTTAAAATTGTTTTTCTTGTTCCATTTTTTAAAAGTTTTGCAAATTTCTATGCAAATATTAATTGTTTTAATTTTGTTATTATATAGTATTATTTATTTCATATAGTATTGAAAATTAAATATTTAGTTATGTTTTCAACAAAAGAAAAAGTAAAATCAAATTTGTTTTAACTTTCTTTAACACCACGTCTTTTAGTTAAAACATCTTATAATCTGGAATATAAAGAGAGCATTGTTATAGTTCTTTTATTATGTTTAGTGTAACCCAACGCCTCATAATTATCATTTAGAAAATGTCATTTCTCGTTTTCATGGATTTTCAACTCACTTTTGACTTTACTTGAAAGTCATAAGTGATACTAATTGCCATACACTATTCAAAGCATCGGGATACGAAAACTTTCACGAGTTGTTTTTCTTACAATTACTCTCTTGTGTTTAGGAACGATACATAATTGTGCCCCGGGTAAAATTCATACTTCATTCACTCTCCCACAAATCTTCTTTTTTATTGAACCCTATCTTTGGTAATTTTTTTTTTAATAACCTTGAATGATCTGTATCAGCATTGAACGGGGGTCCAGAATTAGAACTCGGACTTACCCAAGATCAACTACCCCACTAGACCATAAGCAAGTTGGGCTCTATTGGTAGTTTATACTTTATATATTTAGGTTTGGTCATCATAGATTTATCAATTTTTGGGTAAAATCCTTATAGTTATCAACAATTAACTCATTTGATTTGTGTTTGTTAGTCAGAAATATCAATCAACTTAATCTTTATGTCCACAAAATATTCTTATGAGTGGTTTTCATTGGCTTTGGCAATGCCGAGTCTAGTGAACTGTTTCTGTTTGTAGCCCTCCTACGTGCTGCGTATTTCATCTTCAAAATACTGTAAAAATTTTATTCGGAATTCGGATTAACTTGATTCAAATGGCACTAGAAAGTTCATCTCAGTGACTACCCCACCTAAAGTTTTGCAGTAAACGCTCTATGCTCGGAATCAATTTGTTTCTTTGTTTCTCGCTTATATGTAGACGATAAGTATTAGAGATATATAAAGAGATATATAAAGAGGTGGGGCTAATCGAAAAGATATAATACCCCCTTTATCAAATTATTCCATATCCACTTTATTTATTAGTGAGAAATCAAGAGAAAAATGGATAGAAACAAGTAGCAGACAGACACGAAGAATGACTTTGTCTACTTTTATTTTTGCTCCCATGTGATTTGCCCCTACTTAACTCGCCTTTACGCTTCGCCTTTTGCTCTTTGCCTCATCATCCACAGAGTTTAAAGCCATATTACAACATTCTAATATGCTTTGGATTATCAATTTTTTTTCTTTCTAAAAATAAATATTACTTTGTGAATCTTGACAAACACTCAAATCTTCATTTTAAAATATGTCAAAGGTTTTTTACTTCTATTATATAAAATACCAGACGGTTTAACTTAGAATTCCTTGGGTATTTCAATAATGATCGCTCTCATGAATTTATGCAAATGCAGAAAATGAATTGAGTCTTAAAACTATATGACAAGAGCATACTATACTACACGAATCTTGAAGATCAACACAAAGAAATCGCTGACCTCATAAGAATAGAACAGACACGCCAACTTGAAAACAAAAGAGTTTTTTTTTTTTTTTTTTTCATTATAGATGGCATGTGGGGATGATGATGATGTTGTTATAAGTTCCTCCATGTACAAACATAAGCATGCGTTTGATACGTAAACAAACAGATACAAAAGAAGTGAAACATCATGACGAGCATTTAAAACCTCCACAAGCAACAACCCAAACGATGAGAATAAAGGAGAAAACAGCACCTCCCACCATCAGCTTCATCTGCAGACTCTGTAACCACATCTTCCTTCGTAACTGCCTCCCTTGTCTCTGGAAGCTATCAGCCTGGAACTGTAGGTTCTCTGTTTTGTCAACCAGAAGTTCGATCTTCTCTCCTCTGTCCAGAACCTGTTCACATCAACAACAGAATCGTCATAAAAGGGAGAAACCAATCTTCTGTCAGAGATACTCTGACAACAAAATCTGAGAATTTTTAACTTGGATGATATATCATGGCTTGGATCATCAGTATAGCACAATCGATTCCTATAGTGAGAAACAGGGAGTTAATGCTATAATGATCCTAATTAGACTTCCTCAGTAAATTATTACACCGATGTATATGAAAATAAGGCATAACAGGGGCCCGGAAAGATGCTCAAGCTGCATGCAACTTCTTAATTTCTAACGGAATAAGAAATACTCAAGCCAATATGTCACAGTTTTAGACATTAACAGGGGTCCAGAAAGATATCACAGAGAGTAATTTGCACATTATAATTAATGAAAGAATGGTTATAAGAAAAGCAATTGATACTTTTATCCATTAAACTAATGTGAAAGTAAATCCTTTATTTGGTGTCAAATAGCTCTTCCACGAGTTGTGAGTTGTTCAGTATCCTTTTCTACAGTGCTTTTTTTATCGCAAAAAACATGTGATATATACCTCGAGGATAAAAATGCGATCACCTTAAACAAACAATATAAGAGCGCTGTGCAACTGTTAATTAAAATGTCTCAGCTTGTTCACTTTTTCCTATAACTAAAAAAACATACCTTCTCAATGTTGTCCATCATGATCCCCTTGACCTCAGTAATTTGGGCCTTCAACTTTGAAAGTTTGCTCATCTCTTCAGGATGGCTCATACAATACTGCATATGCTCCTTAAGTATGGGCCTGTTAAAAGAAGAAGACGAAGAAAAGATTCAGAACATGGTTTCATTGCAAAACAATGACTGATATCAGATAGTTATGGCTAAGAGACAGACCCGAACTCCCTGTCAAGATTGTATGCAATGCTAAACCGATCTCCAAACAAATCATCATCTTCGTCATCATCTTCAAGAGGATGTCTCTCATCATTCTTTATACTCGCCTCATACCGCTTCTTAAAGTCTTCCTTAACCCGTTCAAGGAACACGAAAGGAACACTTCTTCCCGTAGATTCATCAGCAACCACAAGAAACACTATACATACACGTACAATCACAAGCATCAGCAAACCAGAAGATTCAACAAAAAGCATCAACTAACTAACAAGCATTGAATAACAAAAGCTAAGATCACTCACCAAAAGCATTGTCAACAAGGAAATTGAAAGTGTGACCATCACAAGAGTAAGTATACTTGCTGCTATTAGTGGGAAGCTTCTGCAGACATTGAACAGCAATGGTGCTAAAGTTTCCTGAATAAGGAGTATGCTCCGCTAAAACGACGGTTCCTTTAGCAACAAAGCTATATATCAAACCCTTCTGACTCATTTTTTTGAACTCGTGAAGCCTCTGAAGAAGAAGAAGAAGTCAACCAAACTACAATCAGATCTGGAAGAATGCAATACCAAAAATGGAATCATAATCCAGAAAATTATGGGATAACAATTCAACTACAGATCACAACGTAAATCACATAAAACCCTTAAATCACCAAGAGTATGAACTGTATATCATCGCAAAATCGGGATTTTAATTTACTGATCGTATAGATGATCGATCTATAAATTGAGAAGATTACGACCGAAGAGCAACAATTTCGAACCGGAAAACGTGTTCTGATGCTTCGATTGCGTTGTAAATCGACACAATTTAAAGATCGGCGCAATTTTAGTTCCGGAAGCAATAGATGAGCGGAGAAGACAAAAGTTGAAGGAGAAATTAAACAACGCATAGCAGTTGCAGCACCATGAGCTAGAGAAGAGAAAGTACCTTGAGACTTGGCTTGGTGATGAAGGATTAGGCTCCGATTCTGTAGAATTCTAGAGATGGTTTTAATATCTGAGACTAGTATTCGTAGCCGGAGACGAAACAATATTTACTTTATGCTGATTACTTCTTAATTTTTTTAAGGATAAAATGGAATTAAATTAACCACGAAGCTTAATTCTTATTGGTTATAAGTTTTTCTTCTACTCTCCTATCCCTTGATTTGGTAATTTTCATTTTTTTTGTAAGTATATTTAACTTTGTAACACGACAAAAAAAAATCAATTCCTTTTGTAGATGTCTTATGAAGTTACAATAAAACATCTACAAATTAATAATGTCGAGATTTTGATATTTTATTAATTTATAATGATATTAATTTAAGAGAGATTAGTTTTATTTGATTTTTAATTTAAGATTTTATTATATAATTTTCAAAAATTTGAGTTGGAATAATATGATATAAATAAAATTAATGTTTTTGATGCTATAAATATACAGTTTTGATTTAAATATTTAATATTTAGAAGAAGAAAAATCTTTTGACTTTGGATAATAAAAGCTACTGCTGAATTCACTTATATAAACGATATGCATAAATTTAAATTTAAAAATTAGTGACTTAAGTTGTCATACTTCAACAACCTATCAAACTTTTAAAATAAAAATGATATACATATATATTCAGAAGTTGAAAACTTACAAAAAAATATTGGCTAATTTGATGATAAAGTTTATAAACGATACTACAACTTGATTGTTTAAAACACAACACAACAATTGTTTGATTCAATGAAAATTAAAGACGAGTTCTAACAATATTCAATTTTAAACACACTAAAACCATATATTAGTATACTATCATATATATATATATAATTATTAATTTATGATACTAATGTGACCATATATTTATATAGGAATTTCAAAAAATATTATTTTATTATTTTATCGAATTTTGTTGATTTTTATATTGGTCCGGGTCGGGACCAGAAAATTTTATTATTTTATAATGTTTATTAATTTATCAAGCATTAATTCATAAAGGTTTTACTTTATGTGTTAATTCATTATTATCGCTGTATTTGCTAAATCCGCAAACCTCACCTGAGAATTGATATAAACGTACACGCAAACAAAGTTGACAATTTAAACCGTAATATTTTTTAGCAATCCAAAAGGGTTGTAGAAATATTGCCACAAAATTAAATGGAAGTAAAAGTAATCCCACACTGTTTTCAGACAATCTTTCAGCATGTCTGAAAAATAACAAAAACTATCGTCACCTTTAGTAGTTTAGTGCTTAAGGCTTTTAGTTTGAGATTCACTTCCCTTGAGGTTACTCCAATTCCAGTTCTGAAATCATATCGATCAGCCTCTCGGATTTGAAGCCTCAGAGTCGAGGTTTTGTTTCTGTATGTGGTTGTTACGGTATGCCAAACCCCACAAACTCTATATCGATCCGCGCAGGAAGATTTCCCAAGCGGCCACTTTAATCCACCTTTCACATTTGGATCTATCACTGCTGAATCTGTCAGTTCCTTAAGATTCTTAATCTCCTTCTCCTGAATACAATCAGAGAACCATATGCATGTTTTAATATTCCTCATCTCATTTTCTTGAATACTATATATGGATGGAATAGACAAAGCCAACTTACTGAGAGATTGGTTAATGTGCTTTTAGAGTCAACCACCAACCTCATGTCAAGATCTTGATCAAGGCAGCCTCAAAGCATTAAGCTCAGCCTGAATAAAAAAATCAAACAAAAGCTTCAATATCATGTCTGAAAATGTTGGGAGATAGGAGAGGAAAAAATTAAGGACTTGCCTTATAAAAATTGAGTCGTTTATGTTGTTGGTCCACCATACATTTACAGGAGATCGTTACATCAGGACGAGTATCGTCTGATACCTAAAAAAACCAGAAACCAAACCTTAAAATTTCAAAGTGAAATTACAGATACACACACTTCCATGAATCTTACAAAAGAAATAAGAAAATAAAAATCACCTTCACGTGAAACAACTCCTTGGTTTCTTCAGCACAAAATCCCATATTGTGTACAACTCCATACTCAATATTTTCCACATAAGACTTTGGGACATTTGTATGAAATGATTTCTTCAATTTTTCCAGTGTGTTTTTTGCTATCTGACCATCGCTTAGAGTTTCTGATGAGCTAACACTGCACCAATTTGATAAGATTAGAACCGGCCGTAAACTCTTTTATTCAACACAAAAGAGACTTGATTAACGAGAAATGCCTAAGCCTTCTCCCTAAACTTCGTTTTAACTTTTAACCGAGTCAACTATAAACCATCTACGGAAATTACAATGGCTCTTAGACAAAACACAAGCTTACCATTAACCATGCACCATATATATTATATACGTTTATGAGTGTATGAAAAAAAAATGGAAGAAAAATTGAGGAAAAGTCTTTTACCCATGGAAAACAACATTTCCGAATCGAGCGATCAATCTGAGTTTGACATCATCTGATCCATAACGTAATATCGTCTTCTTTGCCCTACCAAATCCCAATATAAGGTCCTCCACCATCTTTTCTGCCGCACATAACCATGGAGTTTCCAGTTTTCCTAAATCTCTCTTCACTAGGATTACCAAAGATTTTTCTCCTGCGTCTCTTCTCCATTCAGTAGATACAGGCACAAGTTGAAAGTTGTTTTCGTCCTGTGAACCAACGAGAAACCACCTGGAAATGCAATCGTTTGCGTAGATGATCTTGGTATTTTTACTCCCGATGTTTTTATTGAAATTTGTATGATGAGAAGGTGGAACAGAGGATGCTTTCAAGGCAACATTTTCATGTCGTTTATGTGGTGGAACGTAAGACATCTCTGCAAAATCATATATACAAGAAAAAGTTAAAACTTATAATCTAAAAGAAAAGCATGTTTCCCACAAAATCTATTTCGGAGAACAGAAGCATAACCTTAACTCAGTTCAATGACAAGAAAAACAAACGATTGTAGTCTGTAGAAGAAGAAACTGGAAAGACGCAACTGAAGTGGAAGAGTCTTGGAAAAGTGCATAATATGATTTATATCTCATTTGTTTTCAATGTTCATAACTTCATACTCGGGGAGTGTAAGGAACAAAAAAAGAGATAATTTTTAACTCGAGAATTAGGCCCATCTGTTTATTTTCTTTAAAGGTTTGATTTGAGTTTGGTTTCAAGGTTTTTTTTAGATATGGGGAATATAGGTGTGAACTGGAAGCAAATTTTATTTGTGGTTAATTTAATGCAGTCCAATTTGAATGAATTGGTTCGGTTGAGATGTAGACGGTCTGTTACTATGTGGATTTATACGGTTTTGGTGTATCTAGGAGGTTTAGAGGGCTACCTGCTTAGTGTTTTCATTATTAATTTTTTTATTAAAATCAAAACTTTTATTTGTGTTTTCTATTCATTTTTTCCCCCATTTTACCGTATACTTTATGCATTGATATTAAATCGGATATAAAGTACACTAAAATGACTACAAATATTATGCTAGACCAACCATAAAAAAAAACAATCATAAATCCTAATAATGAACAATGAAAAAATGAATTTACATATTCTTTCAAAATGAAAGCTTTATTCGCTAACAAATTATCTAATATGTTAATTTTTTTTTTTTAGGAATCAATCTTGAATTGATGATATTGTCATTTTTGGTTATCATCCACTTGATGAAATTTCAAAGTCTAAAATTGACAACACCTTCCCTTGCACCATTTCATTGTCTATTCTCTAACACCAATTCATCTTTTTCGAAAATTTGATATTTCAGAATCCCAAATTTCTCGACCAATACATTATGCGATTTGAAATTTAGGAATCGCCATGGTTATTACATCATCGTTATTGATTTCAAATTAAAATTCTTTGATCCATTGACATGGAAACTAGAATGACTATTAATATTAACATAGCAGAATATGGTTAATTTCAGTGAAAATCTCTAGAGTCGGTTCTAATATTTAGACGCCCTAAACAAAAATAGAAAAAAATTTAGGGGTCTTTTTATAAAACTTACAAAAATTAGAGTCTATTTACTACTAATATTTGGTCTTAAGAATTTGGAGGCCCTAGGTCCATGTTTCATATTGTTTGACCCATAACTTGTCATAAGAACCCTCACACTATCGCCATAGAATATAACGACAGCCACCCAAAGGATAAGGGATAATCAATTTTGAAAGCATCCACTCGCTAAATCTATCGCATGATAGAAAACGTTTGTGTGCGATAAGAAAGCCGAAGAAGATGGCACAAAACGAAGGAGTCTGCCATTGAAACTTAAAATCATCGCAAAGGTTACATGCTATTGGAGAATCGGAGATGTCATAAGATCTTAGAGAGTTTTGGGTCAACGACGCAAGAGATGCAACATGATCGTCTCAAAATTGCCCATATATCGAAGCGATTATGAATCTCTCCTACAAAGAATACAAGTAATTACTATCTTCTATTTATTTTATTAAATTTTTTTTTGGTATAATTAAATTTATAAGTAGTAATGCCTTAAAATTTATACTTTAATTAGTTTGATAATCTTTTTTATTCTGAAACATCAATAATTTTTGGTAATTCATATTTAATTTAGTTTGAATTTTCAATTTATCTTTGAATTTCCAATATTTTGATTTTTTCTAATTTACAAATCATATTATTTTATCACAATTTAATAGATTATGAATAATGGAATATTATTTTTTGTTATATAAATTAGTATACCGTCTAAAATACACATATTCTGATTGGAATGTGTATTTTAGACGATAAACGTTGGATTGTCACTTTCTAAACATTGAACAATTTCTTGAATACTAGATACTACCCACTAAAAGTACACTACAATTGATTCAGAATACATAATTTTGAGTATGAATGTACGACAATTCACTTAATTATTTGTAGTATAAATGAATATATAAGATACCACTAGTTTGGAATTTTAAACCTCTTTAGTTTAAATATATTTGTTTGACCAAAATATAGATGGAAATGCTAAGAAACAAATTTAAAGTTTTAATAGGTTCAACAAAAAAAAAAGAGTTAGGCAAATTTTATTTTCAAAAAAACAAAACATCGACATCTTTAGATTCTACAATTTCAAATATAGAATCTCTAGGAAAACCAAATTAAGATATTTTTCATTCCAACTTTTTCCCTCAAAACTAGAGAAAATATATCCAATAATTCCAAAAACATAAAACGTACAAAAAGTTAATGTATAAAAATAAAACGTACAAAACTGAAAATACAAAATACCAAAAAAATAAAAAGAAGACAGCGTGGAGAGTCAAGCTATTGGTAGCATGGCTGCAACAGAAGGCCAAGTGTTTGGTCTTACACAAATTTTTTTAATTCGTAGTTAGTAATTAACCCAAAAGCCCTTTCCTCCTCAGGGTTTATTTAACTTCCCCTTTCTCGTTTCCTCTTTTTTTACTTAAACCACTTCTCCACATTCCTCTGAAAAATAAATCACACTCCAAAAAAATCTGATTTTTTTTTTTTTTTTGGTGCTAATTTCTCAGAGTTTAATGAAGAAGCCCTTAACCACTTGTACTTCTTCTTCTCTATCTTCCTCTGTATCTTCTTCTACTTCTTCTCCTATTCAATCGGAGGCTCCAAGACCAAAACGAGCCAAAAGGGTTAAGAAATCTTCTCCTCCTTCTAATGATAAACCACTGAACCAGACTAGCCCTGCCTCTACCCGACGCAGCTCTATCTACAGAGGAGTCACTAGGTATTTATTTTAATAAATTGATTTTTAGAATTTGGTTTTCAGATTGGATTTGTTTTTTTTTTTAATTTATAAAACTGCATTTGTAAAAATTGCATGTTTGTTGGATTTTACAGACATAGATGGACTGGGAGATTCGAAGCTCATCTTTGGGACAAAAGCTCTTGGAATTCGATTCAGAACAAGAAAGGCAAACAAGGTTTGGTTTTTTTTTTTCCTTCTTAATTCTTTAACATAAAGATCTGGATTTTTAACTGATAAATTTGTTTTGTTTTCTGTGTGTGTGATCTCAACTTCGTCACTGACCAATCTACTCATCAGTTTATCTAGGTAATTTCTAATTCTCTGAATCAATAGATCAATTGTTTTGTTTAAATTTAAGAAAAATAGAGAGTTGGATTTGGTCAGAAGAATCTCAACTGCTTCACGCGTAATTGCAGGAGCATATGACAGTGAAGAAGCAGCAGCACATACGTACGATCTGGCTGCTCTCAAGTACTGGGGACCCGACACCATCTTGAATTTTCCGGTATTTAAAAAAATAATAATCAAATTGATGGATGCATGTTTGTGTTTTTTGAATTGATTTTGGTGTGATAAAAATTGAAACTTTGGGTGAAATTTATCAGCTAGAGACCTACACAAAGGAATTGGATGAAATGCAGAGAGTCACAAAGGAAGAATATTTGGCTTCTCTCCGCCGCCAGAGCAGTGGTTTCTCCAGAGGCGTCTCTAAATATCGTGGCGTTGCTAGGTTCCCTTTTTTTTTCTTCTTATTTAATTTCGGAAATTTACGCCCAAAATTAGCAATGATTTTATCCTTTTTTTGGATATCTATAAAAAACATAATTAATATTAGGAAATACTCCTCCGTTTCTAAATAATCATATTTTTAGTAAAAAGAATTGTTTCAAAAAGATACAATTTTTAGGGTTTTTATGTAGTTTTTATTAGTCATTGATGATTGATTATAAAGTTCAAGAAAAATAATGAAATACTATTGGTTTAGATTTATTGAAAACTGTTAATCACACAAAATATGATGCATTCTTAATATATCTGAAAATGAAAATGCTAGAAATATAATCAAATAGAGAATGATTTAAAAATAAATAAAAGTGTGACTTTTTTTATATCCTGAAGAGTTGCTTTTAGAATATTCTCTCTTTTTATATATAAAATCATAATTAAGTTTTTTTTTCAGTACTTTCCCTGCAAAAACCGATTTTTCAGAAATGTTTATTTGTTTTATGAACTCAAGATTTTATTTTCATTTATTTTGTAAACAGGCATCACCATAATGGAAGATGGGAAGCTCGGATTGGAAGAGTGTTTGGAAACAAGTACTTGTACCTCGGCACCTATAGTACGTACCTACTTTACCTTCTCTAATTTTTTTAATTAATAAGTATTGACTCTTGATTACTTATATTTTCAGATTTTTATCAAAGAAAAGTTTTTAAAATAGTTTAGCATAATCGACTATTTATAAGTTACTTACCGGGCATAACGGATCCTTTTGTTTTTATATTACTTTCTTATTCAGTTATGCCTTTGTTATGTTTTTGAAGTTAATAAAATAGAGTGTGATAATGTTTGAACTTGTGTCTTTTCTTTCGTAGTGAGTGATTAAGCAATGTTGATTTGTTTAATTTGACAATTAGAATAATAATATAATGGGAGAGGCAGTGTGGGCTTTGAATTTACACATACTCACTCACGTGAGGCGAGAGTTTTGACATCATGTCCCTTTCAGCTCACCTAAATTGATTTTTATCTTTTTTTAATCAAATCAACTTTTTTCTTCCTTTTTATCTATTTTTAATTACCTGATCCCTGCATAATTACCTTTTAAAATTCTGCATTTTTTGTGGATCCGATACTCTGAAGTCTGAATACTAAAATTGAGAACTCTGCAGAAGGAATATTAACAACTCGTTACTTAAAAAGTAATACATTTTTAATCTGTTTTGTTAACCATTACCGGGTCCTTAGATTATTAAGGGACCCAATCTTCACCAAATCTCAAATCACTTATTTTTGAAATTTAAGTTTTTTTTTTCGGATTCAGAGTTGCAAAAATATAGGCAATATAACACATAATATACTTAATTTATTCAAAACAAAAGAAAAGAGGAGGAGCCAAGTGCATAAGTACAAATATGAATTTAGTAGATGTGAACTGTATAGAATAATGTGAGTTACAAGTGTAAGGGCGCGTGTAGCGCGTAGGTCACGTGATAACACTCTCACTTCATAAAAAGACAAAATAGTTCAGAGGCTAGAGACCAAACCCGAGGTCGATCTGGTTTGCTCTGGTTTTTCTTTTTTTTTGGTGGTTTATTAAAAATGATTAAGAGTTGAGACTTGTTCTCAGTAGGAGTCACGAGCCCTCACGTGCAATTTTGATCTGTCCTCTCTCTACCATATCTTTCATCTTGTCTTCCGAACAAAATCTGGTCTTCTTTATCTTCTTTCTTTTATATTTGTCTTCTTACTTCTACTTTAGCAAACTATAAACTATAAAGGTACCAAACTTGGAACTTAATAGTGATAGCTATTAGAGCTTAGAGTATGTTCGTGTATTATTTATATACAAATTATTGGTGTATTAATTAAGTTACAAGTTTTGACTCTTTAGAGTTTAGAGCGGCCGAGTGGAGTAGAAATGGTCTCGTACACGCATCACAAATATAGTGTAACCCTAGTTGTCTCCACAAAAACACGTCACTCAATTCTCTTGATTTTTGTTTTTATTAGGCATCATCATAATAAATTCTAAAAAATTTAAACGAAACGACAAACAAAAAACACTTCTTTTAACACATGTTTGGGCTTTTATGGTTACTATGTGAAACTGTTCGCTTCAAAAACATTGACTTTGCTTTTTTCATGTAACTGTGTTTTACATTTGCCTTAATTTATAAGCTTTTTGCTAATAATAAACTTTGCTATTTTTATTGATTATAGATACGCAGGAGGAAGCTGCAGCAGCATATGACATGGCAGCTATAGAGTATAGAGGAGCCAACGCAGTAACCAATTTCGACATTAGTAATTACATCGACCGGCTTAAGAAAAAAGGCTCTTTCCCATTCCCTGTGAACCAAGCTAATCATCAAGAAGCTATTCTTGCTGAAGCCAAACAAGAGATTGAAGCCAAAGAAGAGCCTAGAGAAGAACTGAAACAGTTCGTGGAAGAAGAACAAAAGGAAGAGAAAACAGAGCAGCAAAAAGCAGAGTTTGTTGGATTTAAAGAAGAAGAAGCTGTGGTCACTTGCTGCATTGATTCTTCAGCTATAATGGATATGGATCGTTCTTCTGATAGCAATGAGTTAGCTTGGAGCTTCTGTATGATGGATTCAGGGTTTGTTCCGTTTTTGACAGATCAACAACAGCTTTCAAACGAGAAGCCTATAGAGTATCCAGAGCTTTTCAATGAGATAGGATTTGAGGATAACATTGACTTCATGTTCGAGGAAGGGAAGAATCTGGATTGTTGCGAGGTTGTTGTGGTGGGAAGAGAAAGCCCAACTTCTTCGTCTTCTCCATTGTCTTGCTTTTCTACTGACTCTGCTTCATCAACAACAACAACAACCTCTGTTTCTTGTAACTATTCTGTCTGAGAGAGAGATTTGCGTTTCTTCTAGTTTGAATTTTCTAGTTTGCTTCTTTTTTTTGGTTGAGTTCTTCTAGGGTTTGTATTTCATTTCAGGGCTTGTTCGTTGGTTCTGAATAATCAATGTCTTTGCCCTTATTTCTCTATTCTTTTACAATGTTCGAAGTTCAGATAAGAAAAAGAAAACTAAATGAACCATAAAAGTATAAAACGGAACTCAGAAGTAGAAGAGTTCACTGAATTTTAGGAGGCTAAGGAGGTGCCTTTGAATGTCAAGGAATCTTAGACAAAGAGAAGGTTTTCAAATGAAGCAATACTTTAAGTAGCTAGATTTAGTCGTAGTTGTGATTGTGATTACATTTGGTTTGTTTGAATGCTTATAAAGAGAGCTTTGTAATCATTTGATTATGTCAATGAAACGTTTTCGTTTGGCTCAATATCTTTGTTTTCGGTATAAACAAGACAACTCGAAAATATGCGTTTATTCTGTTACATTTGGTTATGGATACATCTTTTAGTTTTCTTAAGCTGTAAGTACGAAAATATACAAAGAAAAATAACATCTACTGTCTTATCTAAGTATGGTACGTAGAAAAAACCATTAAAAACCTAAGTAATAACTTTCAAAATCAGCGTAATGCAGGAGCCAGGAGATCTAAGAAGTTAACCTCTAGAATGCTAACCACGATACGTTCAAGGACAACAACTTGATGGATTCCCTTCGGAAGGTTTCATTTTGCGTCATTTCTCTATTTACTCGATGAACCATATCGAAGAAAGCGACCCATCACCTTAATCCATATATTTTAATAAATTGTATTTGCTTTTATTTATTTTAAAAACACTTTTAAAACTATAGTTTGACCCCAAAAAAAGTCTAGAGTTGGTTTTTATAATTTTGACGTAAAAAAAAAAAAGGGTTGATGACCAGTGACGGAGCATAATTAAGCAGGAAATCGTCAATATATATAGTAATAATATGAGACATGATAAAAGTTATGAAAACATTCCATCCACAATAAGTCTACGCAGCAAGCTACTGCTAATCACACAATCCTTGTATAGTTTCTTAAGGATTTAAAATACATAACTAGGAAACATGACAGTTTATAAGGTTTTAGCAGCACAAGTCATATGCTTATAATAAGTAGAGTAGTTATTAATCAGATAGATGATGATAGCACCAACAAAACCTTTAACCCTTTAATTATTCAAGAAGGTGAAAGGTAATGATGTCAGAGGCAGAGGGTGCATGAAGGGCATGGTTGGGGTAATGGTGGTGATGGTTTTGGTGGAAACGAAGCGCGTAAGCACGTGACCCTTCGATTTGATATCCAAGAACTGAGTCGTAATCTCCTCCATTGTCTACTAGTCCATAGTGAGGATCTTCTGCTCTTAGTTCCTAATTCACCAGACCATATTTTTCAGCCATATTCCACATAACAAAATTCCAAAACTCGTGTTAATTTGAAATGACATGTTTGATTAAGATAGAATCAATGAGAAAACCTTATAAACTAATCCATCTACAATACATTTCTATCCTTTTAATTACTGGCTTCATGCATATATATTATGCCTAAAACAACATGTAAGGAAAACAAAAGGAGATCTTACCAGCTCATGTATGAGATTCTTTTGTATGTCTTGTTGACTTTTGTTCTGCAATAGTGTATACCACAAGAGAAACTATGAAGATGCCGAAATTATTATGCGATCACCATATTATATGCTTGGTGTTTCTTTTATCCATTAGCTTAAAAAGAGCTCTTACTAAATACTGTACTGTATATCTTAAAATCTTTGAAGGCAATAATTAGAAAAGTGAAATAAAGTTAATGTTTGAAAAGTTGGAAGCCCCAAAAAAATTACATGACGTTCATTAGGTTCAATTATATGAATGGTTTTCCTAGGAAAAAGTCTTATAAAAAGTGCATAATTTCAATTTACACAAAACCGTAGAGACATATATAATCTGTTAAATGAGTGAACATAGAAGTGACCTTTTTCTTGGTGGTCTCGATCTGATTCCCAAGGGATTTAATCTGTAGAATTAACATACAAATCGATTAAAAAAACGCTCACGCATGCATGTTTCTTTTGTTTAACACCTAGCTAATAACAACAAAAGTCATTTACCTATAATTAAAGTCAAAAGAATTCAAAACCAGAAAACGAAAAGAGAACCCTAGATAAGGGTAAGTTATGATAAGATTTGCACCTTGCGCTCCCGAACAAGTTTGAAAGTGTTTTCCATTTCATCCTCAAGACGACGCAGCTCCTCAACATCAAGTTCATCCAAACACTCACCTAGCCTCTGCCTACAATTTTTATAATTCCGTAATCTTGATTTTTTTTTTTTGTTTCTTTTGTAAAATTTCTATGAAAAAAAATCTCAATTCAAAGGTTCAAGAGACATAGATGAGAGAAGGAGAGAGCAACAAATACTTGATCTGAGTCCGGAGATTTCTATTAGTCTCCAACAGTTTCCTCTTGGTTTCTTGCATTCTCTGCAACAAAACAAAAACGCATCAAGGATTTCACCAACCATAAAAGCACATATCAAGAATAAGAAGAAGGATCTAAGAAGAAACAAAACCTCATATTGAGTGCTCCAAACATCGACATCAGAAACTGTTTGGTACAGATCTACGATCTCCTTCGTTCTATAACCAGCAAAATCACCAAAAAAAGTCGTTAATTAGAAGGAAACAAAGCAATCTAGTTTATTTAAGAGTGGTGTTTTAGAGAGATCCATCTACGTGGTATTAGGGCTGATATACTCATGAAGCTTGTTGGAGCTAGAGAACATGATAATAGAAACCCTAGCATCACACAAAACCGTGAGCTCATGAGCTTTCTTGAACAAACCATTTCTTCTCTTTGAATACGTCACTTGTCTGTTCGTCTGGTTCTCAATCCTCTTGATCTGGATCTTCCCTCTCGCCATGATATTTTTTCTTTCCTCTCTATTTTTTTTTAATGTTTGTTGTAAGAGATTTGGCGGAGAGGACAAAGGATAATAAGAAAGAAAAGAGTGAAAAGAGAGAGAGAGTTGAAGAAGTAAAGGGTCCACTTAAATTACTAAAAATAGAAGGTATTGCCTAATCCATGCAAGGTAAGTTCAGAAGTTGATGAAAACAAAGTGATGAACTTTCCTTTTATGGAAAAGTAGAACGGACATCGATGGTTGTTTAATTACAAGACACTGTTTAAATCAATTGTCACTAGGTGAATAGAGGGGACCAAAGCTATCAACGGGTTTAGTTTGCTTTCCGTCTAAATTATTAACAGAGCTCCGTTAGTTTATACGCTGTTTTATGTTTCGACGCCGACGGTGACATAGTTAACGGCGTTTGTAAACGTCAAATCTGTGCAGGTGGATTATTTGGTTGGCTTTTTTGAACTTACCCTAAAGTAAACGAAAGTGTTTAGGTGTGAACCAAGTTTTTATTTTGTTGTTAAAAGCCAAGTTAGTACTTTTGTTTGTTGATTTAGGAAATTAGGATTTTTTTTGTCCTTACGTCACTTCAATATACTGTAACTCGAAATCTTTTATGTTTCCTAAATGACTACAATAATTTTCTCGTAAAAAGATCTATGAAAAATATAAACCAAGGATTTAAAAAGGGTTCACACTTCACAGAAGTTAGGAGAAAAGTAATTGTTTGTAGATACATGTGTTTGTGTGACAAAAAAAAAGAAAGTAGATACATAAGTGTTTGGTTCAAAACCGACCACAAAATCAGATATGCACATTACAATCCCTAGAAACACAAGTCTAATACATGCCTGCAAAATTTCAATTTAAACCGAAAACTATCACGCCTGATCTCCCAAACAATTAAAACTGCACACACTGAAATATACTGTATCGTACAACTCTACTAAAACTCCAATATATCACAAACCAATCGTTGGAATGCAATATCCATTGTTGAATAAGAACATAGTTTAAACGTAGAATCTAGTGAACGAGATAGCTCAGAGCTTCTCTATATTTTGTGCGTCGACGAGTTAGTGTCGTTTTGGAGCTTAATTGACCACAGTGTAACCACTTTGAATTCTCAAAAAAAAAAACACACAGAGAAAAATAAAAAGTGATTGTGTTGAGTTTCATCATCAAGTTTCACGCAATGCACATAAGTGTGACTGTGTGAGTCGAGAAGATCGAGACCAATCCTTTCCATATTTTTGTATCAACTTCACAAACCAAACACTTGAATTGAAACACAAGAGGCCGACTCGCGTAATCAAGTAGTATTTTCATTTGAACGCTTAAAACTGGCTTCAACAATACAAGTTGTCGGAACATAACAGATGTAATAAAAAAGATCTACAACACATGTTCCTATGGTTATGGTAACGTTACACAAGACATACATAATTCAACTAAGCAAAGAACATTCACTCTGCATTCTGGTCTCAATTCGTTTTCCCGGTTCTCTCCAAGTACTCTTTCATGCGACTTTGGTTTGTCTCAAATATAAAAGGCATTCCCCGAATCTGCGCAGCCATATATACATATCTCGAGATTAATAAAAGGACACAGCATGCGATTATTGTTATTAACGTAATGATCAAAAAGTGTATTCAGGATCAAACCTCAACCAAACAATCGGATTTGAGGATTAAACTCTGTCCAGGATCTACTTCCTTTTCGTTTACTGAGATTGAATACTTTCCCAGATTTTTCATATGAAACGACCCGTCATCACCCAGTCGTATGATCGCCTGCATTCAACAATCAAAGATGGATGAAAACAAGGAAGCTTGTTACAAATTCTGGGATTTTTCATCTCATACAACACAATACCTGTCGTCGAGATATTTTGCTACCTCGCTTTTCTCTTCCCAAATCAATGTCCACTGCGAGGTCTTCTGTTGATCTACCCACCAATACCTGTGCCAAGGTAAGCAAGAGCTACTATAAACTCTTAAGAAGCTTTAATCATACAAGAAAAATACTTCAACTGAGTAGGATCATAATACCTCAGGCTTCTTGATGTAGTGTTTTGAATATCTACCATATAAAACAGCGAATGCCCCGCGGGAAGCAATGGCTCTTTGCATGTATGAATAAGCAGCCTGCTCAAGTCTTATAATTGTTCTTTTCATGTCCTGGCTCTGATACTTGGAGACTGCAAGTGAAAACATTTTATGGAATTACAAACAAGCCTTGCACCTTTCATAACATATCTTGCACTACCCATGGAACAGATTCCCTAAATTTCCACAACAAATCCCTCAGTAATCATGGCATGTAATGACTTTTGTGAGCCAAATGCCGAAATACATTCCTGATTCACATACTAAAAGGTTTCTTTTTCCCAAAAATGTAGATAGATAAAAAGCAAACATGAGTTCCACTGAATGAGAACGGATGCTCAATTACCTTCAAAATCAAAATTCTCTTGGTCTTCAGGTTCCAAGTCCATGTCAAGTATCTGAAATCAAAAGAATGTTATTGATTAGGTGTAAATGTTTCGTGGAATCATAGCATCAAGAATAAGGATGTAAGTCGAGCGTTACCATAGCCTCAATGTCAGAATAATTCGGTAAGTCCTCGTCACTCTCACAAACATGCGCTTCTGCTTCTGTTCGAGGGATCTCCAGCTCAGGGACTGAAATCTCAATCAAGCCATCAGTAGTATCTTTAGCAAGTGGCACTTCATTAACAGGTATGACACCTTTTTTCTCTTTACAGTTTTCACTATCCTTCTCTGGGTGACTTCCATGACCATCAGATCCAACTAAGAGTGTTCCACTGGCCATTTCTTTGTTTCCATCTTTTGCACCGATACCAGTAGGGATTAGAGGGTTAGAGCATGCCTCTGCAGTATCTGAACAGGTAGAACCACCAGGAGCTACAGTATTATGTGACTCAGTACTAGTCGGTGCCCTGAATTTGCTACCTTGACTTGGTTGGCCCATCTCTGGCTTTCCGTGAGTAGACCCTTGTAAACGTCCTACGATTTTCTTTTTAGCCTGGAGTGAATATCCCTCGCTTCTTTCCCTACTGGCGGAGAGGTCTCTAACAGATGTAGTTATTGGATTATTGGTATCTTTAAAGTTCCGTCGGGCTAACGAAGAAACTGACATTGGATGGCAGCTGGTGGACAGGAAAATGTCATCATTACATGGAATATCAGGATCCTCATGGTTTACTAAACAGCAGACTACACCCCCAACAATCTCAGGATGAGGATCTAAAGCAAATGAGTCAGACACATTTTTGCACTCCATTGAGTTCATTGCACTTGTACCATCTAGCTCATGCATCACATGATCATCCAGAGTTGCATCTCCTAGCTGAGTTTGAGCGATGGAAGGTTCTTGCTCGGAGAAGTCGCGATTTGTATCATTTGTCGAGTCCACCAACAGTGAGCTAAGACCATCATAATATGACTTGCCAACTTCTTTGCCATCTACTTCCATGAATGGTTCCACATCTTCTTCGAAAAGAGAATTTGAAAGCTGTGCCAGGTAACAATCAGTGCTAGCCATTGTGGTTTTCGCCTCATGAGCAGTATTCTCTAAATTCTGCTTGGAATCTTGATGAACCCCATCACATTCTGAAGGACCTGCATGTTCAGTGAATGTGAGATTTTCTCCTCCTACGTAAGAAATATCTCCCTGTAAATGATCTTCCAACACAACATGAGTTGTCACACAACCACCATCAGCCAAGATTTCTGGAAAGGCGTTGTGGATAATATCCATGTGAGATTCTTCAAGACCAAGATGTGTTGCATCACCATTGTCCATGAAATGGGTGTCATTTGGTGGAACAAGGAAACCTAAATCCAAGGAATTGAATGGCTCAGTGCGAAATTTCTTGCGCAAGGAATGATAAGTAATTCTGAGCCTTTCAGAATTCCTCTTCTTGGATGAACTTTTGTTTTCTTTTGAATATCCATTTCTACCAAACTTTGTAGGAAAATTAGGGTTGGTACGTTCAAGCTCAGCCATCCGAAAAGCCGCCTCTGCAGAAACAACAGGATCATAAAGAAGTGCATGCCATCGATCTTGCAGTTCTCTGATAGAAAATCTTCTAGAAAACTGCACAGCGCCTTTAGCAAGCGATTCCAAAGATGCACCGGCCTGCACATCAATTAAAAGATTCCAATTACTAATTACTAATGTTCCAACTACTTGCATTTAAGCAAATTGATACAACTCTGGAAACTGAAATGCAACCAAAGTCAAGGAAATGGGAGCTGACCTCGACAGCATTTTTGAGCAATAGATCGTCTTCGGGTATCCATGGAACAACCTGAGCAAGAGCCCCCATGTCCACTGGCCAAGCAATCTTTCTCTTCTCTTAGAAAAGCTTCATGTAAGAGGGGTCTATAAGATGGTGACAGCACGAAAACCCTAATTCAAATAAATCAACATCAGTGAAGAAAAATGGGCAAGTAATAGACACCTTGGCAGAAGTTAGTGTTACGGGGATGATTAAGATTTGATAAACCCCAGCCTAGAAATCCAGGCCTAGGAAATGATCAAAGAGAAAGAAAGATCTGTACTTGAATGATGATGAGTAGGGAGAAAGAGATAGAAGAGAAGAGTAGGAGTTAGAATACCTAGGATCAGCCCAGAAAGATGCTGTGTCAAGCTCGGGAACAGCAAGAGTGAGATTCAACAGCCTAGCAACAGTAACCATGTCACAAAACTGAAACAACAAGCATCAGGAATTTGGAATTTTTAATCCGGCAAAGACTGAAAGAGTAATTAAGAAAGTGATCAACCACAATTCGCAGTTGATTTACTCCGCCATTACAGGATACAAGGAGAATTCCTTTGCTTTACTATATATACTGTAAAAAAAATCAATACTTTGGTTAAACTCTCAAGCACCTAATGAAGACGCAAAATACAATTCGAAATTCTCATAAGTTGTTGATATTGCAAAACCAGAAAATCCCAAGAAGAAAGGAACTGACTTGAGGGAAGAAGATGGCCGCGGTAATACTTTGACTCAGTTGAAGGGAAAATCTAGAAAACCTGAAACCCTAATTTTTTATCTGACTGTCTCCGTCGTCCGGAGGCGAGAGTGTAAAGAAGATAAGCACGCTTCAGAAACGCGGTCGCAAACGACACCGTCTCGATCCCTTTATTTATTTATTGATTTATTGATTTATTTGGCTCCGATCAGTGTATTTATTACAACATTTGATTTTCAAATTTGCTTTAGTTTCCTAAAAAGGTACTTTTTCTTTAGTGTTCATATTGACTCCCTCTTAAACCATTGCAATTTATGCTCTTTGTATCTGAGTGAGTTTGCAAATACGTGCATATTACCGAGACATACTCTCCTTTTATATCAAAACAAAGATGCCTCGATCTCTGTTCGGTCTTTGTCATTTTACATTGGAAAGAAAAAAACCAAGAAGTCACTTAAGATATCTTAATAATATATAAACAGCTTATTCATAAGTTCATATAGCGTACAATCATGCTTTCTCATGCTTAACATTGCAAGAGTATTGCATTGAAACTTACAGACCACTCTGTTTCTTTGACCCTTAAGTGCAAACACAAACATATTTTTATTCAGCAAAATGCCACAGAGGAGAGCTTAGGTATACAGTCTATATATATATGCTACTTACGCAAGCCTGCCTGCATTGGTTTAGAGTGTAGTTTCTGCAGACTGTTCAGGCTTCTCTACTTGCTTTTTAAGAAACTCCAGCACAGAGAGGCGCTGCGTGCATGTTAAAATTACATTGTCAGATAAATTTTTAACGACTTTCAGTTGCTTTAGAGAAACCGAACAAAAAAAGTAAGCCATGCAAGAATCTTACTCGTTGCTCAAGAGCTGAAGCTTCAGAATCCAGTTTCAAAGATTCCAGCAGTTTCATGCCTTCCTTGAAACCTTCTGTGGCTGCATCTTCATTTTGTAGACTCCTGTCTATATCCGCAACTTTGGCTAAGGAAACTGCCACATCCAGAATCTACAAAAAAAATATGAAGCAATAACAACCAAACTCAATAAACGTTTCTGTATTCACCAACAACACCATGCTGCCTAGCTCCATCAGTTATTAGCTATACGACTCGACGTCTGTTGCTGTAGCTACAGTCCACTACAACAGACCCTTAGGCTAGTTACTATGTTCCTGTGCTATACTAATGAGAAAGCCTTACCACAGGTTAACATTTAGAGTAACAGACCATACGAGAAAATGAGAGTTCCAAATGTAAATATGACTCTATGATAGCAAATATTTGTACACAGTATTGTTTTGCATATCAGACTTACCACAGAAAAAGAATGTTGCTACTTCAGGACAGACCTTTCCTACTATTTTTCAGTTACAACTCCTCTAGGCAAGAAATTAAGTAACAAATAAGAAAACCAAAGAGAAGATTTCCAACCAACACAATAAACAAATTACAATGCACATAAATCGAATTATGGTTTTCCAAAAGACAGTAACTCTATTGCCATAATTAATGACATCTCATCCAAGCATAGTGCCATTACAAGGCACGTCAATCTAATTATAGTTTCTATTGCCAAATTTGTAACAAATTCCAAGGAATTTCTAATAATCCCTGATTCTAAAAGGTAAAAACACTGGGACAAACAAATAAGAGCAAAAACTGAAATAGCATGAAGGCATGCTTACTTGTGAAGGAGCATTTGGGTGATGCTTCATTGCATCACGCCTAACATTTAAAGCACGATCATAATACGACCTTGCAGCTTGTAGATCTTCGTCATAATATTTAAGATCTCCTATTTTATTGAGCGAGACAGAAAGTGTATGTGTAATCTGCAAGTTTAGCAAATATTGTTACAAACTGGTAAAAGTTTGCAAAATATAATCAAAATTTAAGAACCAATGAGCTAAAACCTCTGAATCATTCATAGGCAGTTTCATAAGGAATTCAATACTCTCTTCGAAATGATTGACTGCAGATCTTGAGTCTCCCATCGCTCGGCTGCAAAAACAAAAACAAAAAATCAATTAACCATCAAACTTAAGTCCCCACAAATTAAAGATTTCAAGACACCAAACAGAAGATCAGACATTTTGGTCATGGTACAGTAGTTCAGGAAGAAAACATTTATGTATGGATCATAACAGACCATATTAGTGACCACATACGAAAGAACCATTGTTTGCTAAATCTTATTTGTTCACAGAAACTAGAGAATGAATTGATGTTAGAAATAAACAGCTTGGGGATAGAAAAAGAAGACAATGAGCATACCTGCAATCGCCAAGCATGCCAAGGACTGCACCAAGCTGTGAACACAACTCTGGTGTATTGCCCTCCCTTCCCAGTTGCTCCCGAATGTCCTCGGTACACATTGCCAACCTTGATTTAGCACTTTCATAATTCTGAGCACTAAATGCCTGCACATACAGGTTGAATAAGAACAAGGACAATAACCAGAACTCAACAGCAGGACATCATGACAAAAAAAAGTGGTTCAAATAGAATAACCCCACCATTAAAAATCTAGAGATAGAACTTACCCTCATAGCTTGTTGCACCAAGAAAGAACCTCTTTCCATAGAAACATCAGCGTAAATCACTTTCTTGTTATCATTTTCGACCTCTTCTTTTTCAGTGCCATTGACAACAGTTCTCTTGATTCTAGCATGACCTTCAATAAACTGATCAACCATCTTTTGAAGGTTTTCATCAGCTTCAATACTTTCTATGTCAGCACCGCATAGAGGGCAGTCCTTAAACCGTGATAAACACACTCTGCATCCAAGAAACAATAAAGTATAATAAAAGTAGACTCAATCACCATCAACTATGAACCAAAAACGAAAAAAAAAAAGGGAAAAGATTTACGCTAAGCGGCTGAGCAACTAGGGCTTACTTGCAGAAAACATGAGTGCAAGGCACACATCTACTACTATCATAAAGAAGTGCTTGACATAGCATACAGCTAAAAGGACCAAGCTTGAATGTTTGTGAGTCATAACCAAAAGGGCATTTGGCAGGCACCGTTGCAGAATCAGTAGAGTCCTTATCCAATTTTCCTTCGTTTTCAGGACATTCTTTACTCGCATTTTCGCCTTGCTTTCGAACAGAGGCTTCATCAGGACGAGAAGCCTTAGAAAAAGGGCAAACAGAAGCCGTCATTTCGCCGCCTTGTTTACGAGCAGAGGCATCGTCGGGACGAGCAGCTTTCGAGAAAGGGCAAACAGAAGCCGTTGTTTCGCCTTGCTTCCGAGCAGAGGCATCGTCGGGACGAGAGGCTTTCGAGAAAGGGCAAACAGAAGTCGTCATTTGTGTAGATAATAACAATTCCTACACCTCAAACAAAGATTTCAAATTCCAAAATCAATAAAATTGATTCCCCCACGATGAAAAAATACGAAATTGATTCTTTAGCTCGCTAAACTAAATCCCTAACAGCTGGAAATCGAACATTGAAGAAGCTAATTGAAAGACAACATTCTTGGAAACTGAAATTTCAAAGAAAAATTTGAGCAGAAGCAGCTCATCAGAGAGATGGATGAACAACCTGAATTGGATTGAGATAAGATTTGGAGATGTCTCTTTCGCGGCTCCTCTGCAATCAATGATCGATTGATAGCTTTTTTTGTTTTGTTTTGTTTTGTTTCTGGAAGTTTTTTTTGCGTTTGATTATGTTTTCTCTCGGTCAGAAAGATATGAAGGATTGAAGGGTCAGTGGATTAAATTGGGCCTTAGATTTTTACAGCCTAAATAAGAATTTGGGTTAAAAGCCCAAAGCCTAAGCAGACACTAGGCCAGTTTTAAGAAAACGGCAAGGTTGTTATTAAATAACTAATTAATCTATTAATCAACCCTAATTAATCTATGAATTGATTGAAGGATCTGTCCGGATTGAATTAAGCATTCAGTTACTAAAGCCTAAATAAAGAATTTGGGTTGAAAATTGAAAGTCAAAGGCTTAAGAAAATGCGAGTAAAGAATGTCCTGAGCCAAAACTAACTTATCCGATCTTCCTTCTTTTTCAACACAATCAATCCCTAACTTTTTGGCTCAATTTTGGACCTTTTGGTACAAAATATTTTAACTTATGTAGCTAAAACCCCAGCCCAAATATTTTGATCATGTAATTCAGTAGTTATTAATTTCATCTACATTTGCAATATCACATTTTCATGAAATTTAAGTTATTTTTAATGAGATTAACTTAACAAACATGATTCAAATAGGTTTTTGGTTTTGACTTACAATAACAAAAATATCATAAGAACATTGTTGATTCATGTCCTCACATGTTTAACGATTTTATTTTTAATATATAAATGAATATGTAAAATTAACTTAACTCAACTATATTATGATGATTATAAAATCTTTGATTTTTTCAATATATTATAAATATATGATATTTTTTATAGATATTATTATATATGATAATATATATATCTGATTTGATTTTTATAAACAGATAGAAAATGCATTTAGAACAAATATTTTATCATTGATCTTTTTAGATACGAATACATTAGTAGGATGAATAAAGAGCTTTATTTGTTTTCTTCAAATAATATCCAAATAGCTGATTGTATGATTATACAATCGGCAAAATCATTTTTCCTCTCTGAGAAGAGCTTCACATATTCGATTTTCGCCGTCCGGAAAACAGCATGGTATTTACTAGCGATGTTGACTTTGCAGCTCCCAAAGAAGAACTGAAAAGAAGAGTTTATTTATTTATTTTCTTAATGCATTTAAAAAATCAAATAATTTTTTTTTAGATTCTTTAACAGCGGTTTATGACTATTTAACTCTAAAAATGGAGGCATGTATCGTTACATTAACCATTAAAACATATGAATACATTCTCAAAAAAATTACATAAACTAATCAAACTCAATTATGAATTAACAACTTTCAATCAAATAAGAACTTATCTTAAAGGAAAGACTTTTCTGAATATGCATAATGCCATTTCTTTTCTTTTTTCTTTTAACGTCATTATTTTGATGTGGAATATGACAAATAAGTTGATTCTAACTCAAAACAAAAGAAACTAATCATCATCCACGACTTTGGTCTCTTTCTCCTTATGTATGTTTTAATGTGAATCTTGTCTTTGTATTCATTTGAGTCTGAATTATTGTATCATATATTCCTAATCGAATTTGCATCATATTTATGCTTCCAATGATTACTTACCAACAAAAATAATAAGAAAAACTCAGGATTCCGTAAAAATGGTCTCTTCAACGAACTCAAAATCCATAAAATTTGTGTTTTCAACCCATAAATCGAATTTATATTCCAGGTAATCCAAATTGTGATGATATGTAGATAAATAATTAAATATCAATCAAATAAATATTTAGGAATAGTTCTTGGCTACTTGGAAAAAAAAAAAAGGAAAAAAATCTTTAGACATGGAGGTTCAAAAAGATGTAACAAACGCGGGTAGCTGAGCAAACAAGACATGATAATATATTATTGCTAAAATGATATAACTCAGTTATTTCCTAGATACAGTTTTCTTCTTGTCATAAGAGAGTATGAAGCAAACGCATAAACTAAGAGACAGAGGTTTAAAACTTCCTCAGAATTCTTTCAATTCCAATTAAATCATAAACTTTGAACTTGTCCTCTGGATTACGAAAGGTTGACTGCTTCGCGGGTAACACGGTGAACCCATCAGAATCTGTACATGTCTCAAGACCACACTCATGGCATAAAGATTCAACATCCAACTCCTGAAATGTCCAAAGTTGCCTTATGAAATTTTAAGTTTACCAACAACATGAAACACAGGAAAAAGACAGGGGATTCTTTAGTCATAGGTGTATAGTTTACCTTCATCATCAAGTTCTGAGATAACCGCAGGAGAGGATAAGGTTGAAGCTTGTAGCAAACATTGTTTATGCATTGGACAGCGAATGATCGCATCTTTTACCATGAAAACATTCAGTAAATGAACAACATAATTGAAAATTTTGCTTCAAATATTATTACATGTATAGGCACTGCTCTATACCCACCCATATATCCATGTAAACTATTTGTTTTCTATACCATACCAGTGATATTTTCTAGTCCAAATTCAGTTTAGATCATCTTTCTCATGCTTATTGCCATTTCATATTACATAATGCCGCTACCAATCAAAGTGCCACAAAGACTATCACTCAGAGCAAGAAGGACATAACTAGATATTTACATCCATACAAGCTCACCTCTCTAATATGGGATTCACTTATGCAATACTGCAAGTGTGTCGCCTCAGAAGCTGTTGTACTTAAGAAATTCTTGTAATTTCCCATCCGATATAATCTGGAAGAGAAACAAAAAAAAAACTGAAAAGCGGTATCATCATAATATTTCCTAAATGTTGTTCAAATTGATTGACTCATACGTAAATGGTTGAACAGCATAACACTACCTTAAAAGGTTTCGTACAAAACATATTTCCTTGGATTTTATTAAAGCTAAAGTCAGCTTGCGAAACCACAAAGACAGTGGTTCCCCCTGCAGATCAAAATCTCAATGTTTTATATTAAATGCAAAAAATGTGACATGGTAGCAAATAAAAAAAGAAAAAGATAAAGGAAACAGAGAAACAACCATCACTCCACTACTGGGATTAAGATGAAGTAGCACATAGAGTGAACGGAACTGGGCTTCATTTTCGTAGATGTAATCTGGTTTCCTATTTGCATCATATATATTATACAAAGAGGTAAGCGTTTTTGCTAGCTGCTCCATGTTCAAGTGATGCATTGAGCTAATACTTGTACCACTACAACTCTGAAGCCTCTGGTGAGATATGATGTGAAATTTAACCTATTAGAGAAGCCATTCAGGAGTCAGGATAATAACATCAATGGAACTCTTCAGAAAATAAAACAAACTGGTCACCAATCAGAAAAAGGATGATCAATCGGAGTGGTCTATTTCTAGGAAAATTACAAAAGAAGAAAAATGATCCTATTTGAGCGTTCTGAACAAGGTTATGACAACAAAAACTATTATCAACAAAGTAAGTCAGAGTCTTGCTACTTAAACATTTAGCATCATTTTAAAAATGGCAAATTTATTTCATGACAACAAAGACAAATCACATGATATTAAACTTAATATTCTTTTGATAATAACAGAGGAACTGAGGAAGTAAACACACAAACAAATTTCAACAAAACCCATGGAAAGCAATTCTAACGACGAAGGCCAAAAAAAAACAAGTCAAAGCATACCATTTCCTCATAAAGGTAGATGACTCTCTCATTGGCTAGATTCTGGATGCTAAGATCTTGTCTAATAGACCTTGTCCTATCGAAAATAAAATCATGAACCACTTCAAACGGGTGCTCCGTGGAGTCAAGCAAACTTAAAAGGTATTTCAAGGTTTCTTCTAAAACCGGGAGCGGTCTTACATCCGATGCCTGAACATCCGCCGCTGAAAGAGTTCTGCAAAACTAGCAAGAACACAGATAAAAGAGTATAAAATGAGTCCCAATATAAAGCAGTTAGTATCTTTTATTCATCTTGACCATTCAGAAAGAAAATTATTTTTTTCAGTAGAAACAAGCTATAGATACTAATTTGCATACATGAGGAATGAATATTCAACATCAAACTTATCTATTATAGTTCTCTCACAAAATGTGAAATATAGAAAGTTAAACCTTACCTTTTTGACAGCAAGATCTGTGGATGATTTTGTGGTGTTTCCATAAAGCCTCTCAAACACTGAGAGATCACGAAGACGTTCTCTTGTCAATCTTTCCCGCTCTGTTAATACCAAAAACAACACAATATTAGATGAATACTTCTCTGAACGGATCATGAATTCCTTAATGCAATGTACTAACCGACCTAAGCACTAGATCGAATCCAATTCCGGTTCAGGATAGGATTGATTCCGGTCAATTAGAAATTTATTTGCAGCTTGTATATAGTTCGATGACTACCTGGACACATAGAAGAGCAAGTTCCGACGATGAAGGAAGCGTCAGCAGGATCTGTATCCTTATTCTCTGATTCTTCTTTATCATAGTTTCGTTTATGTGGTGGTGCATCGGATCTTCTCCGATAGGAATCACTAGCTCCGCCGCTGGATCCAATCCTCTGGTTATCAGAGGTCTGGCGATTCCCATAAGTATTCGAAACCCTAGAAGCAGCGGCAGAAGAAGAGGAAGAGAAGCCACGATTACGACGATTCATAGCTTAGAGAAGTAACGAGATCTTCTTCCCTCCAATCCCATACGAGACTCTGAAGAATCGAACCAAATTGAAGCGAACTGTTACCGAACTATTTGCTGGACTAACCGGAAGAGAACCAAACCCGGTTCATTATTTCAATGAATCCATCAAATCCGGCGGTAACCGGGTCAATTCAATTTTAATATGGTTTCGACATACCGGTTCTGACTTTGCAATTTCTACAAATCTAAACATACCACATTGTTTTAAAACTTTTAACACTATTGGAAAAACGATTTTAACTTTTGTTTTGATTTTTCTTCCACCCCTAGTACATGCAAGTTTAGGCCGGTTGGTGGGTCTAGTAGCCACAACCATTCCTCTACACAACAAAGAACAATGTGTCCCAATACTCCCATTACGAATTTAGATGTCTTTTCCTTAACTAACCATAACAAAAATTGAAAAGTGAATCTTGTTCGTTCTTAGACTTAAACCACCAATACTAGTGCGCTTTTATCATCATGACCATTCTATATATTTGCAACTAAACTGTCACTCATTATTCAAATTACTTAATTAAAATCTAATCCTCATTTTAGAAAAGCTGATTCATCTCCACTAACACTAGAAGTTGTCTCGCATTCTTTCTTAACTGCTAAGATTCGTTTCTTCTCTTTCAGTCCAACGAATCTCTTACACCACTAAACTGTTATGTCGCAAGAGCCAAGAGCACTTTGATTAAAAAATACACAAAATTTGAGACAATATTGGCATCTCTATATGACTAAGATTGATCATATTCATATGAAAAAAACATGCATTTGTTGGTGGAACTGTAAATCGCCCATCCATCGCAAGAAACTCAATTTTGAGTCTCCCATCAAAATAAAATAAAAGTCAATTTCTTCCGATCCTTAGTGAAGAATCAACATCTTTGTTGTGTCCAGAAGCTGCAACAGCAAAGAGTCTAGCAATCTCTAGCTGAGTATTAGCCATTATCTCAGTTCGTTTCAAATCCATCTCTCCTCTCTTAGCTTCAGCTTCAGCTCTCATCTTCTCTATCTCTTTCATTGTCTCCATTCTCGCTCGCTCTGATCTCATCACCACCTCTGCTAACCACCGTATGCTTCCGGCGATCTCCTCTTTCTCTTCTCTATATCTTCTCTTCACTTTCTTCCCTCTTACCTTCGTTTTAACCACCGGCGTACTGCTATCTGTATCCATCTCCGTCGCTTTTTCCTGTTTGTGCTCCTCCTTGAATCCATCTTCCTGCACAGACAAATTTCATTAGAAAACAAATATCTCAAGTTTGGTTAATTCAACTGATCAGACCTTAGGAATCTTGCCGACGCCGTTGGAACCGTAAGAAATCTGCGGCGGATGAGCCACCGCCACCGCAGGCGACGGTGGCTCGAGTAAGAGCAAAGGAACAGAGCAATTCAGAGGCAGAACATCCTGAGGCTGAGGCTGAGTTCCGCGGAGGAGATGATCAAGACGAGGGTAGAGAGGCCAACAGGAGCCATCGGCAGTAGCGGACTCAGAACGGTACCGTTTCTTCATGGACTCGATCTTGTTCTTGCACTGTGTTTGAGTCTTGGGAGACTTAGTGTGAGTGGCGCGTGAGGACACGTGTCTAGCTACGTCTTCCCAGTCTAGTCCCTTGAGCTTGGCTCTGTTCCTGAGAACCCATTTCGACTCGTAAGCTTCGAGTAAACTCGAAACAGCTCCTTCACTCCATTCATCACGCTTTAACCTATCAACGACCGAAGCAGATGGCTTCTTGTTGAATTCTTCGTGGAGAGATTTGGGATTTTCTTGGTTAGATTCTCCGTTCTCCATATATCCTCAGGCAGAGTAAAGCACAGACAACAAGACTCAAGAGTGTGATAAAAAGAGTGAGAGAGAGAAGATTTGATTTTGTATCAATATTTATTGAAAATGAGAACTTTTTGAAAATGGAGTTTAACAAAGTGAGTCATAATGAGACTCTGTAGGAATTTGCTACTGCTCTCAAAACTAACCAATGAGTTTTGGTACACGCGTTTCTTGCATGTTCAATGGGTGGTGGTGACTTACAGATAAATAAATTTTACTTTTTTTTCACTTGTATCTACTTACTTCATTTCAATTTATGGTTTGCAAAAGATTACAAATGCATTATACTCTTTTCATCTATTGCTTAATGTAATACATGATTATTTAGTGTAAATGTAAGAGTGGTATTTTTATCCATTATAATGTCCATGCTTGTCATGAATATCAAAATTGCAATAAAACTTTCAAAAAAGTCTCACTAATGATTTTCAACAAAAAAAAAAAAAGTCTCAATAAGGTGAAAAAGAATTTGAACAGAAACATATACTTGCACCATTTTTTACTTACTTTCACAAAAATTAGTGGAGCAACCCGCTAGAATAATATTGGTCGAGAGAATAAAGATATAACTGTGAGAAAGTGGGCAACCATTGAATATGTTTTAATTACTTTTTTTTGTCAACTTGAAAATATTTTTTTCTTTTTATTTCATTTTTAATTTTTTTGAAAAGGGTTTGCAATAATGATTTCAAAATCCTCTTATTCATATTTTATGCTTTTATTCATTCAGCTATAAAAAAACTTTTTATATGCTTTTTTTTTTCTTTTTGGGTGTGTATGGTGGAGTGAGTCTGGCTGTTAGCGTTGATGTCAAGCCAAACCGCAAAAAACATTAGGCAAAGAGAGAAAGTGAAGAGAGGTGATAATGGAAGTGGGGTTACACGTGTTGCTCTCTCACCCATTCTAATTTCAACTCTTTTTCTTCTCATCTTTGCTCAAAGATCCTATAACCAGTGGACCAACGACATGTCTTAAATCATAAATTATTGTTGAATTTTATAGCACTATCTTTCGATTTTTCATTCGAAATATTTTAATTCTATTGTGTTTTCATGTCCATCTCTGATCTCTTTATTAGACACTTCCAACATTGAAGAGTACATTTTACTTTCCCTTATTTCATAATTGATGGCAATACTTGTTTGAATATATGGAAAGGTAGATAAAGAAAATACGTCGGTGGTGCTTGATTCAGTTAATTACATGAATTTGAGTTAGTTCACAAAAATCAGAAGAAAATGCTATTCTCGTATTTAAGCTTTTTATGCCATATTAGTCACAGACATTTTAATCATCAATAATACTATTATATTAGATCATAAACAATATAATAGTATTAAAATTCGAATAAAACGAAGATCCATGTGTTTTTCCTTCTCATTCCTTTGTATTCGCAAATTCAAGACAATCCTATTTGAAAACAGAGAGAACAGCAAGAGAAAATACTACGAAATATTGAAAATCACATGACAATCAACAAAAATCATTAACTTATATGGTTTCCATAGTTTAAAACGTAAATAGAGATAAATACGTAATCGACTCAAAAACAAAAACATAATCACGCAAATCTAGGTGCAAGTTTCACGGGAAATGCCGAGCCTAGAATTGGGAAGGTCGATGAGGACACGATGGTTCTGCTGCTGCATACTAGCGATGACGTTAAGAACGGAGTTAACGTTCATCGGAGCTGGGGCCATGGCGAGGCAGCTGAGGTTACCGGCGGAGCTATGGATGAAAAGGTTGTCAGGAGGTAAAGTCACGTTCATTCCAGCGAACATAAATGTGACAGAAGGGAACACGACGGAGCCGGAGTAGCAAGTGTCGAAACCTCCGAGTGAAGTTGCGTTTGCGTTCTTAACTCGTCGCCTGAACTCGTTTCTCACTGCCACGTAAGCTGGTTCGACTAGCCTCGTGTAGACAGTCCCTGTGTACATGCATTCAAAATGTGGTCATTAAAAAATCAAACTTATTTTTCGAAAGGAATTTTGGATTTGGTCACATTTTTTTTTTTTGATTTGTTTAATTCGTTTTCAATTTTTCATTTAATCTGCTTGGGTTAAAGGTTACCTGATCAAAATCAAATAATTTGATTTGTTTCACTTTCACAACATTTTGATTCTGTTTGATTTGAGATCGGTTTTACAAATTTTTATAATATAGATACAAATTTTTTTAATGTTTTTTTATATTAATACAAAATACAAATATGTGTATGTTTTAAAAATGGTCTTCTGGATTGCTTTGACTAAACACATGTTTGGGTTTGGTACATTTAAGTATTAAAAAAATAAAATTAGTTTGAAAAACATATGGGTTGTTCGGTTTTAAAAAGAATCGTTGGTAGATCTTGATTTGGTTTACTTTTATTATGTCTAAGTATGACTTATTTTTTCAAAGAAATATCCTAACATTTTGTTAAAAAAATTACTATACCAAAGTTCTAAAAATATCATAAATTCAAATTTGATGTTGACACCAAGTGGTGTGGAAGGTGTGATAGAAGCAAGAGCAATTGGGTTACTTCCCTCTCACGAGTTACGAGTTATCATTCAAATCTTTTTTTTTTTTTAGATCTCAAACCAACCCAGAAAAAAAAAAGAGATTATAAAGAAAGATTAAGAAGTCAATACCTGAGTCAAAGATGGTACCGGCTCCGGTGGCCGGATCAAAGGCAAGTGCACTTGTAGGAATATCAACAATTTTATTTCCAACACGAATCCCAACCAAATTTACGTAGTAAAGCGATGATCTCCTCGGGTTCTTTAACAATGGAGTGGTCTTGATCCGAATAGGTTGATTCTTAGGTCCCAATCTTAACGATCCGGAGAAATTATTGGACTTACTATTAGGCAAGCAATACGAGAACGTGGACATATAAAGACTTTGTGTCTGGGAGATTAAAGACAATGGACCACGACCTAAACCCATGAGTCCTTGCGCTGGAAACGATGTTCCAGAGGCCTTGTTAATGCACCCAAAGGTGTAGTTTGGAATAACATCATTGGCCAATGTTAATGTGTCCTGTGTCAGATATGCTTCAATGGTTGAACCACCGTATGTCATGTTTAGACCACATGATTTGCTTACGGTGCAACTTGGATTTGGTGCCTGCAAAATAATTTGCTATCGGTTAATATTTTGGATGTTCTCACTTTACAAAGTATTTCTAGAAAGATTTGTTTTATTCATCTTGGATCTGGTTAGTAATGAGGTGTGTTTAAAAATTAAATCTATGTTGAACAAACACTAACCAGAGTGACGACAAAGAGTGTAGATCAAACACTAAAATGTGGCCTACTAGTTGGAATTATTTATAAAGTCATCGAATCTAATCCTGTCTAATAAAAATATCCGTGAGACCGTGACTAGACTCATACTGTTATGAATGGTACATAAAACCCGTGACTAGCTAAGACTTCTGATCTCGGTGTGGTAACACATCTTTGAGTATCACAAGTTCACAATCCACACTAGATTCCAAAAGTGAGGTCCTTCAGTTTCTGTTTTTCTTTTCTTATTTTATGCATGAAAACTAAATCAGATTTGGACCCAATGGCTTACTAATGATGTTTTCTTTCAAAGAAAGTGACTGTCAAGATTTCGAATCTCGATGTTAAAAAATTTGTTGACATTTACATATGTTTTGTTCATCAGCCTGAACATAATTTATGGACTAAAGGTAGTTTTTTTGGTAATTCAAAAATAAATAAATTCAGAATATATAAGAACCAAGAATTTTTTTTGTTCGGTTTCGAATATAATAATGGTTTAGATTTAGTTTGGTTTGAATAATAAAACTAGGATAAAGTTCGTTGAAAAAAAAAACTAGCATAAAGTTCTTATATATTGTCTATTTTTCGTATACAATTAATATTGTCTATTTTTCGTATACAATTAATATTGTCTATTTTTCGTATAGCTGAATGCAATCCGTATAGTATAAAGTTTTACTTTTAAAAATATTTTGGTTTATTCAGTTTTGCATATTCGTTATAAAAATATCGTTACCGTACGGTTTGAAATAAAATTCGGCCAACCTAGTAGTCATATTATATAGTCTAATCTATTCCGAGAGTACGTATAAGGCAATAATTAATGACCTGTTTACACTGAGGAGCATCGCATTGAAGAGTGCGAGAGGAGTTTGACTTGGAAGGGTCAAAGAGGACAGAGGAAGAACAGCCAACACAGCCAGAACAAGGGATCCAAGCAGCGTCATTGCTAGTGTCAAGAGCCACGAGCATTGGTTGAGCCGGTGTCCCTATGTTAGCCCTCACGATGTAAGTTGGGCTCTGAACGATGGCACGTCCTGAGGCTATTGGGACTGCTGACTTCTTAGCAACGGCAAGGCTTGACAAGTATTGCAAACGAGCCTTGTCTTGAAGAAGTGTGTCTTCCCATGAGACATAGTTTGGGTGTTTGAATGGAGAACATGGACTGTTAATGTGGAACACTCTTAGATCTGAGGAATGGCTATTTTCATTGCAGTTTAGGGATTCAGATTTCAAGATTAAGAGAGAGGTTAACAAAATCAAGAGATGGGATCTCATTTTGTTTAAGATCTTGATTTGATTCTCTCTGGTTTTTAGTGTTTGTGAGTGAATATGTGACTGTGTGACTGTGTTTATATAGTGTAGAAACTTGATGATGAGTGTGTTAAAAGTTATAAGAATATAAAAATGAAGAGTGGGTTTTTATTTTATCTTAGAGAGAACAGACTGTATTCCATCTCCTATTTTTTCGTTGTTTCTATCTGTTTTTTTTTGGGTCCACTCTCATATTGGATTTCTCTCCTCTATCGACATACATATTGCTCTTCATGATCCACATAACTTATTAAGGGGTTGTAATTTGTAATTTGTGTGTTGTTACCAACTGATTTTTTTTTCTCAAGTTCTAACTTTTGATTAGGCCATGTGTAATACCTGATTTATAGAAAAAATAGTGGTACTTAAAATAATAATTTAATAACGTATACGGTATAACACCAAAATGCATGTAATTCATTTTTGTATGAAAATCTCTACGGTTAAACAATAAACATGTTTCAGTAGTAACCATCTAATGATGTATTACATACTAAAAGATCATTTTCAGTATCATTATGAGTGAAGATTAATCCTAAAAAAGATCTTGTGGTATATGTAAAAAGAGTCGACGACAAGCGTTTTGAAGTTTCCGCATGGAGCTACAGGCGGTAGGGTTGGAAAATCTAGAACGTCAAGAAGCATCCAATATAATTAAAAGACTTTATATTTTAATAGAAAACATCACAAAAAATTTAATCCTTTAGAGCATCATTATCAGAGACCCCTACACACGGGGGTCTTCCCGATTTTTTTAAAAAAAAAAAAAAAATGATTTTTTATTGTCACGACGAATCACGTCGCGACACGTGGCAGAAACGGGAAGATCTGGTGTTTTCGGAAAGACAAAGAAAAGACGGTGTCGCGGGAAGGGATCAATATCTTTGTGACACGTAGCGACCCTCATTTAAAGACACTCTCTTTAAATGTGCAATGCACATGCTTTTACTGGCTTATTTGGGTTCATTTCTCGAATATTAATCAAAATGATTAACCATACCGACGTCTAACTGATTAATGGGTCTATCGATTAACGATGCTCATTCTAACAAAATAGTTACAATTTTGTTAGATATACCCAACAACGATTCTTAGAGGAAAACATCCAAATACAAATGAACTTGTGGAGTGGTCTTGCTTAAGAAATCCAAGAAAAAGAGTTTGATATTTTTACTCAAATATGAGAAAGATCAATGGTTTCACGTGAGGAGTGGTAGTGGAAGACCGACATAAATGCATTATGTTTTGTTGCTTAATATGGACTGTATCAATCTACTCAATACTCATTACTATGTGGTGGGTTATATCTCACATTGGCCTCTTTTCCATTCTATAGTGATGTCCATCAATTATTCATTCATATTTTAAACATTAAATGGTGTAAAGTATCGCCATTGTTCTTTGGTTCTTAGAGTTGACTGCGATATGTAAATAATTAAATATCGTCGACACTAAAGAAATTTGAAATAATTTGATAGAGTTTTCATATTGTGAGAGGGCTTCGACTTAAGGAAAACTTGAACCTTGAATGTAGTTGTAAGTAGCTTTGCTTGTTCTTGGTCTTCTTTTAGTCACTAGTTTTGTAAGTAAAAGGCGTTGCAGAAAAATTTAAAGACATGCTATTTAACAAATTTATAGCCAAAAATGAATCCCTATGCCACGCCGGAAATTTACTCCTAAATTTAACCAAAAATCGACTTTGTTCTTAAGCTTACAAACTCACTCTCTTTTTTTTTCTCACCTCTTCACATAAAAAAAAAATGAAAATCAAAACATCATTTATTCCATTTTAAAGCACAAAATTCAAATTACTCACATTTTTTTTTCCTTTGATAAAATGAGTGGGACGACGATTTGTGACAAAACTACTTACATGTGTCATGTTGTGGACAAAGAAAAACAAACAAGCAAAGATTACTTGACAAAAACATTAAATGCAAACCATATTCCATTCCATTCTCTCATCTCCATGCTTCATCACTACTTCTACTTTGCTTTTGGCGGCTCCACGTGACTTTCTAACCAATCGCAAACCTTCTGGTACAGTTCTGCTGCATCTAGAAGCAGTGAAACACGACGTTAAACTTGCAGTGAAACACGACGTTAAACTTGCAGTGAAACAAGCTTGCGTTGAGTCTTTAAACTACGAACCTTCTTGGTGGTTTAATGTTTCCGAGGGGTTTATTGGTTTACACATTTTAGTTGATTTGGAGATTTTACCAAAATCATGTGTTATTTGGTCACTAATATTAAAGTTTTTGTCAAAATTTTGGGTTATTCGTTTCATATTTTAATAAACAAATATTTGTTTTCTTAAATCTTTAATTCATCAAATATAAGTTTTACCTGATGAAATCTCACTTAGTTAACGTGTATGTCACTTCTTTCTTAAAATATGTTAGAATCAGAAGTAGTTGAATATACTGTATTATACCTTACAAATTACAATGAAAATATTCCCAAACAGATGAGGATTCGGAAATGACATTTTTTCTTTATATTTTCAAAATATATTTAGAGTTGTATCTAATGTATAAATTATGAAACGAGGTTTTTTTGTCTGTGCATAAGAAAATAAAAATAGAACAATTTCAAGTTAATTAGGAAGAAGAACAGAGAAATTGTAATTAAGAGTTGAGGACTGAGGAGTTTAATTAGTGAGAGGAAGAAGCTGGAACCCAGAGAGTGAAAACAGAGGAGGAGATCTCTAGCACTTACCAAACTCTTTCAACTTCTTAGTTTTCTTTTGTTTTTAGAATAAACCTAAACGAGAGAAAAAAAAAACACCTTCCACATGTCTCTACGTCCCTTTGAGTCTTTATAGCCTCTTGAATCTATCTGTCTTTTATTTTCTTTTCTTTTTTCCCCTTGAAAGATGGAAGCCTGTCCATGAAGTGGAGTCTTTGTTCTGCAAAAATGTTTTGACCAGCATCCTATAAAATATGTTATGCTTAGTGAGATTAATAAAGTTGTATATTTTAAAAATTGGCTTATACTTTGACATAAGATCAAAGCGGAAAGACTAAAACTGATTTTTTCTTCATTAAATTCAAAATTAAAACAAAATCCAAATTACATAGTGTTGTCAGTGATATTTGTTTTCTTTAACTTATAAATGCAAACATAGAAATTAACGAGTAAAATGATCACAGTTTACATGGTTTCATTGACATTAGTTTTAGCTCTCTTCAGAACTAATCTAGTCACGTACTTTTCAGTTTTCACAACCCTCATAGCCAACTCCTCTTATAAATGTGAACTGAAAACACTTCTGGAAAGTCATCAAATAAAAAAAAGGTCAACAAATGCAGTACTTGAAACTTGAAAGTCCGCAAACATCTCTATCACACAAGAGACGACTTTTCCATATATATATATATATATATATTTTTTTTTTTTGATAAAGTCGACTTTTCCAGATTGTTAGGCTTTCTTGTACACTTATGAAAAAGATTGCGTCCAAACATTTACATAATTACATTGCGACTTTTCTTGAATGCCCTCTCACACACTATATAAGGCATACCACGATTATCTCCGTTTAAGACTATTTCTTGTTTCCTCCGTTCTTTCAACAAAATCAAAATGTTGACTCACACCATTTCTAAATCCGTCTCTATAGTAACCATTCTATTAATTCTACAAGCTTTCTATTACACAACAAAGGCTCAAAACTGCGGTTGTTCGTCAGAGCTATGTTGTAGTCAGTTTGGATTTTGCGGTAACACTTCAGATTATTGTGGTGTAGGTTGCCAACAAGGGCCTTGTTTTGCTCCTCCTCCTGCGAATGGTGTGTCTGTGGCTGAGATTGTTACTCAAGATTTCTTCAACGGAATCATCAGTCAAGCCGAGTCTAGTTGCGCTGGCATTAGATTTTACACTCGAGGAGCTTTTCTTGAGGCCTTAGAATCATATTCTCGTTTCGGTAGGGTTGGATCGACCGATGACTCTAGGCGTGAGATCGCAGCGTTCTTTGCCCATGTCACGCATGAAACTGGACGTAAGTATATATTAATGCTTCATTTGACTCTTTCCATTTATGATGAATACATGCATATTTCTCTATGAACATACCAAACATATAAAAGAAATGAAAACATTAGATGAATAATGATAATAACAAAATACAGTTAAACCTCTATAAATTAATACTCGATTTATTAATACCTCGTTAAATTAATAATTTTTTCGGATCCCAAATTGCTATTTTGACCCAAATATCACTTCTATAAATTAATAAAATATCATAAAAATACATTGGTTCCAATATTATTAATTTATAAAAGTTGTACTGTAGTTGAAAAGTACAATAATCATTAGACTCTAAATAACATGTTTTATTACATTAGTGATATTTCTTTTTAAATACACTTTTAAATCGTCGGATGCATATAGCATCATATTCACTTTTCAAAACCGTAGAAACTTGACTAGCTATTTACTTTGGTGCTGCAATAATAATTCCGGCTTTTGTTTTAGATTTCTGCTTCATAGAAGAGATAGATGGAGCCACCAAAGATTACTGCGACGAGACTGTAACACAATATCCATGCAATCCTAACAAAGGCTATTACGGTCGAGGACCGATTCAACTCTCTTGGAACTTCAACTACGGGCCAGCTGGGACCGCAATTGGTTTTGACGGCCTCAATGCACCAGAAACAGTAGCCACAGATCCAGTCATCTCCTTCAAGACGGCCTTATGGTACTGGACCAATAGGGTTCAACCAGTAATCTCTCAAGGTTTTGGTGCAACAATCCGCGCCATCAACGGTGCTTTGGAGTGCGACGGAGCCAACACAGCCACCGTTCAAGCTAGGGTTCGTTACTACACTGATTACTGTCGTCAACTTGGCGTTGATCCCGGAAACAACCTCACTTGCTAACAAAAACATGTACTAGTAGTAATGTATATCTCTGTATACATATACATAAAATAAAAAATAAAAGATATAGATTTAATAGCCCTGGGCTTTCGGTTTAAACGGGTTGTTCGGATCGGTATAATCGGTTGTACGGTTTAAACGGAATTTAGAAATTGATCCCAAAAAAACCAAAAACAATTTTGGTTTATTCGGTTCGGAATTGGCTAATAAAAACAGTTTCGAAAAATTCTAAATTTTTCATTTGTTTGGTTTTTTGAACCCGATTACAAGCATAAACATAGAGTTTGAACCAAAATAATTACTTTTTACTAACCGAGACTAACACCTAACCAACTACATACACAAAAATGATTTATTGATACTTGTAATGAATACTTGTAGTTTGAAACCCACACATTCATTATAAAATACAAAACAAAGCTGGTAAGTGGTTAGATTAATAGTTTGTAAACCTCACCAAGCACCTAATGGTAGAGTTAGGTCTATTACACATTGCAATCCACACCCAAAAAGACAAAATAACAGCAGCTTCTGTGAAGGCTGGATCCAGAAAAAACAATACCATCAGACATCAACTTGTGAAAATAAACAGACATGTATAAACATGTGAAAACATTGACTAAACAAGTAAATTCTGAAAGTAAATTAAAGTACTAAACTAAGGATAACATAGTTACCTTCCCTACGAACAAGAATCAGTAAAGAGTTGCCACTGAATTCCGAGAATCTACAAAAATATACACAAAGATACAAAAAGTTACCAAGTTACCTAGAGAAGAAAACAAAGACACATAAAGTTATATTACTTAGTATTTACCCAGTGATTCAAGGAACTCAACTTCTTCCAACATTTGCACCAAGTTAGCAACTTGGACTTGAGATTTATAGGCACATCGCAACCACTGTTATGTGCAAATCAAAACCTCCACCATATAAAGAGTCAGAGAACTCCTATAAGGATCCAACACTCGGCCACTAGTACTAAAGGCAGACTCTGAACCTACTGAAGAAACTTGAATTGCTAGAACATCTCTAGTCATTTCTGATAAAATTGGGAACTTGGAGCTGTTTTTCTTCCACCATGATAGAGCATTATAAGGCATACCCAAACTATTGTCTGCTCGAATCTCAGTTTTCTCTGCCAAATAGATGTCTAACTCATTAGAGATTTCTTCAGTACTCCTTAAGCTAACCATCTTGTTGTATATTGAATCCATCCTTTCACAACCATCTTCATCGTCTGACAACTCTAACATAACACTAGGCTGAGCAGAAGATGCAATCTCACATATTTTTGTTAGCCTAAGACTATACTGATCATAAAGCTTCTTTATAACACCGAAAAATGTTACTATAAAGTTGCCTACTCTCTATTGTACTTTTTCCATAAAGCTGATTAAAACAAAGAGAAGCAAACTGAAGCTTGTTCCTGGGATCAAAGACACTAGCGACAGTCGCAAGAGGATTCATATTAGCAAATCCATCCCAGTACTTCTCAAACTTATCCCTCATTATCTTTGCTTGAGCTCTTACCCCTTTGTTGATGTTGCCACACTTGAAGATGAGATTCCTTTCTATGTTGACAATCTCATTGAAACAAATTGTAGAAGTTACTGGCTGAGAAGCTGAGAATGTTAATGTAATCTGGTAAAAGATTTTTAGAAACTTCACTAACCTCTCTACTTCATCCCAACTAGTAGCTTCTGGTGGACCAACTCGTTTCACCTTTGACTTCTCATCCTCCTCCAAAAAGTAATCACAGTAGAGCTTGTCTTCACTCAACATCCTTTCAAAAGCAACCCTAAGTTTAATAGCTGTAGTCAACATTAGGTACGTTGAATTCTATCTAGTCACACAGTCTAAAGGTAAGCTACCTTTAGTGACCTTATATGTATCACACCGCAACTCGAATGATATCAACCTTGTGAAAGAAGACCTAACATACTTAAATACATTCCTAATAGTAACTATACTGGGCTTAGTTTTTTTCGGACCATCTCCCACAATAAGGTTGAGAATGTGAGCACATCAACGCATATGAAGCAGATCTCCATTTAGAACTAAGGCTTGAGGTCCTCTCAGACGCAGATAATTGATGAAAGTCTTCAAAGCCTTGTCATTGCGCTTTGCATTATCAACCGTAATGCTGAAAACCTTTCAATACCCCCACTCCTCTACGCAGTCAATCAGCTGACCTGCTATAGTATCTCCTTTATGATATGTGGTGACCTTAAAGGAGAGGATCCTTTTCTGTATTTCTCATTCCTCATAAATCCAGTGACTTGTGACCACCATGTAATAGTAAGAAGTCGTGGGATACACCCATATGTCTGTGGTGAGAAATACACTTTTCTTCTCAACTCCAAACAACTCTTTCAAAGTTGCCTTCTCTTCTAGATACATTGTAGGAATATCCCTAGTACATGTTCTTCTAGAGAACGTCCAAATTTTTCCCGGTAAACCCTCTTTGAAGCTTCTCTCTGCAAACAAAACCCCCAAATTCAGATCAAAGAAAGTTTTTTTCTTTTCAATTCCAGTTTCATTACCTTGGCGAGAAGTGGTTAGTGAGACATTAGCGGAACTCTGTTTGTCGATTTTGAGCTTCTTGTTCTTGTCAGAAGAAGAAGAAGAAGAAGGAACCCACGTGCTCTTCACGTGAGTAGCACAGTTATAGCCTCTGCTTTTACAACAAGTTCTACACCTTTCGAACAAACACTCTTTCTTGGCTCTGTTTCCACAGTCTTTACACACTTTCTCTCCACCTGCTTTATCTTCCACGGTCGCGTAGTTTGTCGGAGATGGCCACGTAGTCTGCGGTGGTGGAGATAAGAGAATGATGTTACGAAGGCCTAACATGTAATCCGGAGTACTGATTCCAACGGCAGAGGAGGAAGAGGAAGGGTGATCAGGTGCGATAGAGGAAGCGACGAAAGGTGATGAAGATGGAGATGGTTGTGGTGGTAGCCATGAGAGGGAAGAAGGTGGATTTGCCACTGTAGCTGTAATATAAAAGCGCGTGGAGAGTAATGTTGTAGGAGAGAAGCTTAGGAGCTATGGAGTCTAGTGTGAGAGATAGTAGTAGCTTTAGCTCTAGCAATAAGGTGAGTGAAAAAGAAAGTTTTGTTTTTTTTTGTTTCTTGGTTTTGACAGAGTTTTGTGGTCTCACATGTCAGCAGAAGATGAAATAATTATCTTTTGAGTGGGTGGGTCCACTTCATTGGGAAAGCACCCGCCTAGAACGGCTTTTTCGCCACACTAATAATAATATCCCTCTTTGTGGACCTATATGCTTTAAAGATTTGATACTCGACCTTTGATCCAACTACAATCTTATTGACTCTCAGTATTTTCGATGATGTATCATGTACGTAACATTAGAACAGAGGATATGTCGCAAAGAAGTGGAACCGAATGTTTTAGTTTATTAGGTTTTTTTTCACTTGAGTAATCAAACTTAGAAACATTGCAGACTCTTTTAAGTCTAGTTGTTATAACATTCAATACATATATGTAAGACGAGATTCTAGTTGGGAAGTTGATCTTTGTAGATGTCCAAGACCGAAGTGGCTGAAGTAATTGGACACAATCTGACAGAGAATGAATATGGTTCGGGTGGAATCAGATACTTTTCGTGAACACAAGGAGTCCAGCTATCATCTCCACCAATGCCCATGTGTTTATGGTCCAGATGCACCTACACAATGATGCTCAGGTGCTTGATAAGTCATTTTCAGTCTTGAATTCAAAGAAAGCTGATCAAGAGAATGAGGAAACGAAAAAGATTAGTACCTCGATGTTTTGTCCTTTGATAAGATCCTCTTCATGTGTTGCACGGTGAAGCTCACCGGTTGTATAATAACTAGCATTCATTTGCATTGGGGTAGAGCTACCATATGTTGAAGCATATATTCCTACACCATCTTTGTTTCGGAATGTCACCCACCTAACATCTGTTCTACCTCCAGATTCTCCTGGAACAATATAAGGGACATGCATGTCTCCAACATTTTGTTCATATATCGCCACATGTGCTGCTGATTTTCGGTCTGGGTAACACTCAAACGGACCTCTTCCATACCATTCTACACGGTCCAGTGTGTTTTCAATGTGGAATTCTATACCTACACGTGGTACCGGTGGAAGATCAGAGTTTGGTACTACAAACCAATTGGTAATGATATCTCCAGAACCATAGATCATATATGTCACATTGACTTTGAATAAGGCCTCTGATTTCGAGGAGTCTGAAGCAGAAGAACCAAGGTAAATGAACTCTATCTCTACGGATTCATCAGTGATGCTCTTTACTGAACAGCTTTCAACAAGGAACTCAACATTATCCAACTGTGCTGCTTTCCACCTAGAAAAATAACTAGAGTCACCTCCACCTTTGTCATTGTCTGTGGGTGCTCGCCAAAAGCATGGCAGTATAGCTTCATTCATAAGGAGAATTCCTTGAACCTGTCATTTGAAATAATCTTAAGAACATAAACATGCTCTAACTAAAGCAGAAAAAGCATTTAACTTCCATTAAAACAACGACCAAGAAAAGATCTTCCATATTGAATATATTTTTTGTTTCTGTTTTACGTTTTGTACTTTTCTTCTTTCGCTTGCCTAGCTAGTTAGATTTCTTTTTAGTCCTTTCTTTACTACAACTATGTCCTCAGTAAAACCCAAATGCGTTTAAATCAATCATGAATCTAGTTACAACCGGTTATATCAAACTTTAGAACCCGGCATTATCCTTTACTTGGGTATATGCCAGCAGTATATGACTTTTTCCCTATATTTTTATGCATTACGAAATAGTTTAAGAGCTTCTCAATCCCAGATATAAAACAGAAAAGAACTTACCTTCCAACCTTCAATGGTTCCTTTTCGGACATTTATCATTAACTCCCATGAATCTTTCTGGCTGATCTTAATGAGACCTCCAACAGTTTCACAAGTGATGATAGTGTCTGTCTTTTTTATTGCCTAGAGTAGGAGATCACTTGCAATTGTCATGCCTTCATATTTTCTAGCGGAATGAAGATAGATCTTTCCAAAAGAAAAATAACTGGGAAATACCTGCGGTATTATCTGTCTCTTTGCTGGTAAAGGAATCTGCTTTGAAGACAAAATGTGACCAGCTTCAAGCGAACGAGTAGGATTTAGAAGCTCGGCAGTTACTGTCAGAAACAATTCTCCAGCATTTGAGTCATTCCAAAAAGAAAACCATGGACCTGATTTCCACTCCATTTCAAAACTATTCTGTGGCTTTATCACAGGAATAGAGAGAGTCCCAGTTCCAATTTTAAGACCATCCCCATGAATTGTCCAGCTAAACTCCAGTCCTTGTGTTGTGTCGAAAAAGTTAGTGTTTGCTACCTGCAAAGATAAAGTTTGAGCTACATAGATAGTATTAACACCATAGCCAACTGAGGTGATCTATATCAAATCGTACCTTTAGCTTGCCATCCATTAATGAAACCTTGATTGGTTGATAACAATGCTTAACCTCTTAAGCAACACAGAGACATGATGCAAACAGAAGAAAATCAGTGCCATTTGAAGAATGTAACATGGTCGAGAGGAAACAGATGTGATATTGGTAACATGGTTGAGTATTTAAAATAAGTGCTATTACGTTTTAGTATAAATAAGGATGAGATCTTGGTTGTGAGACTCAATCCAAGTTTAGAGAGAGCTCTGGAGGGATATTGGTTTTAAACTGTGGGAAAAAATTTCAGCTTTGTTATCGGCTTTGCGATAGGAAATATTTCTAACACTTTAGGTTTTATAGTTCATTTGCTTCTATTTCTTATAATATCAGTTTTCAACCAAGGGAAAGCTTTTGGTTTTCTTTTGTGATTCTTAACTCTATCAAGATGTTTACCATGGAGTGCTGGATGAGGTGTTCGGTCAGGCCATATAAGCCCATTCAGACAGAAGTTCAAATCATTAGGCTGGTCACCAAAGTCCCCTCCATATGCCCAATGCTTAATGCCATCTGACCCCAGCTTCAATAGCCCCTGAATGACAGAAGAAGGCTAATGTTCAAATACGAATTAACAAAGAAAAGTGTTTTTTTCTAAAATTTTTGCATGGTTTTGGCTGATCATATTTTCTACTGCAGTGTCTTGGTACCTATAAAATCTTACCAAATATCTACTTTATCTTTACGTTACATGAACAAGAACTTTCAGATATATTAAATAGAAGAGATTAAGAGGTTTTAACTAATTTGTTAGAGGCATTATTGTATGAAGAATCGGCTTATAAGTGAAATTCAAGATATAAACCTGGTCAACCCAGTCCCATATGAAACCTCCTTGCAGGCCAAAGGTATTGTCAATTGCCTCCCAGTACTCGTCTATATTCCCGTTGCTGTTACCCATAGCATGTGAATACCTGCATTTTATTGAGAAGAAAATCTCTCTAGTAGGCACAAGAGAACGTGAAATCTAAACAATGCAACTCAGGAATAGTGAAGGGAAGTCTGAAGAAGCTGATGCTATACTCGCATAATATCAACGGACGTGATTCATTTTGATCAAGTGCAATCTTGACGATGTCCCAAACCCGCATGTACATAGGGCAGACTATATCAGTAGAATTTGTTCTGGAACCACCACCTTCATAGTGAACCAACCGCGAGGGGTCCTTTTCCCTAATCCAGCCTGCTCCACAAGTTGTACAACAATAGCTGTAAGATAAAACGGATAGAACTGAAAAATACAAGAATGTGCAAGCTAATTCTACATCAGGAATGTAAGTAACAAGGATCAAAGATTGTTCAAGATGTTATGTTCTTCACATAAGCTCTTACTTCAGCATTTTGGCCAGATCATAACTTAGAGATTATTTTATCATATATAATATCACGTAACACTGCCTCTAAAATCGAAAAGCAACTTGACAAAAAGAAAATATAGTGAAGGTAATAATATTTTCTCCTCCAAACCAAAGTAAAGCACTATGGTTAGAGAGAACAAATACAGGATTTTGAGAGATTATTCTTAGAAAGCAAGATATAATTAGTGTACTTTTCAATAGGACTGCTTACCTGCCATGGCAGAATGATTAGGCCCATAGCCAGCCTCATTTCCCAGTGACCAAGAAATTACGCACGTATGGTTTTTGTCTCTCTCAACCATCCCAACTACTCTATCCAGCATAGCAGCTGCCCAGCTTGGCTCTTTCGCAGGGTGCTTCAGATGCCCAGAGAGATCAAAACCATGTGTCTCTATATTGGCTTCATCGATCATGTACATGCCGAACAAATCACATAATTCATACCACCGGGGATGTTGAGGATAATGACTGTTTCGCACCGCATTGATATTATATTCTTTCATCATGATTAAATCCTAGGAACAATACAAGAGGTGAATCAAAATCCCAATAGAGTAGACAAGTTAAGTAGTGGTATCCTAAGTAAACCATGGAAGGGAGAAAGCAAAGCTGGACAAGAGAAAAAAAAGGTTACCTTGACCATGCAGGACTCTATATTCGTCTTCCCAACACGTGGATGGTGCTCATGCCTGTTTACGCCTTTAATCACGACTGGGTGACCATTAACAAGAAGCTGTTTGAAGGCCTTAGATACTTGCCGAATGCCAACAATGCTTGATTCAGAATCAAGGACTTTCCCAGATGTATCTTTCAGGGTTAAAACGAGGATGTAAACATTTGGCTGTGCACAAACATAAATTAAATAGGTAAAATATGAGTTAGTAACATAAATTATAACGAACTTACATCAGAACACAATACTTCACAGCCACATTTCATTTCAAGTTTCCCATTACATCTCTGAAAATATCATTTCAGTGTTCCATGCTACCAAGGTAAAAGTACTTGATTAAGATCTGGTACGACACAGTTTTAGGCAAACAGTCCAAATTCAATGAACTCGACGCATCTGAATACATGATAAATTATCACATTGGCAGATAGACAATACTAACCTTATACATTTTACTAAGGTTTCTCATTTTACTGTCCCAAACTAATACGTTACTTTTTTATATAGTAGGCTTGCATGTCTGAGAAGCAAAGCTAAATTGTAGGCAGCTGAAGCAAGTACCAATAGCGATAGACAATGAGATGCTTACTTGTTCAGCTGACCAGAGATTTGGAGAATCCAGTTTTCCCTCAAGCAAATAACCATGAAATCCAAGAGTTGGGCTTGGAGAAGGATTAAGCTTCAAATTAGCCACCTTGGGAGAAAGTTCATAACTAAGTCCTTCAGTGTTGTACCAATTTTTAGTATCAAATACGGCAGCCTCTATGATGAAGTTAGAAAGAACAAGATCCTTTGAGGACTCCTGCATATTATCTATCTTCACTTCAACCTGTAAAAGATCATTGAAACCCCGGAAAATTATTTCGAGGCACATGAATAAGTGGATTTTATCAATTGAAACAACTTCTGTAGGATATAATACCTGGATGTCTGCGTACGAAAAGTCATCTGGCAATTTTGACTTGAAAAAGTAGTCAGCAATGAAGACCTGCATACAGAAGTGAATCAATTATGCACCAATGGCCATATATAGTGGAGGAGATGAATAAATTTGACATACATTCTGGTTAATGAAACTAGAGGAAAAACCTTAGGCTTTGCTAACAAAAGCACATCTCGATGAATACCAGACAACCACCAATGATCTTGGTCTTCAAGGTATGAACCATCACTCCATCTAAATACTTGAACAGCAAGAACATTTTGTTTCCCCGAGTCCCATGGATAGCAATAATCAGATATTTCAAATTCAGCCGGTAACCTGCTGTCTTGACTGGTTTAAGAGAAAAGGGAAACATAGTTTGGTAAGGTATTACTTCTGAACTTTACTGCCAAACAGAAAATAGGTGCTAGAACATAAATGAAGTTTGAATTAGAAAATTCTTTGCATCTCATGATTTGACTAGAACCCTGTGACTAAAGATAATATTCTTTGTTTCCAATTAAATTTGGCATATATTTTCTATCAATTCTTATATATCGTACATTTCCTTGACTACGCAGTTTAGACTCAAGCTGGCCTCAGAAGACAGACTGTGCCTCTATATACTTGTATATGTTTAAAGACAAGGACACAACAAGATAAAAAAAATGGAGGTTAGTCCTCTTAAGGCAGATGTCACACCTGTACCCAACAGGGTTGCCATTTATCCAAGCAAAGAATGCGGAGTCTACAGCTTCAAAGTGAAGAAGTATTCTTCTGTCTGCCAAAAAGAAACAACTTTTATTCAGAAAAGCAAGTGAAAATGAAAAAGGACAGATCATACAAAAGAACCATCCAGGGAGAGTTGTTTGCATTTTCACTTATACCTAACATGTGAAGAAGCACAAAATATTAATGGTCATTTGCATTGCATACTGAATTTAGCAAAAACTAACTTTTCAAATTTGAACTGAAACACTAAATTTTATAGTATAGTTCACTAATCTCTCTCTAGCAGCAAGAAGATAAGACAAGGCTCAAAATTAAGAGGCATGCTTAACGAAACAATCTATGGCCCAATGCAGCTAATCTAGAGCAGGAAACAGTACTGTTAACCATCTAACAATAAAGGAGGCCGTAAATGTTGTTGTAGTTACATTGGATCTGGACCCTGGTCATGTGAAAATGTAAAAGAATAAAACTTGGTAAACTAATCTTATCAAAGATTAATAGATATAAAGTTGGCTACTTGCATCCAAATTATATGAAAACAAATTGTTTTAATCCCAATATAAGGCTGAGAGCATGAAAAGATATGGAACATAAAATTTTATTTTAACTGGTTAGATATGTTTACATACCCTTCCATTCTTTGGGAATCTGGAAGTAGGTTCTGTAGCAACCAGTAGGATTATCCTCAGGAACATGAGGAGGATCATTCGCAAAAGGGTACACCACATTCGTATAGATAGGCCGATCAAATCCATGACACTGCCAATTGGAAGGAACTGTAGAAACCGAGAAAGCAATTCAAAATTTGCTAGACACCATAAGATTATTAACAGAACCAACTCTCAACTTCTGTTATACTAGTGAGGCTTAAAAATTTGAAATACAACAGTAACAAGAAGATTATTCGTGGAACCAACTCTCAGATTACACATTGATAACATACTTGAAGATCATATGGCTAATGAACCCCACAACTTTTATTATAATCATTACAAAGATACATGACAAGATACTATAGTTGATGGATCTCCGGATTATTGGCTATTCAGAAAAATCTAAATAAACTATACAGAAAGGATCAGAAACTGACCGGGTAAAGCGTTCCAATCTGAATCAGAAAATGCAGCATCATAAAATTTCTCTGGAACATTTTCAGGTCTTGGGGCCAAGAAAAATTTCCAGTAACCAGATAGAGACTTAACAAATGGCAAGCCATCAACCCAAAAAGCAGCACTATCAAGAGCAGCTTGAACAGCATCATCGTTCCAAACAGCGGATTTTGATACTGTGAGATCAACGTTATTCCGCTGATACCAATACCTCAAAGACCCTACACAATTATATAAAATTTGAATGCCAAATATACTCTACACTGAGTTGCTACTCAATGTGGGAGAGATTAATTGCAGCTATTCATTATCTGAAGATCCTAACTTTAGCTATCATCAGCCACGTAATTGGTCACAATAGAAGAATTTCAATAGTCTGATTAATGTATTCTCACAAAATCTCTATTGAAAAGCATATAGTAATTGAATTCTGAAAAGAAAGGAAGAGTTTTTTAGGGATTGGGAAATTAGTTACCTTCGACAGATTCATGGCAACGCAAGGTGACATGAGGATCTCTCTTGCGCCATTTGAAAAGGGTTTGATCCTCCCAAACTCTATATCCATTTTCGGAAGGAAGAATCATTTGGGTCGCCAACGAAACCATTGCTTACTTAATTCGCTGTGGAGAAGAATGATCAAAGTTGATACATTTGTGAATTGAGATTGATAAGTCGATGGAGAGAAGAAACACTGGAATATCCAATCTCACTAAACGACAAATGTTAACTTCAGTTCATCCCCACGTGGCGTCGTGTCCGGATGACTTTATTTCAATATGATAATCCAAAGTCATTTGGTAACATTTATCGACTTGAGTTATGACTTTTTTTTCATTAGAGTTAAATCTCTTGCTAAGGAAAGTTTTAACTTTAAACTTACTTACATTCAGGGGCAGATGTAGGTGGGAATGGGAGGGGCAGTTCCTAAATTTTTTAAAACTAGTCTAATTTTTTAAGAAATTGCAATAATATCCCCTTAAAATTTCTAAAATAGTTTAATTTTGTAAAAATTTGTAATAATGTCCCGGATAAATTTTATCTCTAGATCCACTCTTACTTACATTTAATTTGATGTATATATATACAATACAACTTTCTTAAATTTTGTTTTTTATTGAATTGTCATAGTTAAAAGATATTTCTCACTTGATTAATATATTATAACATTAATATTTTTGCAATTACATAATTTTATAACCCAAAAATTATTACGTCTAGCCACCATCATTATGCAGTTTACAAGATAAAGCTAAACCATTGGAGGACTTTTCATCACATATATATTTAATAAATGGAGTATTAAACAAACACATGCAATAGAGATCAGAATCAAATTTTAAATATAAAAAGGAACACAACTCGGTGATCACAATGATCTCCATATTACCTTTTGGAAAACGTAAATACACATAACAACAATCTCGGTGCTTTCCACTAGCAAAATTTGTTCAGCCATGGCAGATTCAACCTCCATCATCAATAAACAAACCAATGGAGGCTGGAACGCTGCCATTTTCATCATTGGTATATATGAAAATTAACTCTCAAGGATTTTAATTTTCTTGCAAATTCGTTATAGAAGTTGAAACTGTGTCGTTCATTAATCTTTGCAGTTGTGGAGATGACAGAAAGATTTGCGTTTTACGGTCTTGCAAGCAACTTAATAACGTTTCTAACAAACGAGCTAGGTCAGTCCACAGCCACCGCAGCCAAGAACATCAACATATTATGGATCGGTGTTTCTTGCATTTTCCCTATCCTCGGAGGGTTTCTAGCAGACTCTATCCTTGGCGGCTTTAAAACCGTTCTCTTGTCTTCTTTCATCTATCTATTGGTCTGCATATTGATCACCTTGACTTCTTTTTTTAAGATCTCAAACCGAAACCTAGACTATATATATGAAGTGTTAATCAATTAATTAATTTTCAGGGAATGGTAATGTTACCATTATCGGTGACAGTGGTGGCGCCGGGGATGAGAGAACAAGTGTTCTTCATGGCGTTGTATGTGATAGCGGTTGGAGAAGGAGGGCACAAGCCATGCGTTATGACCTTTGCGGCTGACCAGTTCGGAGAGGCTAATGCAGAGGAGAAGGCAGCAAAAACATCATTCTTCAATTATTGGTACTTTGCCATCGTTCTTAGTTCTTCCATAGCTGTTCTTGCCCTTATCTTCGTTCAGGTATTTTATTTCTCAATGTCATTAAAAAATTCTACTTTCTCAATTAGATCTCAAATCAAAAACATTAACTCTCTCTTTTTGTGAGGAGAATTATATATGTATATAGATAAATTAAACAGATATAGTTTCCTAAAATATATATGTAGTGGATCTTTGATAAATGTAATTTGAAGTAAAAACAAAACAAATCCTCTAGAATATGAAATTTGGTCTACATGTATACATACATACGTTAACTTTTTCATATTTAAAAATTCGTTGGCATGATAACTAACATGGCAGGAATATGGGATTATTACTTAATTAATGATGTTATCCAACATGCAACCACAATTTAAAAATTATTTTTATTTTTTCTCCTATTGTGTGATAAAACGTTTCAGCTGGCGTTCTTAATTATATATCTCAAACCAAATTATATATATTTTAATTTCGTTACGCAGGAACGAGTGAGTTGGTCAATAGGATTCAGCATAATCGCAGGAAGTGTAGTCATAGGTATAACTATATTTCTGATCGGAATTCCAAAATATCGAAAACAAGTTCCGGTGGGAAGCCCTCTCACGAGAGTTGCTCAGGTCTTCGTCGCTAGTCTGAAAAAATGGCGACTAAGCTCCACGCACCACCACTATGGCCTCTGCGACGAGGAGGAGGAGGATAAGTCGGAGTCAAGAAATGCTAGTAAAATATATCTTCTTGCCAGAACTAATCAATTCAGGTATTTGCTTAGCTTTCTATTTATATACATTTATATTTCCTTAATTTCAACAAAGGTTTCTTATTATAATTGATATCCAAATTAAAGTGGTCCAACATGCTGGTTTTATGGGCACATCATATGTTAATATATTGGCATTAAGTATTTGACCTAAAGTATGTTGTCCAGTTGGAACTTAGTCGTCGAACAGACACCTGTATTTCTACCAATTAAATATTTTTGTGTTAATATAAAACACAATATGAGAGGATTGCGATGTAGATTTTCCGCTGATGAAATCTCGAGCTTTTCTTGAATTTTTCCAGTGTTTTTATATTCAAATTATTATTCTTAATACATCGTATATTGATATGATTTATAAAAGTTTATGTGTGTTTAAAATATTTTTGTTATACTTTTGCATTTTATAAGTTACGGACATAACTCTATTGGAATCATATCAAATTATACAAAAAGTTGAGGAATCTCTTATTATAACCCTGATTTAATAAAACCAAAATATCAATTTACTAACACATGATTTTAACAATAATATAAAAGCTACAATAATGATATCATATCGGTTTAATAACATTAAAAACCTCGAAAAAGAAGATTATTCGGAGCATTCCCTATATTCCTCTCTTTGAACGTGCATGGGATAACGTGAAGATGCTTAGTAGCTGTACTAACATAGAACAAATTAATGAAATCAAATACTTCATTAAACAAGATTTTATCATTGTGACAAAGGTACTATTATATCATTCTATTACTGAATGAAATCGTACAACGCCACGTTCATACATAAGTTAGTTGGATAATGACATTAGTTAATTAGTCCTCCTTTGGAATTTTGGAGCATTGAATATATTGTTAATTGTTCTGATTCAGACAAAACTCATGAAAAAGGTCATTTAATGATCTACCACTAATTATGGGATACATTAATTTTACATAATGCAGATTTCTTGATAAAGCTACAGTTATTGATGAGATTGATCATAACCAAAATAGAAACCCATGGAGGTTATGTACTGTGAACCAAGTGGAAGAAGTAAAGCTAGTATTGAGGCTCATACCAATTGGATAAGCTTGATAATGTTCTGTGCAACACTCACTCAGCTCAACACATTCTTCTTAAAGCAAGGAAGCATGATGAACAGAACCATTGGAGATCACTTCACCATTCCTCCTGCTGCTTTCCAAAGCATTGTTGGTGTCACCATCCTCATCCTCATTCCTCTTTATGATCGAGTTTTTGTCCCTACTGTTCGTAAGCTCACCAATCACCATTCTGGAATCACATCTCTTCAGAGAATCGGCATTGGTTTATTTGTCGCTACTTTCAACATGGTAAAGTGAATTGAGAACTATATATATTTATATTATCATTCTATGGTTTTCAATGGTCACATCAGATGAAAAAAACTATTCTGATTATAGGCTTATAGCGTATTTTGTTCACAACTAACAAGTTCTGGTCTGCAGCAATATATAGGCTAAACTGTTTCCACCATTAAAATTTCTGATGAATGGCCTAACAATTTATGGAGTTGCGTGTTTATAACAGATGATATGTGGACTTGTGGAGGCAAAGAGACTTCAAGTTGCGAGAGATCATGGATTAATTGACTCTCCAAAAGTTGTTGTTCCAATGAGTAGCTTGTGGTTACTTCCCCAATACATACTAGTTGGTATTGGAGACGTATTCACTATTGTTGGTATGCAAGAGCTTTTCTATGATCAAATGCCTGAAACTATGAGAAGTATCGGTGCAGCGATCTTTATAAGCGTCGTTGGAGTCGGGAGTTTTGTTAGTACCGGGATTATATCGGTAGTTCAAACAATCAGCAAAAGCCACGGTGAAGAATGGCTTGTCAACAACCTTAACAGAGCACATCTTGATTACTATTATTGGGTAATCGCATCGCTAAACGCTGTGAGCCTCTGCTTTTATGTGTTTATAGCTAAACATTTTGTCTACAAGAAACTGCAAGACAAAGACGATGATGATGTCCAAGGAGAAAGAGATGTTTGATCAAAGGTGTTTTGAAATGATTAGCAGCTTCTTTAAATTCTAATATCGACATTATGTTTATCCTAGTTTACATCCAAACTTGAATGTGTTAACAGTTGATTGTTTTGGTTTCAAAATAAACTTTACTTTTCCTAAGCTAAATGGTGATATTTTAAACCTCCTCTAAGCTGCGAAGCTTCACATTCCATTTTGTCATCGGATCGGACAAAGCTAAGACGAGACAGGTAATTGCTTTCTGCCAATTCATGTAGCGTTCGCCGGATCCGTGTTGTTTCCTGCTCCACTTTTATGTAATCTCCACTCATTGATCCATCACTCTTTTCTGCATCCTGCTCAAAACAATACACATGGGACATTTTACAATTACACAATGCTCAGACTTTCACCAAATGCATGTCCAAGCTTCTATTGTTTGATGACTATATCATTACGAATCAATGAGGGAAAAAGCAACCGTACCTCTAGGAATCTCACCATTTGTTCTTCAATCGTGCCACACATGGTTAAGGTTTCGACATAAATAGGGCGCTTTGCACCCATCCGATGAGCACGACTGATGACTTGCTCTTCCATGCTATTCATTTGTCAACATTGTAGAAGTCAGCAACACCATGGAATTGGAAAAATATTATAGACTAGATACGGAATATATATAAGATGTTGTAGTTAAGAACCAAATTGTTAACCAGTCAATTTAGCTTTTAGTATTATGCAGACGAGAGATAAATATATAGAAAGGCCAGATGATTAATTCCAGAAACTCCCAAAAAATAAAAACTATATAGGTTTGAAGAAATATGAAGTGAAAAATGTAAGAACATGAAGCTTCAAATTTGTAACTGATATCTCGTCTCTGTTTGGTGATTGTAAAATTGTTCTAAGTCATACCTTTTATCCCAGATTGGTTCCATCAGGAACACATGTGTTACAAAGCTTAAATCAAGACCAAGGGCAGCACTTCCATCCATCACAAGTGCCATGCAATCAGCATCGTTCTGGAACATCGCCAGAGATTTCATCTGAAAAGTTGAAATCGTAAGTTGTTTGACTTTTAAAGGAAAGCAAGATGTGACAAAGAAATAAACATCAGCTCAACAGCCAAGTACCTTATTAGCCGAATTCATTGGATTGTACATTTTAGCAAACTTAATGCCAGCCTTTGTCAACTACAAAAGCATTATTAGAAAATTGATCAAAAGCTTCAATGGAATATTTTTATAAATAAGCCCTTACAAATACAACCATACCTGTTCTTCAATCACGAGAATATGCTCACGAAATTGAGAGAAAATCAAAACTTTATCAACAAATAGCATCTGAGATCCACAATCCTGTCCATTGAATTGTTTCCCCCAAAAGGCTTTGGAGGTACCAGAGCGATCTTCTTCCAGATTGTCATTGTCATTCTTGTTGAAAGACAAAATGCTTTTCTTATTAACCTCTTGTAACTTCCTTAGCTTGTCCACGAGATAACTGACTTTACTGCTGGACGTAGATTGCCAGTCAGGATTCCAGTCATCCTGAATAATAAAGTTAATAGCATTTGAGTAATATCCTCCAGGAACCAAGTTGTTAACTTATAAGATGGTTTATAAGTATATCTACCTGATTATATGAAGGCTGTAACTCAATAAGATTCTTTGGCACAGGCCACTTTGGATTTGGATTTTCCGGCCGAGCCATTGTTTCAGGAGTTTGCATCTCATATAAGTATCCACAACCAGAAAAAGTACACTTTTCACTATCAAGAGAAACGCAATCAAGGCACAGAAGGTGTCTACATGGAGTGATTACAGGAAGTCGGCACCATTCCCCACATCTATTTATAAGATTGAAAAACAAAAGCAAAGTTAGATACTTTGTGTGGAATGCACTTAACTAATGAAAACATTGGATTTAAGACATACCTTTTACAGTTACAGCCACTAATAAGGCTATCTTGAATAGACAAATACTCCTCGGTCGAAAGGTCCAGACCACTTTCAAGTAGAGCATCCATTGTCTCTTTAATATCATGACCAGCGTCAGTCATTTTAATATGCCCAGCCACACAGCAAGATAGTCTGACATTTCTGATGGTAGCGCTTCGAAATTTCCACTGTTTAGAGTTAAGCAGACTTTCCACATGAGACGGGTCATTCCAATCAGCTAATAAGATATTACGCCTTACTGTCTCCACTAGTTCATTGTAGCTTCTTGCATGCCCTGGAACGAAATTAAGGTATGTCAACTTCTTGATACACGGAGGAATCATCTTCAGATCTTTCTTTCTAGAATTTATCATGCATCTCTGAAGCAGCTGAAGTAAACGCGAACGACCCTCCTCCATTTCTGCTTCGAATGGTCTAAGGATGCCAGCTTCCCAAAACTTTATATTTTCCCCATATACTTCCTCATGAAGAAACTTTAAAAGAGGTTGGAGATGCGAAAGCTGACTATTTGGCGTGTTAGGGGTTGGTGTTCCTGTCAATAGCCAACGGTTACATGCTTTCAGAGAAACAGCCATCTGAAATTTATTTGTCAAACTGAGACTAGAACCAAGAGTGTGTCCTTCATCTAGCATGACCCTAAGCCAATGCACTTGAATCAATGGGCTATTCTTCCGGGGATTCCATTCTGCACTTAAGCGACTAAAAGTTGTGATCACAACATCATAATCCCAAGCCAAGCTGTGTGGAGAAAGCTTTTTAAGGTCAGTCCAAACCAGAATACGTAGCTGATCAGAGCTGACATGTTTTTGGATTTGTGTTTTCCAGTGATTGACTAAATTCGCGGGGACGACAATTAGAGTTGCTTTTGACAGATACAGTCTAACTGTATTTAGCGGCTGACGGAGAGCAACCTTGAGTGCAGGTAAATCAAATACTAAGTTCTCAAGAAACTTTGGATAGTACCACCTGGTGACACCCTTTTCAACTCTACTCGTAAGACCAAATGCTTGAAATATTCTCTGGAATCCAGAGACATCTTGATTCAAACAAGATCCCAACAGCGGACCTGGTAAGCCAACTGTTTCCATCTGTGAGAGCTTCTCAAGAGGTAGTTTAGTAAGCCAAGTTAAGGCTTTCGTTACTGTTGAGTTTACTGAAGACTTGTGTTTCCTAAGGACACTGGTGAAGAAAGAGATATTGTCATTTTCTTCACCAGAAGCTCCCTTAGTATAAAACCCTTGCAAGTAATTTATACTACATTTCTTCCAATTACCGATTCTTTTAGCTTCCATCACTTCGAGCTCAGATGCGCCATTATATGCATGCAAGAGATTTTTTCTGACATTACCCAAGCTCTTTCCATCTTGAGCTTCTAAATCCATGGAAGCATGGATGGGAGTTTCAATTTCGTTTTCAAAGTTTAAGTTCTTAGACTCAAAAGTTTGATCATCTAGATCCATCAGCCTAGCTTGCTTAAGTGCCAAAGATTTTGACTCCAGCAGCGGATTAAAGGCTTCAACAGCAAACTGGCTTCGACTGGTAGTTGGACTTAGAAACCTCTTTACAGTAAACATGCCATCAGAAGTGAACTGGTCATTAGTGTACTCATAGTAAGCGCATTTGTTGTCACTGTTATGTGTACACCAAATGACAGGAAGTCCCTCAGGCGGATCCGCCATTTTTCCCTGCGTCTTTAGAATAAGGGACAATGCTGTTATCGTCTTTCCTAGACCTGGTTCATCGCAGAACATTCCCCCACGGAAATCCTTGACCATAGGAGCTGCCTCAGTGATAATATCACCAGACACAACATTTATAGAGAAACTAAACCCATCCTCAGTATCAAAGTTGAAGTATAGGGGATGTGAGAAAACTTCAGCTTTCCTCTCACGCTCCATCATCCAACCAACTGCTGCCTGCTGATGAGGAAAGAGTTTTAGATTCATGCACGGCACAATTAGAGAGGTCAATGACCTAAAGAGACGGCAGACTGCTACAATCCTAACAAGATCTTTCGTGTTAAGTTTCATCAGTATGCTAAATAAAACGTCATCTGGGAGATCCCAAATACCAGCTGCACATGAGTCGGTGAATGGTGATACTCTAGAAGAACCAAACACACCAACATTTTCTGGACTGGGCAAGCTCTTAAAGACTTCATGTAGTTTAAATAATCTTCCTTTTGGAGAATCTGGGGCATTACAGCGTAGTTTGCAATCAAACACATGGCAGTCAGATAGATCCCAGATGGCTTTTATTCTTCCATTGGCCTCTTCCCAAATAATTTCCCCGTTAAGGATTGAGCTTCTCAGTCCCCAGTCACAGCTGCAAAGAATTGGAAATACATAAAAATGTGAGAGAAGTATATATTCACACCATCCACAAAAGAAGTTCGCATTTATGATAGCAACACATTGCATTACCATTTGAAATATCAATATTCAGAAGAAAAAAAGAAAAGCTAATACTCCATCCCCCAAGGATACTCCTATGGAGACACTTTATAATCTGTTCACATATCCAATATATATTATATAGGTACAAAAAGGAGTCAAATTTTTTATTAATGCAATAAGATTGTCTCAAAACTCTGCCCAAACATAACAGGAGGAAACGTATCTACAGATATCAGGGTAGATGTTGTCGTCAGTTGATCACTCAACTTCCGTAAACAGGAAAAGAAACAACACTGCTTAGTGAACCCCTAATCGACATAGCTTATCAGTAATAAACGTAAAGCACACATCAGAAATCGAACATAAAATCTGAATACTACATAGCACGAAATTGCGAAGGAACATATCCACTTAATCGCTCTAAACCAAGCAACCACGATTAAGCAATTATCCTAGCTATAGAGAGATTACTCAGAACAAAAGAATGACCTCAAGTGCTTCAACAATGCAGCAGCAGTAGCTTTGGATTTCGGAAATTGCCATCCTGACCACAATGCAACAGGCAAATAAACATCCACTAACACCACAGCTCTTTCTTCTCCATTCTCACCCTTATCAACCTTCACCACTTGGCATATGATCTTCAAACATTTGCCGGCAACCAAAGCGTGAAGTTGCTGCACTACACTTATGCTTCCATTAACCATGCCGATACTCCTCACCATCTTCTTTCCCGGTCCGGTCTTCTCCTTGCTCCCAGAGGAAACTCGTCTCTTCGAATTCGGAGACTTTCGTTTACTACTACTCTCTGCCTTAACGCACTTACGGCGCTTCGGTGAAATCTCCAATCCATCGTCTTCCATTGTTTCAGAATTCTCAACATCCTGATCTCCTTCCCCAATTAGGGATTTGAGATTAGGGTTAGGGTTAATGAGGGATAAGATCAAGCCATTATCGGATGTGAAACCGGTGACGGAACCATCATTGAAAATGAAACAAGAGGAGTTCAACGAAAGTTCCTGTGGAAGACCAAACGAATCGACGGAAACAACAGCACGGAGAAAACCACAGAGTTTGAGATCATTGGTTTCTCCGGAAACAGCCATTGGCAGAATCTAATCGACAATAGAATTGAAAATTTTGGCTTAATTGCATGGAAAAAATCTCATCTTTTTTTTTGTTTCTCTTCGATTTGACCTAAGCTGCGGAGAGAAAAAAAAAAAAAAAACTCAAGGCTTTATGGTTTTTAAAAATATTTTATTATCCACTGTATATTCGAGAAATATATGGGAGAAAATCTATCGTTAAAAGGAAAAAAAGGAGTCTCACGTGTGACTTTTAAACCAGTGAAATAGCTACACGTGTTCAATTAAGTCCTACGTGTAAATTACAACAAACCCGGTTCGTGAATGATTTTCGCAGGTTTAGCAACACGAACACACAAGTTGGGCAAGTGAATCGATTTGTGGTCTCTTTCACAGAAACCGTTTTGCTCTCTAAATTTTAATTTACTAAAGGTCACAGATTAGCACGTTGATAATGATATGAGTTTTGATAGGATTTTAGATAATTTTGTGATCAAACATACAAATATATAATCATATGAGATCAACTCTCCAAGCTTCACTTTATTATTATTGAGATGTGAGATCAAGTGAACAATCAACGAGACATGAGTCTTTAAATCCATCATCACATAAATCACACAAAACTAGCATTAAACTTATAGCAATCGAACACAAAATCAAAAGCCTCAGACATTTCTTAAGATGGAATCTACTGAGAGCATTTCTCCAAGTATGCATTCCAGCCTTGAAGTCGATACTCACGAGCCGTCTCTGCTGGGTTTTCCGCCTTTATGATTCCACGTCCCACGATTATAATATCACTTCCCCTCTCAGTAATCACCTGAAATAAGAAAAGAGCAAATCGGGTTTAGATACCGTCTAGAATGCTAACTATGGATGTGAGGTTGGGAGAGGCTCACCGAGTGTGGAGTGTTATATTGTTGACCAAGTGCATCACCACCTTTCACCATTTGAACACCAGGGGTAGCATGAATCATAGACGGATACACATATCCGCATTTCCAAGACGCCGGATTAACTGAGATGAATCCCATCACAAAATCGGAATTAGCATCTGCGATTTTCACAGCTGCTGCAGTGTAGTCTCCTGTAGCAAGGTTACCCGCAGAGCTCATTTCAGCAAGCAAAAGCAGACCTCTACCACGAGGCATACCCTGCAATCATAGGAATGTTCCCAAAACTATTAGTAAAAACGAAAAGAATCAATAATCCGGTAATACAAAGAAATGAAAAATACCTTCAATTTCAGACCATCCACGATTCCAGGCCCTGAGATTATATGAGCGTTTATAATATCAGCCCACTCTAATATTTTAAAGATACCTCTGCGATCAAAACCAGAAAAATCAGCACACGAAAAACTCGAAAAGACTTGAATGAAAGCTAAGTGACATAACAACATAGAATGAAATTACCCTTCATACTGCATAGTGACAGTGTTACCAATGTCTGCAAACTTGCGATCTTCAAATATGAGAAATTTGTGCTTGTCTGCCATCTAAAGTAACCGTAAACAATGGATCAATGACAATATCACAAGCCAGCTAATCAATAACAGATATGAGACTCATGTTTCTTGTGAGCTAATTAAGACAAGTAGGTACCGCACGGAGTTTAGAGCCAAAATCAGAGGTGAAATCAGGTAGAATATCAACATGAGTCTTCAATAGACAAATCTCTGGTCCAACCTTCATAAACCACAAACATTTGGAACATGCCACTACTATATAACTCATACGAAAAAGTATTCAAATTTTTATACAATTTGAATCAAAATATTTAATGATTCTAACCTTATCAGCGATTTCAAGCAATTCAGCAGCAGTTCCAACATCAGCAGCTACGCAAAGATTGGTTTCTTTCTTCAACATAATATCAAATAGCTTCTTCCCAGTCGGATTTTTAGAAAGCTCTGACCTTTCCTTAAACCCTAAAACCCTAGGTTTAGGCTTCGGTTTCTCCACACTAGGAACACTAACCCTACGATTCTCTTCCAAAAACTTGAGCAAATTCGCTTCCACTTCCTCTTCAATTTTCCCCTTTTCTTTCAAAACCCTAACCATATCCGTCAACTTAATCATCGAATGGAGCTTAATCCCATTCTCTTCCAGATTCTCCCTCCCACCTTGTTGCCTATCGATTAAAACCACCGCGTCACTAACCTTCAATCCAACGGAACGAAGAGGCGCAGCCGTCTCGAGAACAGAGGCGCCACTAGTTACAAGATCTTCAATTATCAAACAAGTTTGATCCTTTTCGAAGATTCCTTCAATAGCTTTAGATGTACCATAGTCTTTAATCTCCTTACGACGCATGAGCATAGGGATGTCATTGGAGACAGAGACGACGGTGGCGATAGGGAGAGCAGTGTAAGGGACACCACAGACGACGTCGAAAGTTGCGGAAGGAGGAAGTGAAGAGATGAGAGTTTGAGAGATCTGTGTTAAGAGGGAAGGATAAGAGACGATGAGACGGAGATCGATGTAAACCGGAGAGAAGATTCCAGATTTGAGCTTGAAATTGCCGAATTTCACGGCTCCGATTTCGTGGAGCTTGAGAATCAATGCTTCCATGGCTGACATTTTTTTCTGCTTTCGGTATCGGATTCGTTTTTTGAGAGAGGACTTAGAAACGACTGCACACTGGAGAGTGTGAGGCTTTTATATACCTTAGGTTTTTTTTTTTTTTTTTTTTTTGGGTATCAATGTTTTTTTCTTTTTATATCAAATCATTAAAAACTATATTACTAAATAATAAATATTATCTTTTGAATTCATGAATATCTTGGTGAACAAAAAAGTGTAAATTTCTTATATTTATCATCTTTATGCATTTTATTTGAATATTGATTTAATATAATTATCAATAACTACAATCAAACTTCTATAAATTAATAATATTGAAACTAATGTATTTTATGATATTTTATTAATTTATCAAATTTATTAATTTATAAAAGTGATATTTAGCTCAAAATATCAATTTAAGAATAGAGAAAATTATTAATTTAGCGAGATAATAATTTATCGAGTATTAATTTATAGAGGTTTCACTATATACATATTTCATTATCATTCATTAAAAAAAAACTACTACAATACAAATGTAATTTTACTTTCATTTTTGAAACTTGTGTTCATATAAATTTTTTTTTGTCGTAAACATTCGGAGCCAAGTTTTTGATTTTCTGTTCTTAATGTAAACTCTTTCGAGGTTGAAAAAAATTGTTTTTTTCTATTATTGGAAACTTGGCTAAAAGAAATGGAATTTCATTGAAAAATAAATTACCACAAAATTACACCGAGTAGAAATTGTGTAAATAATAAAATCGAATTGAAAGTGAATTTGCCTTAAAAAGGACATTATTCTTAACATAAGCATTCAACAAAAGAGACATGTAATCTCTTAAGGGAAACACAAAGTACAAATGAAGATGATAATCATCCCCCACTTTATAAATGTTACAGATTGAAGAAAAAAGTGTAGTCATCTAAAAAAAAAAAAGAAACCAAAGAACTCACTCATAATCTACATCAAACCAGAAATAGAGGTAAGCCTTAGAGTACATGACTCGAACACGCTGCAGAACCAAGTCTCCGCTTGTCGAAACAGCCTTTGCACCTCCCTCGATCCTTGTCTGCAAAACAGTCACACTGTTTCCCTTAACCTTTTCAACAACAGTCTCCTCCACTTCCACATGGCTTATGATATCTTCATTTCCAGCAGTACTCACAATTGGGCATGAGAGATGATCCAAAGGATTTGTCTCACATTGAAGTACACATCCATCAATTGTTACCCTTCCACTCCTATGAAGCAAACAGCAGCCGAGCTCGGCTTTCACTGTTAAATTCGCAAGCTTGCAGGTCGATAGCAACTCCAGGGCACTGCACAAATAATCCAACAACAAAAGCCGTATACCAAAGAATTTTCTTTGCAATAAAAAGAAAAAAAAACTAGCATGGTGACATAGAACCCGAAGTCACATCTTTCTTTTTTTCTAGCCTCAATGGGAATTGTCTTAAGATGTAACTTCTAGGAAGCTAAACTTCTTCTAAGTATTTCAAAATGACTTAAAGGGAATATGAGATCCAAACCTGTCCGAACCTCGTGAACAAACGAGGGTGGTTTCATCAGGAATCTCGCCTCCACCAATCTGAACAAAGCGAAGATGAGATAAAAATTGAAAGTAATATTGAACACTGAGACTACATCATACCACTAATCCATCACATAAGAAGCTAGGAACTAATACAGACTCAAGACATAGAGTCTTCCACTTAACTACAACTAAAGAGAACTTAGATATGCTAGCCCCTAATACACAATAAGGGGTTCTAGGGTACAAACATAGACACTACATTCATATTTTGTAAGTCCATCTTTTCATCTTACATCATGTTCTACATTCGATAGCTTTCCATTACAGCTTACCATGTATTGCCATACGAGGAGAGGAAGGTGGAGAGTGCATGTAAAACATGGATTGTCACTCAAAAGTATCCCAAAATCTTCTCGGACTTTGAAGCCGAACTGAATTCTAATTTTTAAGTTCTCACCAAGGTCAAAGAATTCTATATCAAGTTCTAATCTTTTAACATTTAGTAAAAAAAAAATCGTCTTAACTTGAGAAGCAACACTGGGAAGAATTTAAAAACTAGCACAAACAGCTTATGCATAGTTTCCAGTGGTGAGATTGAAAGTAATTGTGTACTAACATAACTAAATTGTGGGATTGTTCTCTTTGGATAATCTCAATGAAAATTTATCTCTGATGCCAAGAGATTTGAGACAGAATGGATCTCATCCTCTCATCAGAATGAATCTCCATTAACTATCAAGCAATTACACTATAGATATGATCCTATACTTTCTGAATGAAAAACATCAAAGACATACCAGGCAAATAGGCTTTTTAATCTGAATATTAGAAACGAGATGACTCCCACCAGCTCCTATTAAGATGGTATCGCCGGGTCTAGAGGTGACAATTTGGTCAGGTAAACTTTTTAGACACTTCAACAACTACCAAAGAAACTTAAAGTAAATAAGATAATATCACAAACCTCGCTGCAGATACAGCTGACTCAATGTTGTGGAAAACTCCAGGCTGAGATAAATCCTTAACAAAACGATCAACACGGAGCCACAAGCGAGGGTGACACGCCAGATATCGCCATCTGTGGCAAACGAGTGCTGTGTTATACCTATCTGCAAACTCAGAAGAGATTCACAAACAGCACTGAAATAGACTGTAATGCACAGCAAATTCCCAACTCAATCAAAGAAGTCAAGTCGCATGCAAAGCAAGTCAAGAGGAAGGGATCGTTCATCATAGAAATCGGGTTGAGACTATAACATGGATAGAAGAATTCAATTATGATTAAAATTGGATATGCCAAGTCTAAAAATCGTTAATTTGAGCCACACAACCATAATTGAGATGTGAAAATCTAAGTGATGTCTAATGGGGAACAATTAAGCTCAAAATTGAACAGAGAAGCATAAAAAGAATTAGTAAAACCCAATTTAGGAATTGGATATGTGAAGAAGAAGGCAAATTTACCTGGAATTGGAGATAGAAAGCTGAGGATGTGCATGAGGCAACCATCGTCAAGATTGTGAATAGATGTGAGAGATTTAGATTTCATTCTCTTCATCCTCGATTCTGCAATTCTCTTCAGATGGCTCTCGTTATTGAGCTTTGAGATCTCATGAATCTCCATGGCCGATTTAGGAAGCATGAACCCTAAGCTAAGTCGTCGCCGTCGTTAATAACAGCCGACTCAATAATCCTCTGACGTCACTTCGACATTTTTATTTAGATGGGAACTCGTGTTCGGTTAAGATTTAAGAATCCTGTCCGAAAAACATGTAATATGACGTAAAAAAAAAAGCATGTAATATTTTAGAATAATGACATAAATATCAAAAATACATCATTGGTTAAAACTTTTTTTTTGCTTTTTAATATTATTTTCATTGACGAAAGTAATAAAAACGCTGATGATCTTCTAAAACTTAGAAATAGTGTATATTTATGAAAATAGCTAAATAGGGAGTATATTTTGGAGTTTTCTTAAAAATGTTGTACATTTGAAAAAAGAAAAAAAAGAAGAAGGGAGGAATCGTGACCGTTGGTTTGTTTGATGCAATGGACGGTCCAATCTCTTCAATGAGGCCAATAAAAAATAGAAAAAAGCCTGAAAGGCCCAAACAAACTCTTTTTTTTTTTTGTGACAAGACAAATTCATAAAACTCGTTAACTCTCTTTTCCAACAACAAAACTCTCAAATCGACTGAAAACTAAGGAAAAATGGATGAGAAAATGGGCGAAGAAAGCTGCTGTGGAAATGGTATTGGTGATTCGTGGTTTAAAGATGGGACCCATTGCATAGCGAATACTGTGGACAACGGTGGAATCGAGAGCAAGATGTTTTACTTGGCTCGCACGACAGTCTTTGAGATGCTTCGCGACAGAGACTACCTAGTTCCTGAAGCTGAACTCTCTCGCTCTCTCTCCGAGTTTCGTGCTGTTTTTGGTGAGAAGCAAGACCTTGAACTCCTCCGTATCTGTGTGCCTCTCCGCTCAAATCCAAAGAAAAAGGTTTCAGCTTTTTTTTTCATTTCTACTTTTCCATTTGGGGATTACTTTTTTTTTGGTTTGAAACAGATGAAAATTAGGAAAAGGCATCAACTTTTTTCTTTTTGGGTTCGCATTTTCGTTTAACGCCTTGGAAGAGAGGAAAATGTGCAAAAGGCGTTAACTTTTTTATCGATTTTGGGTTTACAGCTTGGGTTTGTGTTAAAACAGAGAAATTTTTGAGAAATGCGTCGACTTTTTTCGATTTGAGGTTTAACTTTGGTTTGGTTTGCCTTGAAACAACGGAAAATTTGCAAAAGGTTTCAACTTTTTGGTTCCAGGTCACTTTTAAACGTCTGAGATCAGACTAGTGAGAAGTATTGGGGCTGATCAGAGATTTTTTTTAACTGTTATTTGTGCACTGAAGTAAAGGGAAAATGGAGTTGGGTTTCTATTTCTTTCCGTTGATTTCTGGTTTGCGTTTCTTCTTGTTCTGTTGAATTTAGAGCTTTCGGTAATGTTTTGGAAAAGCTGAATGATAATGGCATAGCATACCTATTGTTGTAGTAAGATCACTCACATGGTGCTTGTGTATGTATCCAATGGCATGTTGCTATAACTTTATAATGGGAAAGGGCTGGAGCATATGTGTGTCTGATTAGTGTAGGTGTAACTAAAACATTATGTTTGAACAGTTAGTTGAGATGAAAATGTAACCAGACATTTTCTCATGCTTTACCTGTTTAGATATTGAAAAATGGTTTTGTATGCAGATCCTTGTTGTGTTCATGGGGACTGAACCAATCACCGTGAAATCAATCCGTGCTCTTCATAGTCAGATTGCCAACAATGTAGGCTTGCATGGGATGATTCTGGTTTTACAGAGCAAAATGAACCATTTTGCTCAGAAGGAATTGGCAACCTTCCCTTTTACAGTTGAAACTTTCCCGGTAAGTAGCTTTCCGTTTTGCTATATGATGAAACATTATAGATCCCGGAATTTGGTTCGTCTAGCATGATATTTGAATGTGGATCATGAAATTGAGACCTGAATGGAATGTTTAAATCTTATTGCATGTACTACCAACAGATAGGAGATTTGTTGGTCAACATCACAAAGCACATTCAGCAGCCAAAGATTGAGATTTTAACCAAAGAGGAGAAAGAACAATTGCTGAAGAAGCATGTTCTTGAGGACAAACAGGTCTGCTTCAATTCTGCACAAAGCTTCTTGGCCTATGGTGTATTCTATGCTTTAATGGATGTTTTATGTTTGCCTTTTCAGCTTCCTTATTTGCAGGAGAAGGACAGCTTCGCCAGATACTAACAGGTGGTGAAAATTACATACAGTAAAGCCTCTGTTGGATCTTTTGTCACATACCGATGCATCATCTGAAGAAAGGCTGATTCACTGCAGCTTGAGACATTCCTACTTCTTTCCCTATTTATTCTCCTGAAAATAGACTGATTGTCATTTGTCTTTCATGATTGCTTACTACTATAATAAACGAAAGAATCTGCTTTTGAAGTGGGAAAAACTAAGAGTAAATTACACAGAGTTTTCCAAAATGTAGTTCTCATGGAGGTACGTGTTATGAAAAGAGGTTTTCGGTAAGTACAAAACATCTAATTACAAGAATAAGAGCTTCACATGAAAGGAGCAATGAAGAGATTGTTTCAAGAGACGCAGAAAGATGTTGTCTAGTCTGCTGAATTCCTCGAGCTCCTCTCTAATACGGCAACCTAAACTGATTGACAACAAATGAAAAACTTAAGTATTAGGTGCCAATAAATCCATCTATGAGCTCTATGGACGTAAATAAAATAGCATGGGACCCAATATCTAGTAAGGAATGATTTACCCTTCTAAATTTCACAACTTTCTTTTGTTTCCTTTTGATGCTTCAACAACCCTCTCACCAACAGTACTACTGGATCCAGAGTTGGGTGCATTCCCTAAGGCAAGTGAACCTGCAGGTCCTTCGTCTTGAGCTTTCTGCTTATTTAAGTGACTCTCTCGTGGGCTGCATTTAAGAAAATTCCGTTTCTCTTCAGTTCTCATCTTCGAAGAAGCAGGTGACTCCGGTCCTTCCATATGCTTTGCTGCCGACATTTCAAAAGGCCTATGAAAGAGCAAATGAGCCACAGTTCTGTCTGTGGGATTGGTCACTGTTTCTGAGTCTGGCATCCCAGCATATCTGTAATATCAAATATGACAGAAAATATAAGTGTCTTAATGCATATGCTTGCAGCATCCAGATGATCCTTTCTGTGTAAATTGATTCATTCAGAACAAGGGAAATCTGCTAACACGAGTAAATTCATTACTTTTGTGCTGTGAACTAGGACCTCCTATCACATATCTCATTAATCTAAGGTCTTGTAATTTGAATTTGGTATCATACTTTATATAAAAGGTTACCTCATAATAACAAAAGTGTTTGCATCCGCTAAATACGAAGTATACCACATTAATTCATCATATGCATATATTTGCTTACCTATATTTGGATTCTTCTTTGGGAATAACTTCATAGTCATCCTGTCTAGTCTTTTTACTGTGGGCTGTATCACCAGTGTGATGTCTCTGAACTGCACTACCAGCCAACCGGAATAAGCTATCCCGTATACAAGTCCTTGTTCCCATATCCAACTGCAAGTCAAGAAAGAGTATTAGTTACTCCCAACATAAAAGCACCTACAAAGTACCGCAGGATTGTCTCTTCGTCCTTTTTTAACATAACAAACCAATCAACCATTTGAGTACCTTTGCTACAACATCCTGAAGCCGATAAAGAACTGAGAATTCTGCTGAATTATCAACAGCAGTAGCAAAGTTTCCAGAATCATCTTCTTCCAAAGATAAATTAGGATCAAAGGAAGGCATCGCAGCTAGCCCTTGGAGATTAGTTTTGTCGACAAGCTGGAGGGGATTATCTTGGCGATAGTTTTGAGTAATGGCTTGATCTGCTCCAAGCACCTGATGACGAAATTGCTGTTGTTGTCTCTGAATGGCAAGCATTGCCTGCATTTGCTGTCTGCGTCTAAGTTTTTCTAGTTTTTCCTGTGGTGTCATTGTTGAAGGTCGTGCAGAGGCATCTGTTGCCATGTTTACGGAGATAGAAGTAGCAGGATTGTAGGAAGGATGCATCAACTGATTCTTTACATCAGGACATTGGACAGCAGAAAGTACAGGCACAGTAGAATATGGATTTGTAAGATTGCCAAAAGCAGAAGTAGCCATGTATTGGTTTGGCATATGTGAATAGTGTGATGTCCCAGACCTTTGAGACTCACTCTGCAGATTAACAGCCATCAAAGAGGATCGTGTCGGTGTCAACTGATTTACAAATTGTCCAGGTGAATTCCTGGATGGAGTCCTCTGGCCGTAGAGATCTTGAAATGCCCTTGCCTCGGATGTCCCACACATTTTCGAAAACTTCATAATTTTATTTTGCTGATATGGCTGGACAGAAAAAAGGAAATGAAACGAAGAAGACTCAGTGAAGCTGTACAAATTAGGATGCATAAGAATTTGAAGACATAATTCATGCTACCGATCCGAATTGTCAGAAAAAAATGTAACATACTCTCATTCACTTTATCATAAACGTGTGAGCAATATGCAGCAGTCTGCTACGCATAGTACCTGGTGCCGAGCTGAGGATTGACCCTTATGCTCACAATCTTTCTCATCCTTTATGGTTTCAAGTTCACTTGGCACACTTTGGGATGGTGGACCATTGGCTTTTCCAGTCAATGGAAATTGTTGATTCTCTTGTTGCTCAAACTCAGTTCTAATATCCACTAGCTCTTGAGAGTCCAAAATTGATGGTAATGATTTTGGACTATTAGAGACATCTTTGGAAGAAGACCATAACTCATCAGCACCGCTGAGACTGCCATCGCCATATATAGGGACATCATTACTGCAAAATCATCACTTGTGAGGATATTGTGTTAGATAGAGGCCGATGTGCATGAAATAACCATTAGTAGTAATCCTGAGGTTAGTAATTTGCTTTGATGTTAAGAAATATGTTACTCACGTAAGGAAAAAATATCAAAATACAGGGGGAAAATTAGTGCTTCAACAAGATAGTATTCTGCAAAGAAGTAACTACACATATTTTCAAATAAATTTGTACTCATGAAATAAAGGAGCTAGTATTTTTGTCATAAATTTCACCTAATTCCACCATATTCGCATCTGATATCTTATAGTTCTTGAAGTTTGTGTCTCATTTGTCGAGACGAATTCAAGTCAGGATATAATACATAATACAGTCCATAGTTTGAATAGATTAGCTGTAATTGTTTAGGGAGAAATGTTATCAAAACCACAACCAAAAATTAACTAGTAATATGGAGATGGTTTGAGTATGTGGGAAGGTAGGAAGATGAAACAAAAAGGAGTCTGTCTCTGAAAAGTTACCACATAGCTCAGTCAGGATGAGAACTATTTTTACCTGAACATTCGATCAAGATCATCAAAACTACCAATGTTGGCCCAGCCATACTCATCAAAATCAACTTGCTCTTTACTCTCATCAGTGCTATGAAAAATATCGGGGCCTTTCCCAAGTTCAGACGTTTTCTCTGGTAAAAACAGGGTAAGCAAACAACTTTAAAATGATTCGAATGGAAAGAACGTACCCAAGATAAACATCACGGTTTCAATAAACGCACCACCTCTGGTTGAATTATATCTGGCTGGCTCAGCTAAGCATTTAGAAAGTTCAGTAGCAGTCGAATCTGGATCATCTTTTGTGGCATTAGATAGAGACGAGTCAGGCCATGAGCTCATACAGAAATCTGGCTGAGGAAGCCCCTCATCAACACTATGCCCCGAATTGCTAGCTAATTTATCATCATGGAGGTCAAGTTTAGTCCCAGTAGTCTTTTGCTCAGCTGGCTTAGCTGTCTTAGATTCTTCACTCCGTCCCTTCTTGTTAAGTTGTTCACTTCTTGCTTTAAAAGGCACAATATGGTCGCCTGTCTCACCGTCACCACCCCATATCATATTAGTAAGCTGAAAAATAGATTAAGACCATAAACAATATGGATCAGACACAAGCAAATATCTACATCTACATGAGACCAAAATAGAAGATGTAAGAACATGATACAAGTAAGCACATATAATCCCACAAAATAAAACTGATTGATCATCAAAAAGTGAAATTTGATCATAATACTAGATAACAGAGGTAATTGATCCCTATAATAGACTGTTTCAAGGAAAAAGTCAGAAACTTTTTTGAATTTTTTTGCTAGCAGAGTTATATTCCAAATAATTAGCCTCTAACTATACCATAAATCCAAAACTAGCTCAAGATCTTTCTGTGTTATGTAAGCAGTGAGCTAAAACTGATTCATAAGGATACAGAATTAAACTGATTCCACACAAAAAAAATTAGATTGATGAAATCTTACCTCTTCTTCTTCCCAATCAAACATGATTTGAGAAACAAAATCGAATCACAGAACCAAAATCAAGCTCAAGGATTGCTCCACACATGGCCAACTCCACCACGGAAAAAAAAACCCAAAAAAAAAACAAGATTATTAACAAGTTGCATAACGTAATTATAAACAAGAAACCGATAAAATAATTAAATAAAAGTGAAAAAAAAAAAAAAATTAAGCTTAGAAAAACCTGGATTCAGAATCCTTCATGCTCATGGGATATGGGAAAAGAAAGGAGTTACAGTGAAAAAGAAAGAGTTTTTTCGGAGGGAGTGGGACCCATTTAAGAACTGTCACGTGGCAAATGAATGGTGAAGAAAGAGTGGGGTGCCACGTCAGACTAGAGTGCGTATCTAAACATGTGGCTGAGAAGAGATTCTCAAGCAAATACCAATAACTATGACTCCATTTTTATGACAGCACATTTTGACTTTCCGTGGCTGAGGTCTTTTTTGCCGTTTTCTTATTTTTATTTTGGTATTTTAGTATTTAAATGTTTTATCGGATTGGTGTTCGAGGAAAGCAGAGACGCACAAAAATTATTTTATCTTTTTTCTTTCTTCAGTGAGAAAATAGTTTTTAAAAGACTTAGAACCAGGGGTTCGCGATTTAGATTTGGTGGGGTGGAAGTTCGTAGAGACCACTACTTTATTTGTGTTTAGCTTTTATTGCTACCCAAGATTTATAAAAAGTATTTACTTGGATCAATTTGTTAAAAAAAACTAAAATTAAGAAAAAGACGAAAGTTAACATATTGTTATCCTGAACACTTTCAGGTATACGTACAACGAAAGAGTGAATCAAAATAGTTGTCAGTGATTTTTGGTGTAGTGCTTTGTGCTTGTATGTTGTTACTAAAAAAAGTTGTAAGTGATTTACATATTTTTTTGATAAAAGATTTTCTATTTCAGTTGCATGAGAAATAAAATGATAATGAGGCTAAATGATTTAAATATTTTTTACTAAGTTGTATTTATTTTTCAGTTACAAAGTTGCATTGATTTTGGACTAGGTTGAATATTTAAAACTTTGTTACTTTGTTGTTGGACGTTGTAGCCATACTTTGTTGTGTTATGACTTATGAATCTTATGATTGGTCTGAAACAAGAGAAAAATATAATCATATCGAAAATAAAACTACAAAGCATCACTGTTTGATTCGTAAAATCGTAACTACTAGAAAATTCATGGGACAAGCTTTTAGTGATTAATTAGAGTGGAATTGTTAAAATTTATTAAAGTTAGATGATATTATCAAATCCGGCCCTAAGCACAAACAGTCCAAGCCCATGCTTGAGGCCGCTAATAATATAATAAATTTTTGGCTTTTATTTCATATATGTCTTATATAGCCTAATGGTATTGATTGCTCAGTTTCTTTCCCTTTGAGTGTGGATTCGACTTTTGATGTTATAATATTTATTTTTTTTTTATTTTATTTTTCCATTTTTCACTAAAAAAAAGAATTAATTAAATTAGTCAAAACAATAAATAAAAGTTAACCTTAACAAACCATTTTCCTTAACTAAAAAAAACCCTTAACAAACTATTTTCTTTGTAACTAAAAAAATCGAAATATTAACTAAATCTAATTACTTAAATTGTAGTAGATCGTTTTATTTTCTTCCTCTTCTAAACTATCAGCATCCATCGTGAGTTTGTGACCCTAAATTATTTATAAATAAAAATTTCTTCAAATCATTTTTCTTATATTTTAGTATCTCAAATCTATTTTACAAATCAATCAACTTATAGATTTAAACTTGATTCGGTAAGTTTTTCTTCTTTTACCTATAAAACTTCTTTGTTCAGTCTTTTTATAGTTTCAACTTTCAATTTACATAGAATAGCTAGATAAATTAGATTTAAGAAAATTCACATATATCAACTTTTTTTTATGAATCATATATTTGTTTCCTATGAAATTATCAAAAGCGGCATTTTTTTGTCTTCGCTTATAGTTTTTTAAATTTCAGGGCTGACCCTTAATATTATTTTAGTCTACTAGTTTACTAGTAATGTTATCGATGTAATTTGCCTCAATGAGTCAAACGTTAAGCTCCACAAATTTCACTCAAATGATGTTATTCAACCAATATTTGCCATTAAGTTCACAAATTTTAAGTTACTATTAGATCCATAATATTCATATTTCAGTACGAGTATAAGACACTTTTGTGTTATTTAATACAAAACCATTTTAATACTAGAGAATATATTTGTAGGGAGATGCAAAAAGCCAATATTACTCAAGCTATTTTGGTCGATGCGTAAATAAAAAAAAAAGGAGACAAATGCGGCGTGGAAGGCTTATGTTTACATGCAGCAAAAAGGCCACATCACATCATGTGACTCTGTTTCACATTAGTCAGGAAAGAAGATGACACCGGAGAGCTTGATAGCGTCGGCGTCTATCAATATAGGACTCGCCCTCATCGCACTCTGGCTCTTCTCCGTCCTCAAGAAACAGCCCAGCAACTCCGTCGTCTACTACGCTCGCCCCCTCTCCGACTCCGATCGCCACCACCAACCTCTGCCTCTCCGTTCTTCCTTCTGCCTCCCTCGTTTCCTTCCTTCCGTCGCGTGGATCCCACGCGCCTTCCGTGTCCCCGAGGAAGACATCCTCCGCCGCCATGGCCTCGATGCCCTCGTCCTCATCAGGCTCTTCAAATTCGGGTGAGCATTTGTTTCTACTATCATGTGATCTTGCATCTAAACAAGATTATCCTGTGATCATAGCTCTGGTCTTTGAAAATATTTGCAGAATCAGATTCTTCTTGTTGTGCTCTTTAGTTGGAGCGTCACTGCTTCTTCCGGTTGATTATTACGATGAATCAGATTTACCGACACGAAGAGAATATTCAATGGATGCTTTCACAATATCAAATATCACACGAGGTTCCAACAAGTAAAGCTCCTTTTTGTTTGCTTTATGTCTTAATTTGCATAGTCTTAGAGTTGGTTTCTTGAGATATCTGTCTTAATTATTTCCTAGGTTGTGGGTGCATTTCTCATGCTTGTGGTTCATATCATTCCATGCATTGTTTTTGTTATATAAGGTAAGTTTTTTTTACTCCTGTTGTCTATGAAGACATATAATTCCACAATCTTGTTTTTGAATTTCTGACAATTTATTATTTTATAAACCTGGACTGGATTATCTTTTATAGAATAGGTTATTTACTGGATCCTCCCCCATCTAGGAATATAAAGAGATTCTTGTGAGAAGGCTTCATCAAATGAGAGAACTTAGACATCGTGCTGATCACTTCACTGTTCTTGTCCGGCAAATTCCACTCTGTCCTGAGCATAACACTCGGAGCTGCGCTGTTGATCACTTCTTCTCTAAGCATCATCGCTTTAGTTATCATTCGCATCAGATGTTGTATGACGGGAAAGATCTTGAATACCTTTTGGTAAGGTTTCAACACTGGTGGTTTCATCTTTTTGTTTTACGATTTTTAAATGATGGTTGGATTCTTTATGTAGGGGAAGCAGAAGAATCTTAAGAAAGAGCTAGGAGACAAGAGACACACAGATAGGACAGCCTTGATTTCAAATGGATCACAAGATCAACATAAGCAGATATCTACTTCTGAAGAAAAGCTTCGAGAAATTACTCATATGATTTGCCATCTTCAAAGTGAAAGTATGCTCAGAGAGAAGGTACTTTATATGATGATAGATGTACATCATGATGAATAACATATTAAGATATTGATATATACTGCTACTATATTTTCCTAAAATTTTAATGAAGGAATTACCTGTTGCGTTTGTCACCTTCAAATCGCGAAGAAGTGCCGCATTGGCAGCTCAAACACAGCAGCATTCAAATCCTCTAGAACTGATAACTGAAATGGCTCCTGAACCAAGAGATGTATCATGGAGAAATCTTGCTATTCCACAAAAGATATTACCTCTCTACAAAATCGGAGTCATCCTAGCAGCAGCGCTTCTTACAATCTTCTTTGCTATTCCGGTCACAGCTGTCCAGGGAATTGCAAAGTATGAGAAGCTTAAGAAATGGTTTCCTCCAGCCATGGCTATTGAATTCATGTAAGGTTTCTCTTCTTCTTCCCTATGTTAGTTTCTTGATTTGAAAAAATAGTGAGATGAATTTGTTATTTGCAACAGACCAGGGCTCAGCTCAGTTGTGACAGGGTACCTACCAAGTGCAATACTCAAAGGTTTCATGTACATTATTCCTTATGCTATGCTTGGAATGGCCTATCTTGGCGGCTCTATTTCCAAGAGCAATGAAGAGATAAAAGCTTGCAATATGGTCTTTTATTTTCTTATGGGAAATGTTTTCTTCTTGAGTCTCATTTCTGGTTCCTTGCTAGATGAAATTGGAGAATATCTCAGTCATCCTAGAGATATTCCTAGTCACCTTGCTGCTGCTGTTTCAGCCCAGGTTAAAGCCTAAACACTCTTCAAGCATATTTCAATCCAAAACTAAAATCTTCTTCATAATAGTAACCCTTTTTGTTTTGTTTTTTATATATAGGGAGAGTTTTTTATGACATACATCTTAACAGATGGGCTGTCTGGATTTTCATTGGAGATTCTTCAACTGGGACTTATACTATTTGATATCATAAGATCTTTCACTTATGGTAGAGGAAAAGAGAGAACTCCTTACCTCTTTTCTTTTCCATATTTTAGAGTCATCCCCACAGTTTCTTTATCGATAATGATCGGTATGATATACGCCGTAGTCGCGCCATTGATGCTCCCTTTCCTAGTTGGCTACTTTTGCTTTGGATACATTGTATACTTCAACCAGGTAAAGAATTTCTAAAAAAACCCTCTATCAAGTGATTTGTTTCAACTGCTACTACTTGGCATTTATTAACTCTAGTTTCCTCAGATGGAAGATGTATATGAGACTACATATGATACTTGTGGTAGATTCTGGCCATTCATTCATCACTATATCTTTGTCTCAATCATACTTATGCAAATCACTATGGTGGGTCTCTTTGGGCTTAAGTCAAAGCCATCTGCAGCAATTGCTACTATACCTCTCATAGCGATCACTATAGCTTATAACGAGTACTGCAAGATCCGTTTCCTCCCATCATTTAAACATTTCCCTATACAGGTATTTATCAAAATTTTAACTTTTCCAAGGAAATGAATTGAAAAAACTTGGAAAGAATGTTGTACATTGTTTCTGTGGTGCAGACGGCAGTTGAAATAGACGAAGCAGATGAAAAGAACGGGGAAATGGAAGCGCATTATGTTGACGCTGCAACGGTGTATAATAGGCATCAACCTTGCTTAGAGCGAGTAAGCTCGGTGGAATCACCAACAAACTTGAACCAACCGTTGCTTGGGACAGACTCCATTTGATGAGGCTAAAGGTGAGCTGGTTTGAAACTTGATCTTCTATTTATGTCGATATCTAATTTATAGTTCAATGATCCAATGGTGACATGAACTGAAAAACATTAATGCAGAAATCAAGATCCGATCCAATAAGTACGTAGTTTGACCAAAGCAGCTTCAGATATTGCGTTACAATCCAGAGAGAGGTTTTAAGTCTATTCGGATGATATAGTTAGCTCTTTGTTAGAATCTTTCTGTTCATAGCTATTGATCAAATGGCTAGATATGTTGAAATCTAGTCGAGAATGATATGTTTTCTTATATTGATCTTGTAAGGAAATAATATTGTACAATGCATCTGATAAAACCAGAGTTGCATCATCAATGTGATTTACAACAATGAAAGCTTGTCATGTGTGTTCTTCAGCTCCATCATCCACACATATGTACATCTATGAAGTTACCCTTTTCAGCAGCCTAGTTACCATAAAACATGGACTTTGTTATAATGTTGAAATATGAACTAGCAAAACTATTTTAAAAAATACCTCACTATTGTAATATTTGTTTGTGGACCGGTCTTATATACTGTTATAATGTCGAACTATGAACTAGCACATTACACGACATGGATCGATTGAATCTGTAATGGATTTAAATCTAACTAGAATTTGTAAATGTTATATAGTGGTAAAGATAGCTAGAACACTTTGATTTGTACTGGTGTTTTACGTATGCTTTCGTGTATTAACATAGAAACATATATATCGTCTTCAAATTAAAATATTCTACGTTTTATTTTACTACAAACTCAAGTAAGTATTCAGTCAAGTCCATAATTAGCTATGATGATTAAATAATAATAGAACAGCAAGTTACAGTATATAGTTCAAAAGATTTTAAGTGTATGAGAAAAACAGATCTACCAAAAAAAACAAAATTATTAAACGCTGCGTTTTCATATGGCAATAGTTGTAATGTTGCTATTTTGCCATGTTTTCACAAATATACCCTTCCAACACTAGTGTTAAAAAAAAAAGAAAAAATCTACGAGGCTGGTTTTTTGGTCAGTACAGGGAAAAAAAAGAAACCTGTGTATGCTCATAAAACTCACAGTTTTCGGGTGCGTGGCATTAACTCGCGTTGGTGCGAGTAGGATTTGCTTTGTATGCTCATAAAACTATTTTGCGCAGTTTTCATCCGGAAACGATACGCTCTCGGTGGATCCCGCCTTTACTCTAATCGTAGCTGGAAATGGCGGTGGATCGCCGATTGTTAGAGCTGCGTTTGAAAGGTATATGGGAATAATCTTCAAACATGCCTCTGGTAGAGCTTCTCTATTGTCAAAGATTAGATTTTTGAGAATGGTTTGAGTATGATTATGATATCACTTCTTTGAAGATTATTGTTCACTCGGACTCTGAGGAGGTAAAAATCAAAACTTTGGCTCTTTTTGTGGTTTCATCTACTAGGAACTGATAGTTGCAAAAATTTGAATTTTGGTTTGTTTTCTGTTCAATTTCAAGCTTCAATTGGGTGTAGATGAGAGTTATACATTGATGGTGTCGAAGAAGAATGATCAATCGATTGTTGGAGCAGCTACGATTGAGGTTTCTATGCTGTGATTATATCTTCTTTATCATGTGTCTGTGATGATCTTAGTTGTTGTTTTTCTTGTGGTTTCAGGCTAATACAGTTTATGGTGCACTTAGAGGACTAGAGGTGTGCAAGTATGACTCTCTTCTTTTCGTTTTTTCGCCTTCAATTCCATCACATGGAAAGAAAATGTAATCATTTTCTTACTTGCTACTTATTCCCTTTGCAGATACATCAAGACATTATTTACCAATTGATGTTATCAAGCAAATAATCGAATCCATGGCTTTCGCTAAACTTGTAAGAAACCATGCTTACTTTCTTTTATGGACTACTCGAAGTTGAACTTCCTTACAAGATTTATCTGATATCTAATTATCTTCCCTTCTTTTTCCCATGGGTGGGCGGTTATGTGAGGTAGAACGTCTTGCATTGGCACATTGTAGACGAGCAATCATTTCCTCTTGAAATTCCTACATTTCCTAATTTGTGGAAAGGAGCTTATTCGAGATGGGAACATTATACGGCTGAGTATGCCTCTGAGATTGTCAGGTAATGGCTTCAAGTTTTGTATGTTAAAATAGAGTAGCTTAGTTATTCCAAGTCCTACGTGCATATTTGATCGTTTTAGTAAATAGATACATCAACTATTCTTTCTACTTGCTAATAATATCTTTTCATTTTTGTGTTTCATGGCCTGTTTGTGATTTCCACTGTGAAGGTTTGCCAAAATGAGAGGTACTTATGAATTAACTCTTAAAGCCTAACATGATTGTTATGGCAAGCAACTCCTAATAGTTTAATCTGAGAATGATATCAAATGGATTGCTATTTGATTACTGATTTCTATTATAATGACATGCTTCTCATGGTTGAGATCTTTGAAGTTACCCTTTTAGGCAGCCTTTGCTTTGTGAAGCAGTTTTGTGTTTCGACCTGAAATTTTTCTTCAAATCAAGGTTGTATTTTTTTTCTGCATCCAGTTTCTCACCTATGCAGTCACATTTTTCCTTTAGAACCTTCATCTCTTCTAAGTATCCTTTTTCAGTCCTTGTCTTTCTTTGTAAAATGTTCTCTGTCTCCTCTCTCTCTTTCTCAAAATCTCTGATTGCCTTTATTAGAAGCTAGTGCCAGACAAAACATCATCCCATTTGTTAGATTTAAGAAACAAGTCCATCAGTAATGGCACAGTGAATCTTCATTTACCTTTATTTTGATCTTTGTACATTTTTTCATATTGTCCTGATGACTCCTGAGGTTGCCCACCAGTTCACCATTGGAAATAGACTTTTCTGTCAGCTTCTTTATATCTTTAACTCTTCTCAGCAGAGGTTTCTTGTTGCTACTCTGTGGAATTATTCTTTGAATGTAGCTCAACTGATTGAATTCGTAAGACGGAGAAGTAAATATCCAAAGGCTCATTTATGTTAATAAAATAAGAGGGTTTTAATTTTACTAGGAGTAGTGTTACCGTCTTATCAATTCTTTTGACATCAATTGTTTCTTGATCACTCAGATCATCACTGTCATGCTCTTCGTTTTTTTCTTTCAGCTCAAGTATCATATTTTCTTGTGCCAAGCTTTTACAACCATGCTTCAAGAAGAATTGCTTGCCCTAAACCAGTGTCATTGACCACAGAAATAAATGAAAAATACATAATATGATTTACTTAACTATCATATAATGTGAGAAAATACGTACGTTACTAGACGTTTCTCTTCGTCTTTGTGGTGCTTCTTCTCTATTCAGATTGTCAAGGAAAGTCTGCAGTTGCTCCACCACATTCTTGATGTGAACGCTACAGTATCCAGCCCAGTAAATGTTACGTTTTGAATTTCGTAATTCAGTTTGGTACCTATACCAGCTGCCTGACTGTTTATAAAGTCCATTATCTTGTTAAAACTAGTCTTATACGTTTCTAACAACACTACAAATAATTACTATTTTGTTATGTATTGATATATATGCTTACTTGTAGTTCTGTGTACTTCTCGTAGGTGTGTTGATAATCTCGCTCGAGCTTTTTCAATCGCTTCTTTGCTTCTGCAAATGACGAACGCCCAAATGGGACAGGACAGGGTGGCACCATGTTGCAGGAAAGTTTCTCGGAACTCTTTTCATTATAGTTGCATTCAATACCAACAGAGATGGATATTGTTTTGGAAGTAGAAGTTTCCTGATCATCGGCTTTGAGATTTTCCATAGCTTCTCCTGACTGTTATATGTATTTTTAGCAAGATTTGTATGTATGAGACTCTTGTTTTCTTGTGAATTGTTATATAAAGAGAAAAGTGATTGTTAAAATAAAACAACTAGTTATCCAAACACTTGCACCCCACTCCAAGAAACTCAACAACTCCCTTTCCAAAAGAATATTACTTATTTTATGTTTTCTTTATCTTTTTGGTTAATAATAGATTGACCATCTGTCTCTTCCTTTGAAGCTACTATAAAATCATCTACTTGAGACATAAAATACAAAGAAATGTTTGTAAGATCTTTTCAGTTTCACCCTCCAGAGTTTTTTTTTTTTTTTTTTTTTTGTAGACTATTTCCTTTTGAATGGGTTATTTTCTACAGTAGATGCTTTATGTTTTCTCTTAAAACTCTCCACACCATGACCTCTTTGTGCATTGGGTTAAGCTTACTATTTGTTTCTGAAATCATCTGCTGCTTGCAGGCTCTTAACTCATTTTGTATGAGGAGAATGCAAATAATATTCTAAGATATGTAAAAAAAAAATTATATACTTTTGTGACAAGAAATGTATTAGTTCTTGTATCTGTATATTTGTTCTATGTTATTGTAAGGTTTGCACACAAACCAGTGTTTTTCTCCATGGTAAACGTGATGTATGTCATCACTTTGCTTTCTAACTTTTCAAACAGAGTTGACAGTTTAACAAAATCAGATTCCAAGCGCCAAACTAACTTACAGCAAGAAGAAGAATGGTAAGAGAAAATAAAGTTTAGTGTATCCATCTTTGAAAGGCTGGTAGAAAATATTCCAATCCATCATGTATGTTCTTTAACTCGAGCATATATTTCCTTTCATCATCCCATTTTCCACATAGCCATTCTCTTTTTTCCTGTAGATGCCTCAAATTTTCTGTATATCCTTTTTCCTTCATTCTTTTGTCTGGCAAAATGTTATTAGTCTTCTCTCTTTCTTTTTCCAACTCTTTGATTACCTTCTCTAGAACCTAGTGGTAAACAATGATTAGTTTTAGGAAACAACTCCATGGGTGAAAAGGGTGTAAAAGCTTCATGATTCTAATTATTACTTTTATTACAATACTTGTAGAACTTTTTATCTTGTCCTGACTTGTTGGGTTTCTCACCATTGCATCTCCAACTGTAGCTTTTTCTCTCTGTTTGTTTGCCTCCATAAGTCTACTCAACAGATCATGTACATGTTTCTTGCTGCTAATCCTTGGAATTTCTCTTTGGATTATGCGGAACTGTTTGATTTGTAAGATGTTAAAGTAAATTTCTAATCTCATTTATGCTGAAAAACAAAGAGCCTACAAGGTTAGAATAGTAGTAGTATACCTCCCAGTTAATTGCTTTGAAATCAATTGTTTTTTCAATCAGCTTGTCATTGTTTGGTTGTTTGCATTCTCCTTTCTGCTGTAGTCTCGTCTTTTCTTCTGTCAAGCTTGTACAACCATGCAATATGAGTTTCTTAATGATGAGTGTATTTGAATGAGTATTTAGAGAGATTTGACTTTAAATGACAAATCATGTGTTATTGAAACATGAATTTTAAAATATCTTTTAAAATCCAATGTTATTGGATTAATGATTTTAAATTATACATTCAAATTCACTGTTATTGGAAACATGATTAGGATTTGATTTAAAAGTTTCAGGTGAGATTTGAAGGGATTTCTTTTTTAAAAATACAAAGACCAAAATCCTAGAGTTTTATGTGATATTTCAGAAAATTTAATAACAAAATTCCTAATTTATCAAATCATCTCAAAACTCATTAAAACTCAAATCTCTCCAAATATTCACTTTAATACACCCTCTATATGATTTGTGTGGACGTACATGATTAGGTGTTTCTTCTGTCCTTAGTCGTGACGCTTCTTCTATATTCAGCCTATCAAGAACATTTCGCAGTTGCTTCACCAGATTCTTGCAGTGATCGATACAGTATCCAACCCAGCGAATATAATGAAGCATCTTATATCTGTTTGACTATCCATAGAGTTAATTACAAAAAAAATTCTTTTTAAGTTTGGGCCGAAAATAGCTTTATCAATTAGAAAAGGCTTACGAAAGCCCAATCTATTCCTACCAAAAAAAGAAACAACAACAAAAAAACAAAAACAAAAAGCCAATCCTAGATCTTTATTGCGCCGCTCCGCTTACGAAAAAACCAATCCCTTACAGTTAAAAAAAAAAACAATCTCCCTCAATCTCTCGATCAATTTCTCACAATCAAGCTTCGTTTTTGTTCGAAATTTATATTAATCAAATTCTACTTTCGCGTTCTCTCAGGTTTGTCTCCAATTTCAAATTAAATTGAGTAATGATTGATAAGCTTAATTGTTCAATTTTTGTTCGTTAATGAGCGGCTCTTAGAAACTTCATCTAGATTTGTTCGTATATAATCTTTGAAAGTTTGAAGATTTGAAATCCAAAATTGTATAGTGATTATTTAAGTGAAAGAAAACCCAGTAATTGAATCGTTCCGTCGAATTGATTTAGCTGATTTAGCTGATTTAGCGTAAGTACAAAACCCTAATTTGGGAGTTTTCGAATTAGCTTATGATTTATCGTCACTGAATATGTAATTAAAGGTAGTAAACTAAATTCTCAATTTTTATATGATTTTGTTAACTCATCAGCTTTTTTTTTTTCTTTTTGAAATTGATGTCTCAGATACAAGTTTAAATGGGTAAGAAGAAGTCAGACGAGAGTGCTGCTGCCACTACAAAAGCTAAGCCAAGTGGAAAAGATTCTGCAAAAGATACGAAAAAGGAGAAAATATCAGTCTCAGCCATGCTTGCAGGGATGGATCAGAAAGCTGATAAACCCAAGAAGGGTTCATCATCAAGATCCAAGGCTGCTCCAAAAGCTTCTTCTTACACTGATGGTATAGATCTTCCTCCTTCTGATGAAGAAGACGAAGGCGTTTCTGATGAAGAACAAAGACAGATGGATGCAAGGAGGAAGCAGAAGAGTGAACAAAGGCATCTTGATATCTCTGTGACTGATAAGGAACAAAAGAAGCGTGAGATGAAAGAAAGATTAGCTTTAGAGCAGGCAGAGATGGCAAAGAGGGAGGCTTTGAAGGATGACCATGATGCATTTACGGTTGTTATTGGTAGCAAGACATCTGTGCTTGAAGGAGAAGATACTGCAGATGCGAATGTTAAAGACATTACAATCGATTCTTTTTCTGTGTCTGCTCGAGGTAAAGAACTTTTGAGGAATGCCTCTGTCAAGATATCACATGGTAAAAGGTATGGGTTGGTTGGGCCTAATGGAATGGGGAAGTCTACATTGTTAAAGCTTTTAGCTTGGAGGAAGATTCCAGTTCCGAAGAATATTGATGTTCTTCTTGTTGAGCAAGAGGTGGTTGGTGATGAAAAGAGTGCTTTGCAAGCAGTTGTGTCCGCTAATGAAGAGTTGGTTAAGTTAAGGGAAGAGGCTGAAGCTCTTCAGAATTCTTCTTCTAGAGCTGATGGAGAAAATGTTGATGGCGAGGATGATGATGCTGGAGAAAAGCTTGCTGAGTTGTATGATAGGCTGCAAATTTTGGGATCAGATGCTGCTGAAGCACAAGCATCCAAAATTCTTGCTGGGTTGGGTTTTACAAAAGATATGCAAGTGCGTCCAACTCAGTCCTTTAGCGGTGGCTGGAGGATGCGAATATCGTTAGCTAGAGCTCTGTTTGTGCAACCTACTCTTTTGTTGTTAGATGAACCCACCAATCATCTTGACCTGAGAGCTGTTCTATGGTTAGAAGAGTATTTGTGTCGTTGGAAGAAGACGCTAGTTGTTGTTTCACATGACCGTGACTTCCTGAATACAGTCTGCACAGATATTATACATCTGCATGACCAGAATCTACACTTCTATCGTGGTACTTTTGATGGGTTCGAGAGCGGATATGAGCAGCGTCGCAAGGAGATGAATAAAAAATTTGATATATATGAGAAACAGGTTAAAGCAGCTAAGAGGACTGGAAACCGGGCTCAACAAGAGAAGGTAAAGGACAGGGCCAAGTTTGCTGCAGCGAAAGAAGCATCCAAGAGTAAGGCAAAGGGTAAGACTATCGATGAAGAGGGCCCAGCACCAGAAGCTCCAAGGAAGTGGAGAGATTATACTGTTGAGTTCCACTTTCCAGAACCAACCGAGCTCACTCCTCCTCTTCTGCAGTTAATTGAGGTTAGCTTCAGCTACCCCAATAGGCCAGATTTCAGACTCTCGGACGTTGATGTAGGTATCGATATGGGGACACGGGTTGCTATAGTTGGGCCTAACGGAGCGGGAAAGTCCACTCTTTTAAATCTTCTTGCGGGAGATTTAGATCCAACTGAGGGTGAAGTGAGAAGAAGCCAAAAGCTGAGAATTGGCAGGTATTCGCAGCACTTTGTTGACCTGTTAACAATGGGGGAAACACCGGTTCAGTATCTTCTTCGCCTTCATCCTGACCAAGAAGGATTTAGCAAGCAAGAGGCGGTGCGCGCAAAGCTAGGCAAGTATGGGTTACCAAGTCACAACCACTTAACCCCAATCCAGAAATTGTCTGGAGGACAAAAGGCTAGGGTTGTGTTCACCTCGATCTCAATGTCGAAGCCACACATTTTGCTTCTTGACGAGCCAACAAATCACTTAGACATGCAGAGTATAGATGCGTTGGCAGATGCACTAGATGAGTTCACTGGAGGAGTTGTTTTGGTGAGTCACGACTCGAGACTCATATCACGTGTCTGTGCTGAAGAAGAGAAGAGTGAAATTTGGGTTGTAGAAGATGGAACAGTGACTTTCTTCCCAGGCACATTTGAAGAGTACAAAGAAGATCTCCAAAGAGAAATCAAAGCAGAGGTTGATGAGTGAAGTTTTGTTGTTGGCTTCTAAGGTAAACGTAAACTCCTTTATATTCATAAAAAGCTTTGAACAATTTTATTTGAGCCATTGTGTTTTTTTGAACATATACATCGGTCTTTCCCCATATTAAATTGAACTCGTTTCATTCTTTTTCTTCAGTGTGTTTTGTTAGAGACATAATAAACATCAAAGTTTACTTTCTTATTTTTAGCTGTCTGAAATTTTGTTCAGTTTCTCTCTTGTTTCTTCTCATTATTTTCTACAGAAACCTCATAAAATTGAAATTGATCAATAATAACTGTTTTAGAGTGTCTAGTTTGATTTCAACTAGAAAATATTTTATGATTTTCAAGTTCAATTTAAATGAAAAAGCAAATCCGATGAAAAAGACGACATTTTTCTTCTACAAGGTTCAGAAGAATTAAAAAGAACCAAAGTTGGTTGACAAAAAAAAAAACAAAAACAAAAAGGGATCCAAGCCATTTTATTATTTCTTTCACAAGGAAGTTTAAAAACCACCATTATTTCCATTGGGCTCATCTTCAGCTTGAGCTTGATTAGCACGAACATGAGGAGACACCCATTTGGTTAACACAAACTCTGGTCTCCTCCATGGCGGCATTAAAAGCCCTTTCTTCTTCATACTTTGCTTTGCAGCTTTAGACACAACAGTAACAATCCTCTTCAGCCGATCCACTTGTCCCACAAATACCTTAGGCAATGTTTGTGATATCTTCTTGTAGGTCTTGGTCGGACGAGCAATCTCAAACTTGGATTGAAAATCAATGTCGATCAACACTCTTTCTCCTCCGATCATAACATCTAAATACTCATATACCCCTGTTACACCATATCCCACAAATTATTATGTCTAGACAATTTGCAACTTCAAAAAAATATCAAATCAACTTTAAGAACTAGAGAAACTTACCAGCAGGACAAGTACATGAGTTTAGTTTAGTTTTCTCCCATTTTGATTTGCAGACAGCTGCATCATACCCGAAAAATACCAATTCATTTGCAATGATTTGCAATTTGGATTCGTATTTCGGATAATACATGTTTTCATTTTCGAAGATCCCCGTCGCACTCGTCATAAGATCTCTTTCCGAGATGTTGACACAACGAACCAAACTCTACAAAATATTAAAAAAAAAACTTTGTAAATATTAGTTTAATGCTTTAACCTTATTATATATCAAATATTAGCGCATGATACGATACCTTGAGGTAACGAAGAGGTTTGCAAGATTCTGCATCTTCTTCGTCAGAGCTATCATCGGTGCCACTTCCGCTGAAGCAGTTCATGCGGTTGCGAACAGCACAGGGTGTTTCGTTCTCATTGTCGGGATCCTCCATGTATCTCTCAACCATTTCCCTTAAACAGACAGAGCTTGGTTCGAATTCCCTAGAATTACCTCTCGAAAGAGATGATTCTCCACAAGCTAAATTCCTCAGACTAAACGGACGTTCGAAAAGCCTCATCAGTCGAGATGTGGGAACTTGTGTCATCGCTTGTTGCTCCTCCGCTGCACCATTGGCGTTAACTGGTTGAACTCTCATACGGAAAGGCATTTTTCCTGAGAAAAGCAAAACAAAAAGTTCTATAAACCCAAAATCTCAGAGAAATCAAACAGATCTATAGTTTTTAGCTTCCAACAAAAATAGAGGAACAAGTAAATGCAAATTAGATGAAAGAATTCCAAAGAATTAGCAAAGAAAACATTTAAACGCATATGATCAATATTTTTCAAAAGTTTACAACGAATCTAGAGACAACTTTGAGGCATAAATTAGAGAAATACAAAAAAAAAAATTAAAAGAAGAAAAAGGGAGGGAAATCACTTGAATATTCGACGACACAAAAACGGCATAGTTGTAATGTTTTCTATTATGTTATTGTTATTTACCTGGTGTGGAATCACTGATTTGGTCAAACTGTCTTCAAAAGATGTAGATGAGAAGAAATGTAGATTTTGGATTATTTATATAAGATAAGAAGAGGAAAAATTATACCATTTACCTCAAGCTAGTCTTCTATTACTTTCAGCTACGTGTCAATGTTGAATTAGCGTTGACACGTAGCTGATTATTTATTGACTATATATATGTTAACATTGTTATTAATTAAAATATTGAAAAAGTTTAAATGTAAATCTTTTAAAATTTATGGTACATATTTCAACCTTATCAATAAAACATATATAAAATGCTAATCATATAGTACATATGAGACGTGTCATCGTTTTATTGGTATATTTACGTAAAATATATTATTTTTAAATTTAGAATAATAATGATCTCACACACGTCATCAATATTATTACAACATACATATATTAGTTTACAAAAAAAAATCAAATCATTAGTTTATTAATAATTTTGGGCTAATGGAAATTTACTCCATTTACCATAAACTAGTCTCATATAGTCATATTACTTCAAGTTACGTGGCAACGTTTAATTGGCGGTTTATACGTCATTAAATTTGTTTTGAGTTAAACCAATGTACTATAATGTTTTTAGAGTAAACTAGTGTTTACACCCAAAGTGGTATTGACTCTAGTATTGACTATATACATGTCAACATTGTTATTAATCAAAACATTGAAAAATTTGAAATGTAAATCTTTTACATATACACTAAAATTTATAGTACATAATTCAACATTATCAATAAAATATATGTAAAAGGCTAGTCATGTAGTACATATGGGACATGTCATCGTTTTATTGGTACATTTACATAAAATATATTGTTTTAAAATTTAGAGTAATAATTATTCCACACACGTTAACAATATTATTACAACATACATACAATTTATTTTAAATTAGTCAACAATATTAAACACTTATGATCAATATTTTTTAAAAGTTTTACAACGAATCTAGAGACAACTTGAGGCATAAATTAGAAATTTTTTTTTTTAAAACTTCAAGAAAAAGTGGGAAAATCACTTGAATATTCGATGACACGAAAAGGACATAGTTTGAATGTTTTCTATTATGTTATGGTTATTACCTGGTATGAATCACTGATTTGCTCAAACTTCTTCAAAAGATGTAGAGAAGAAGAAATATAGATTTTGGGTTATTTATATAGGAAAAGGAGAGGAAAAATTATATCATTTACCTTAAGCTAGTCTTCTATTACTTTCAGCAACGTGTCAACATTTAATTGGCATTTTATACGTTATTGACTATATATATGTTAACATTGTTATTAATTAAAACATTAAAAAAGTTTAAATGAAAATCTTTTACATATACACTAAAATTTATGGTACATATTTCAACTTTATCAATAAAACATATGTAAAAGGCTAATCATGTAGTACCTATGAGACGTGTCATCGTTTTGTTGGTACATTTACGTAAAATATATTATTTTTAAATTTAGAGTAATAACGATCCTGCACGCGTCAACAATATTATTACAATATACATAAATTAATTTAGTAAAAAATATCAAATCATTAGTTTATTAATAATTTTGGGATAAGGAAAATTTACACCATTTACCATAAGCTAGTCTCATATTACTTCAAGCTACGTGTCAATGTTTAATTGGCAGTTTATACGTCATTAAATTGTTTTTTGAGTTAAACCAATGTACTATACTGTTTTTAGAGTAAACTAGTATTTACACCCAAAGTGGTATTGACTCTAGTATTGACTATATACATGTTAACATTGTTATTAATTAAAACATTGAAAAAGTTGAAATATAAATCTTTTACATATACACTAAAATTTATGGTACATGCTTCAACATTATCAATAAAATATATGTAAAAGACTAGTCATGTAGTACATATGAGACGTGTTATCGTTTTATTGGTACATTTACGTAAAATGTATTGTTTTAAATTTAGAGTAATAATTATCCCACAC
>CM051378.1:17980449-18380449 GCA_028015245.1 Cardamine occulta
GCGTCAACAATATTATTACAACATACATAAATTAGTTTAGTAAAAAAGAATCAAATCTTTGACCAAATTTATTAGTCATGATAATATTATTTTGCCTAAAAACATTAATCATTTTGCCTAAAAACAAATGAAAAGGTTAATCATAATCTTCATGTATTTATGGTGAAACTACTATAAATTACAAAGACTTAACAACTGATTCATCACAAAAACTTCAACAACTGATTCATCACAAAGTCGAACAAAGGTAAATCTTACCATCTCATATCTTTACAATCAAACATATTTGTTTGTTTTTTTTATCCTAGCAGATGAAATAAATCCAAAAGTTTTTACATTTTAAAACACTTTTACATAAATCACTCCAAGTTTCCTTTAAGCGCGCTATAAAAAAAAACTGTTTCTTTTTCTGTTTTTATATAACAGAACCGGATTTTAAAATGTTATAAAAAATTTGACCCAAAAAAAAAATGTTATAAAAAATAGAGGGCTTTTGGCAAAATATGGAAAATATTTTAAGAAATTTTAACCGCCAAAAGTCTTAGGTTCCCCCCAAAATTTTTAAAATATTTAAAAACTCCCACCAAACTTTCAATTTAAAAACTCTCATCCCATTAATTTCTTCCGGATTTCGTTTCTTTCGTACTTTTTCATCTCTCTATTCTCCGTCTCAGGTACTTCTCTTCTCTTTCTCTTCTTCAAAATCTGAATTTTCTCTAGAAAATTTTTGTGGATTCTCGATTGTGTTCTTTTAGTATAGTCTTCTCTCGTGATTTTTATCGATAGATCTGATAAAATTTATATCTCATACTCTTGTTTCCTAATGATTTTCTTGATTTTGTTTGGCTATGTAAGCTTAGATCTAGAAGAAATCAACAGCACTTTCAACGACATGGCTGGCAAAGGAGGAAAAGGACTTGTCGCTGCTAAGACGATGGCAGCTAACAAGGACAAGGATAAAGACAAGAAGAAACCTATCTCTCGTTCCGCTCGTGCTGGGATTCAGGTTAATCTCTCTAAACCCTAATTTCTTTTGGGGATTTTGAAAAAGTTGACTTCTTTGACTCTGTTTCTTGCCTAATTGTTGTTTAGGGGGATAGATAGTTTTGTTGTTTTAGTATTAATTGATAATTATCACTACAATTAACATCTTCAAGACTAGATTTGTTTAATTTAATCTAGACCATGACCTAATTGCGTTGATGTGTTCTCAATGTTTGGATGAATTACACTGGTATTTAAAAATCTAATCTTTACTTGCGTTGACTATGTTCTTGTAGATGAATTGACTTATTTGTTCATCATAAATGTTGTGTGTTTCCTTGTGAATTATTGCTCTTCTGTTATGAGTTTTAATTTTGTGCATATCTACAATGTGGAGGCTTGCTCTCTGTGCATTCTAGTTTTATGAAATTTCACGTTGATGGTGTTGTTTGGTTTCAGTTTCCAGTGGGACGTATTCATAGGCAACTCAAGACGAGAGTTTCAGCACATGGTAGGGTTGGAGCTACTGCTGCTGTTTACACAGCTTCAATTCTTGAGTACCTAACTGCTGAAGTTCTTGAATTGGCTGGAAACGCGAGCAAAGATCTGAAAGTGAAGAGAATCACTCCAAGGCATTTGCAGTTGGCAATCAGAGGTGATGAGGAGCTTGACACTCTCATCAAAGGAACTATTGCTGGAGGAGGTGTGATTCCTCACATTCACAAGTCACTCATCAACAAAACCACCAAGGAGTGATTTTGTTTCTTTTAAGTCAGTCACTGAGCTTTAATCTGATTTGCTAATTAGTAGCTTATGGTGTTTGGTGTTTCTTTAGTCTTTGAACTCCTTTTCCTTTTTCTTAGTTGCTTGATTTAGTGTTGATCTCTCTTCTGGACATCCTCAGGTGTACATGAGTTAATTTGAACTCTTAGGTTTTCAAGCAAATGTTGTCTTTGCATCCTCTTGTTATTTGCTTATTATGTTTAAAGTGAACCATTCTGTGTTCAAGTCTTTCATGTTAACTATAGAACTTGGAACAAAACAAACATCATCAGCATTTGGAAAATTTAGATATTCCAAAGTAGGTTGTAGGCATAGCTCAAAGCCATTCATTTTCATAAAAAGAGTGGCTTAGATACCATGTTAATTGCAAGCTTGAAGGTGTCTTCCATAAGTGAAAGACTGTGAAGGTTCTGTAGGTAATATGGTTTCAAATGCCTCAATGAGCAATGCCACTTTCTTTTTCCTTTCTAGAGCAAGTTTGCTGATGGTGTGTTGCAGAGCATAATCAATCATCCACTCCTCTGCGTTCTTTCTCTCATCCATATCCTGATGCTTGAGTTTCACCATTTCACTACTCGGCTCTGAGCTGATTGGAAGATAATTGGGTTCCCTTGGGTTGAATTCTCTCCAATCCTCAGAGCATTCTTCTCGCTTGCAGTGTTTTCGTAAAAGCGTTAACAGAGTTTCCTCTGTTTTCAACACAAGTTGAATATCTATTTCTCCAGTGCTTCCATTTTCTTTCTTCTCATCAACATAAACATCCACACAACCACCATCACCACTCGTCTTCACACTTGCATGGGACTTCAAGAAGCGTCTCCTTGCGGATATAAGAGGTGGAAATTCGCGGTGAAGATGCGCATTGAGTGAACAATACGTGTAAGTACAGAGTTTCAAGACACCAGGAGGAGTAAGCATCAGACACTTTGTGAACTTTGAGTCCTTAAGAAGCGAAGAACAAGTTTCTCTATGCGCATTCACATCCAAAAAACGAATCCTATAACTTCTCTTGAAACTCTGACCCTTTTTCAAAGACCTACTAGGACTACTACTCTGTTTCTTATCTCCAGAGCAAGAATCGAGTTTCTTACTGGTCTGCCTCTTCTTGTCTGAACTAGCTTGAACATTTTGGCACTGCCTCCTAGCCTCTGAACTACTCGTTCCCTTCATATAGTTTGGAGACCCGCCTGTGACTTTAGCAACAATCTGCTTCTCTGGTGTCATTGGTTGAGGGGGCTTGCTAGGTCTTGGTCTCTTCATCATCTCCGGTCCAAGGTTCCTCCCTAACCGGTCTTGAGTAGTCTTCCTCTGAACCATTGATCTTTCCAAGTAAAAAAACTGTGAGATCACTGAGATGCTCTCTTCCTTGTAATGTTTTAAGCTTTTACTTTGTTTCTTTTCTCTTATTACGTTTACGGTTTTGGTTTTTGTATATAAATGAAAGATTTTGCAATTTGAATACTCTCGCTTTTGAGTTTTGAGAGTGGCTCCAGTTTCTGTTTCTTGTGTGATCAAATAACGTCTCCCGCTAAATGAGCATTATGTTTTTTTTCGTCAGCATTATGTTCTTTTAAGCGTACGAAAATCGTTTTTTTTTAATAATGTGAACCGACAAAAAATAAGCGTTCATTTATTACTTTAATGAAGATAACTAAAATAGGCAAAATACCATTCAACTATTTCCGCTAATTTTTCTTCTTCTTATTAATATGATAAATTTTTTGTTTTCAATTGATTATTTGATACATAAAAGATATTTATTGATAAATGAATATCGTTTCTAAAAAGAAAAATAAAATAAAATAGCATTTCCTTTATTTTTCGGGATTGTTGTCATAATTCTAAATAATGTAAGAAAGATTAGAGGAGAACAATAATATTTTTTTTAAAAAAATATTTAGAATAAAATGAGGCATCAACAACGTCCATGTCGGCATGTATAGGGAAAATGGTCGGCCAAGGGGTCATTGCTGGGGCCAACCTCACACACGCTCTCCTCTTATCCTTTTACCAATCACCACAGTCCAAAACTTTTCCAAACTTATAAAATATTTCAGATTGAGTTTCTTTTGTCAAGATTTCAGAATTGACTTGCAGTTTTTTTAAGGTAAAAATTCATGCTCTTATTATACAAATTTTCTTTACATATATGTGAAGCTGTCTTGAGTTTGAGTAATTCTTCATAACGGTTTTGAGAAACATTTATCAGATGGATACTAAAATTCATCTATTTGTAGTAACAAGTTCATAAACAAAAATTCAACATATACAACCTTTTAAAAAAGGAAAAATTCAAAAAAAAAAACATATACAACCTTTTTTTTTTAATCCCATATACAACAAATAAACACCATCGTTAGCATCCTCCGTTCAGATCATTACCTAACGCTACAAAGTTGATCTCCAAACATTTGGTTTTTGATTAGCTCCATGACCGTCCTGAGGTTCTTCATCCAATGCATCCTCGTTTCTTGGCCGTTATTTTATAACGACGATGGAGATTCAAAATCAAGATGATTGGATGATTAAAAATTCAAACCGAAAAATCCAATGGAATAGATTTTAAAAAATTCTTCGAGTTCATTAAAGGTTATCATTCTCTTGTTACAGATCCAAACCGAAAGGTTTGTTCGAGCTGGTAAAAAAAAATTGATTTGGTTCTTCTTCACTCAATGTATCAACCGCTCTCTCAGTCCTTTTTTTTTAAATAATCCATGATTGCAAGCAATCTTTACACAAATAAAATAAAACTCAAATTAATTTAATTCAAATGCAAGAACAAAAGGAAAAATGAAAAAGAAAAACTCGTAGCTTATTCAGGAATCACATTTGTTGTTTAAAGTAATACAGAGGTTAAGGTGAAGTTTAGTATCCCGTCTTTGGAGAAGGTGAATAAGATGGTGGAGGTGGAGATTTGTAGACATATGGTGGTGGAGGAGACTTATAGTCTACCTTAGGGGAAGGGGAGTAGTATGGTGGTGGTGGTGGAGAACTATAGACATACGGTGGGGGAGGAGATTTGTAGTATACCTTAGGGGACGGTGAATAGTACGGTGGTGGTGGAGAACTGTAAACATATGGTGGTGGAGGAGACTTGTAGTATACCTTAGGCGAAGGTGAGTAGTATGGTGGTGGTGGCGAACTGTAGACATATGGTGGGGGAGGAGATTTGTATACAACCTTAGGAGAAGGAGAATAACATGGAGGAGGTGGTGGGCATACACATACATGAGGGTGTCTTGGATACTTGTAGTGCACCTTAGGAGAAGGGGAATAGTATGGTGGTGGTGGTGAACTGTAGACATATGGTGGTGGTGGAGACTTGTAGTATACCTTAGGGGGTGGTGAGTAGTGTGGTGGTGGTGGAGAACTGTAGACATAGGGTGGTGGTGGAGACTTATAGTATACCTTAGGGGATGGTGAGTAGTATGGTGGTGGTGGAGAACTGTAGACATACGGTGGTGGAGGAGACTTGTAGTATACCTTAGGGGAAGGTGAGTAATATGGTGGTGGTGGAGAACTGTAGACATACGGTGGTGGAGGAGATTTGTATACAATCTTAGGAGATGGTGAGTAGTACGGTGGTGGTGGGGAACTGTAAACATATGGTGGAGGAGGAGACTTGTAAACAACCTTAGGAGATGGAGAGTAGTACGGTGGTGGTGGAGAACTGTAGACATATGGTGGTGGAAGAGATTTGTAGTATACCTTAGGCGAAGGTGAGTAGTATGGTGGTGGTGGAGAACTGTAGACATATGGTGGTGGTGGAGAACTGTAGACATATGGTGGAGGAGGAGACTTGTATACAACCTTAGGGGATGGAGAGTAGTAAGGTGGTGGTGGAGAATTGTAAACATATGGTGGTGGAGGAGACTTGTACTCTACCTTAGGAGATGGTGAGTAGTATGGTGGTGGTGGGGAGCTGTAGATGTACGGTGGTGGTGGAGACTTGTAGTCTACCTTAGGGGATGGTGAGTAAGATGGTGGTGGTGGGGAACTGTAGACATACGGAGGAGGAGGAGACTTGTATACAACCTTAGGGGAAGGAGAGTAGTAAGGTGGTGGTGGAGAACTGTAAACATATGGTGGAGGAGGGGACTTGTATACAACCTTAGGGGATGGAGAATAATATGGAGGTGGTGGAGAGCTGTAGACATATGGTGGTGGAGGAGACTTGTAATCCACCTTAGGGGATGGTGAGTAATATGGTGGTGGTGGTGGTGAACTGTAAACATATGGTGGTGGAGGAGACTTGTACTCAACCTTAGGAGATGGTGAGTAGTATGGTGGAGGTGGAGAACTGTAGACATATGGTGGTGGAGGAGACTTGTACTCTACCTTAGGAGATGGTGAGTAGTATGGTGGTGGTGGTGAGCTGTAGACATATGGAGGTGGAGGAGACTTGTAATCCACCTTAGGGGATGGTGAGTAATATGGTGGTGGTGGGGGAGAACTGTAAACATATGGAGGTGGGGGAGATTTGTACTCAACCTTAGGAGATGGTGAATAGTATGGTGGAGGTGGTGAGCTGTAGACATATGGAGGTGGAGGAGACTTGTAATCCACCTTAGGGGATGGTGAGTAATATGGTGGTGGTGGAGGAGAACTGTAAACATATGGAGGTGGGGGAGATTTGTACTCAACCTTAGGAGATGGTGAGTAGTATGGTGGTGGTGGTGGTGAGCTGTAGACATACGGTGGTGGAGGAGATTTGTACTCAACCTTAGGGAATGGTGAGTAGTATGGTGGTGGCGGTGGAGAACTGTAAACATATGGAGGTGGGGGAGATTTGTACTCAACTTTAGGAGATGGTGAATAGTATGGTGGTGGTGGGGAGCTGTAGACATACGGTGGTGGAGGAGACTTGTACTCAACCTTAGGCGATGGTGAGTAATATGGTGGTGGTGGTGGAGAACTGTAAACATATGGTGGTGGAGGAGACTTGTACTCAACCTTAGGCGATGGAGAATAATAAGGTGGTGGTAGTGGAGAACTGTAAACATACGGTGGTGGAGGAGACTTGTATTCTACAGGAGATGGTGAAGAATATGGTGGTGGGGGAGAGCTATATGTGTATGGCTCATAGGTAGCAGCAACCATTGTTGCCATGATGATAACTCCTAGAGCATACATGAGATGGGCTGAAGGCCCCATCCTAGAAGAAGATCTCATTTTTTTTTTGCTTTTCTTTACCAACGCTTTACTACGTTGGTTAGTTTTTTTGTTTTGTTTTAATGTGTTGTAAAGAATTGGCGCATGGGTTTATATAGCAGAGTTTTTGCTTCTCTAAATCCAGCTATCATATTCTGTTTCCCTGTTGTTCTGGACTACGTCCAACTAAATCGTGGAAGCATGTCTACATGATACTAGTGTGAGACGTGCAAGAACGTTTAGCGAATGTCAACGACCAAGTTTCAAATTATTTATTCGCAAGTTCAAGAAGAATTTTATGTATCATCATCATGGATGCATATTTTGGTCTTCGTGGTATTTTTTATTTGTTTGTACTTTTAAAAGGATCATTATAATGATTTCCCTTAACCATTACAAGGTAAGTAATTGTACTACATAATTGCCACGCTTTGAATGCTGATATAATTTTCTTTTCAAGGATCGTAGAAGATTAATAAGACTGAGGCTTTCGTTGTTTAATATCTATGAAATTAATTTTTTGAAAACGATTTTAAAAGTGATTTTTAGATGATTTTTTTTTAAATATACATTTTCAGTTTCAAACTTGACAGGTAGAAAATTTATATCCAAAATTCCTCTCATCATCCATAGGAGAGCTTTTAATTCTGCATGCAAAGGTGATAAACATCTCCTTGATCCCTACAAACCTTAAATCAAAATTTCTGATCATCCTTAAGGATCCAACCAGTACCACTTAATTAACATCCCTTCTTGATGCTAAGAATCATCAAACTGGCATCGAGGTATCTCTAGGGGGTTGAATTCAAGCGTTTCTGACGAATATTGCGACCCAAGACAAATATAAGCCAAGGTAAAAAACATTAGGGACTCATCAAATTCTGAATCTTGTGATCGCAAAAACATGTGACCAAAGTTTCTTTATAAAGAACTATTCTCGGGAAAATTACTGGAGATGATGGTATCACTGACAGAGCCCAAGCGTGCAAAGCAGGTGTGGTAGACAAATATCATATGATTTATTGATTCTTCCACAGCTCTACATCTTGGACATCCACAGTCATTCCCTAGATTGGTTAAATATATACTTTTGGGTTGAAAAATGAATACTTAACAGTTAACACATATTAAATATCAGAACTGTGTCGACATAATTCTGACATGTGAGAACTAATCGATTAGATTTTACATGTGTAAAAATATCTTTAGTCTACAATAGATTTGTCAGAAAATTTGTCGAAAAAATATGAGATAACATATGTGAATTCTAAAAAAGGTGAAGTCAATGTTTTTTTTAGATTATGAACAAGCATTCTACAAATATTCTGTACATGTGTAAATCTAACTGATTAGCTGTCACATAACATAATCATGTTGTAATTGTGATAATTCATGTATAATTCATTTTTCGTCCCAAAAATACCCACTGAAACCATTTTCTACTTCAATTTATAGATAATGTCTATTTTTTTAAATCATCTAAAATAAATCCCTTTTAAAAAACTCGTTCCAGAAAATAAAATAAAAAACAACTTAGACAACCAAAGCCAGAGTCTATCTTCTACAATCTGTGAAATAACTTTTTGTACCCGTTTATGTGTCAATTATCTTGTAGAATTTATCTTGTAATGCTTAAGGGAAAATATTATCATATATCAATCATATATATGAATTGAACTTTTAAAACGTAAATAAAAATCAGACTAACTCGTTGATCAAAATGATGCATCGATGATATACAAAATTCGTATTGAATTTGCGAATATAAAATGGAGAGTGGCTAGCTGACGTTCGCAAACGTTCTTGCACGTCTTATGGTATCATGTTGACATGCTTCCACGATTTCGTTGGATGTAGTCCAAAACAACAGAGAAACAAAAAAAGTATAGCTGGATTCAGAGAAAAACATTGCTATATAAACCAATATAGCCAATTCTTTACAACACAAATTCAAAACAAACAAACTAACCAACGTAGTAAGGCGTTGGTAGAGAAAAGTAAAATCACAATGAGATCTTCTTCTAGGATGGGGCCTTCAGCCCATCTCATGTATGCTCTAGGAGTTATCATCATGGCAACAATGGTTGCTGCTGCCTATGAGCCATACACATATAGCTCTCCCCCACCACCATATTCTTCACCATCTCCTGTAGAATACAAGTCTCCTCCACCACCTTATGTTTACAGTTCTCCACCACCACCACCTTATTATTCTCCATCGCCTAAGGTTGAATACAAGTCTCCTCCACCACCATATGTTTACAGTTCTCCACCACCACCACCATACTACTCACCATCTCCTAAGGTAGACTACAAGTCTCCTCCACCACCGTATGTCTACAGTTCTCCACCACCACCATACTACTCACCATCTCCTAAGGTTGAGTACAAGTCTCCTCCACCACCATATGTCTACAACTCACCACCACCACCACCATACTACTCACCATCTCCTAAGGTTGAGTACAAGTCTCCTCCACCACCATATGTTTACAGTTCTCCACCACCACCCCCATACTACTCACCATCTCCTAAGGTAGACTACAAGTCTCCTCCACCACCGTATGTCTACAGCTCTCCACCACCACCATACTACTCACCATCTCCTAAGGTTGAGTACAAGTCTCCTCCACCACCGTATGTCTACAGCTCTCCACCACCACCCCCGTATTACTCACCATCACCTAAGGTGGATTACAAGTCTCCTCCACCACCATATGTCTACAGCTCTCCACCACCACCATATTACTCACCATCTCCTAAGGTGGAGTACAAGTCTCCTCCACCACCATATGTTTATAGTTCTCCACCACCACCACCATACTACTCACCATCTCCTAAGGTAAACTACAAGTCTCCTCCACCACCGTATGTCTACAGCTCACCACCACAACCACCATACTACTCACCATCCCCTAAGGTTGAGTACAAGTCTCCTCCACCACCATATGTTTATAGTTCTCCACCACCACCACCATATTACTCACCATCGCCTAAGGTGGATTATAAGTCTCCTCCACCACCCTATGTCTACAGCTCACCACCACCACCACCATACTACTCACCATCTCCTAAGGTAGAGTACAAGTCTCCTCCACCACCGTACGTCTACAGCTCCCCACCACCACCATACTACTCACCATCTCCTAAGGTAGAGTACAAGTCTCCTCCTCCACCATATGTCTACAGTTCTCCACCACCACCATACTATTCTCCATCCCCTAAGGTTGTATACAAGTCTCCTCCTCCACCGTATGTCTACAGTTCCCCACCCCCTCCATATTACTCACCTTCCCCTAAGGTAGACTACAAATCTCCACCACCACCGTATGTCTACAGTTCTCCACCACCACCTTACTACTCCCCATCCCCTAAGGTTGTATACAAGTCTCCTCCTCCACCATATGTTTACAGTTCTCCACCACCACCTTACTACTCTCCATCCCCTAAGGTTATATACAAGTCTCCTCCTCCACCGTATGTCTACAGTTCTCCTCCACCACCATATTATTCTCCATCCCCTAAGGTTGTATACAAGTCTCCTCCTCCACCATATGTCTACAGTTCTCCACCACCACCATACTACTCACCCTCTCCTAAGGTATACTACAAGTCTCCTCCACCACCGTATGTCTACAGTTCTTCACCTCCACCATATTACTCACCTTCCCCTAAGGTATACTACAAGTCTCCTCCACCACCGTATGTCTACAGTTCCCCACCACCACCATACTACTCACCCTCTCCTAAGGTATACTACAAGTCTCTTCCACCACCGTATGTCTACAGTTCTCCACCACAACCATATTACTCACCTTCCCCTAAGGTATACTACAAGTCTCCTCCACCACCGTATGTCTACAGTTCTCCACCACCACCATACTACTCACCATCCCCTAAGGTAGACTACAAATCTCCACCACCTCCATATGTTTACAGTTCACCACCACCACCATACTACTCCCCTTCCCCTAAGGTACACTACAAGTCTCCAAGACACCCTCATGTATGTGTATGCCCACCACCTCCTCCATGTTATTCTCCTTCTCCTAAGGTTGTATACAAATCTTCTCCCCCACCATATGTCTACAGTTCTCCTCCCCCACCATACTACTCACCTTCTCCTAAGGTATACTACAAATCTCCTCCACCACCATATGTCTACAGTTCTCCACCACCACCATACTACTCACCTTCGCCTAAGGTATACTACAAATCTCCTCCACCACCATATGTCTACAGTTCACCACCACCACCATACTACTCCCCTGCCCCTAAGGTACACTACAAGTCTCCTCCACCACCATATGTTTACAGTTCTCCACCACCACCGTCTTACTCTCCTTCTCCAAAGGTTGAATACAAATCTCCACCACCACCATCGTATTCACCTTCTCCAAAAAATGAGTACTAAATTTTACCCCAACCTTCGTATTACTGACAATAGTAAATGCGATTCATAAATAACCTATTGAATTTTATTTTATTTCATATTTCCTTTTGTTCTTGATGGTACTCGTTTCCAATCATTTTTATTTTTCTTTGGGTTTGGATTAATAATTTGGCTACAAAACCTTGAGATGGTTCCATGTTATTTATGTAAAGATTGCTTGCAATCTATATGAAGTCTTTTGCAATTTGATTTCTGTATTGCGTATTCTTGACTTTATAGCTTTGGATATGTATGTAATCCTTTAACATGGCTCTTGTATATGGATTACATACCGAAATTGTATGAATTCTTTTAAATAACTTATGTTTTCAACGTGTAAAATCCACAAGTTTTTAACTCAATGAGGTTTGGTTTTACCTACTCATTGACCTAAATCTGGTACAGTCGTACAGATAAAAGAGATCACTCAAACTAAAAATCAATTACGACGCATTCCCAAAGGTGTAAATCAAGAGCTACTTTTTTACTCCACTATTCTTTTGTATTTGTGAACTCTTCAGGATAAAATAAAAATAACGACAATTTAACTCCCCAAGCCTACATTTTCTCACAACACCTGCATTTCCGGCAAATCATTATTAAGTTCAAGTGATCATGCGAACAAGAACAAAACTACGATCAAAGTTCACAAGCAGCCGCAATGAGGAATCTATAATAGCACGAAGATGCTCCACGTTTTTTGTGGTGTATCTATTTAAGAAGGACACGAGCTTTAAATATCTGTTAATACAAACAAATGAAATTTGCTTGACCCAATCAGACAGGTTTTTGCAAGATTTCTAATTCCATTTGATTTCCTAATCAAATAATTCATATATAAATAGTAATTGTAAATTTTATTGATCGAAAATCGTTTTGTCTTTCATTATGAGTAACTTTATTTTCATGCAAGAAGCTCAAATCTCACAAACATATCTTTATACATAAATGATATAAATGAGACCCATCGACCCGACTCATAGAATGGAGATACATTAATTAGTTATTTCCATATTGCTTGAAATACACTTACGAATAAGGGATGGGATCCATTGGATTGGTATATTATTATTTGAGAAATGTTAAAAGTAAAATAACCAACTCATGTGTTTATATTACAGAAAATGACACTGCATTTTTATAAATTCACGAGCAAACAAAAAATTTGTTAGAAAGAGAAAAATATCAACAATTGATTCACCCAAATATTGAAAACACGCGGATTCTATGCACACCCGATTCAAAATATTGACCCAAAAACATGGAATATGTTTACTATGAAACATGCCAAATATTAATGTACATATTAAAAACTGCATAAAAAAGATCCTATAAAAAAAAGCTCAAACTCATAAGGCCATAACATCTACAACATGTTTAATTTTTGCTTTTAGCCGCCCAATTCAACTTACCATATCTTTGACATCATACTTACTTTACTTTCATAACAATAATGTGTGTTTGAAAGTTTAATTTATACTTTCTTCTGTTTATTTCTGTCAATTATATAGACTCGCAATAATTTTAATTAACACAACAAAAATCATATATAATAATAATAATAAATAAAATGTAAAAAAAACATAAAATAGATATACTCTAAAATACTAATAATAATATTTAATTATATAAACTAACGAGTACTAATAAAACATATATTTCTCTGCGCTGTTACTATTTAGTAATCTTCTTACAATCACATTATCCATTTTCCTTGTTGATACATGTATACAAAGAAGCAAAAACAATTATTTTGAAAAAGGGTAGAGAATTAGCGAAGCCATAATTCAATAAATCACTACTTTTCAGATTTATCATTTTCTATGTTGAACGTTTTATCAATCAATTTTAAAATATCTTAATCAACACTACTAAAAATATCCAAATTTTATCCCCCCCAAAAAAAAACACTACTAAAAAGATGGTAAGAGGAAAAATGTTAGAATTTATGATCCAATTGTATGCCTCAAGCAATTTTTTAATTAACTTTTTTCCAAATTTAATCAACTCTTTTAACAAACTATTTAAGACTAATACTCGAGGTATAAATTAGTTTCATGGCTGCATGCACTTTGCCATTTACAAAGAATGCAAGCCTTGAGATATTTTCTTAATTCATTAGATATGTTTTTAATGATACGGCGGCTTATTATATAGTAATTGTCGACGATTTTTTTTTTTTCATAATGAAATAAATTCATTTGTTCTTTTGCTGTTGTAAGCAACAGAAGGTAATAATAGTTTTCACGTGCCCTCAATTTGGCATATCCGTTTTCATATGGTTAAGCAGAGGAAGATGTTAAGTAGGTAAGGACCGTGAGGTTGGTGGGTTGTAAAACTGCAATTAACACGTGTGCATTTAAACTCTTCAATTGCAATTAAGACCGCTATATTTTTGAAATAAAAACAAATTAATGCAGTTTTTTTTTTTTGGTTTTAATGCAGTTTGATAAGTTTTTTTCATAAATCCGCTGCAAACAAAATTGCATTTTTTAATTATAATAATGCAGACAGAAAAATGTGAATATCTTCCGGCTCATATCTTACAGCGTTAGAACCATCTGTTTTCATTGGGATCAAAAAGATAATTCTAGTCGGAATGGTGGCAGAGAACTAATGGGATTTTCTGATCATTTTTCACAAATATTTTCTTCACAGTGATTAATGCTGCGGATTAACAAATTAGTTACTACACATTTGATAAAAGTAAAATACATTTTTGTTCCATCAGCTCCAAAATAAATTAGTTACTAATTAATGCCACAACTTCAAAACTATACAATTATTACAATAATAGTAATAGCTCGCGCGAAATAGAGCTAGTCACTACAAGAAAACACCGTGTATTCCGACCACTTTCGACCAATTCGGATGGTCGGAAAATTTCTGACCATTTTCCGACCAAATTTAAAATCGTTAGAAAATAGTTAGAAATTAGTCAGAAATTTTTCGACTAATTTCCAACCAACCAAGGGATTTGGTCGGAATTTTTTTTTTTTTTTACAAAATTATTATTATTATTCCAAAAAAAATGGTCGAAAATTTTATATATTTTTCGACCAATTTCTGACCAATTCTCCAGTTGGTCGAAATTTTTTTAAAATTTTTTTTTTTTACAAAATTATTATTATTATTCAAAAAAAGTGCTCGAAAATTGGTCAAAAATTGGTCGAAAATTTTATATATTTTTCGACCAATTTTTGACCAATTCTTATGTTGGTCGGTAAATATTCGGAAATTTCTGACGAATTTCTGACAGATGCATTTCTATATAACTCACACAAATTTTCTTCCCAAATCATTTTTAACCTTTAAACTTCTTTCTAAAATATCTCTAACTTTCAAATCACTTATTTTTTTTATTTCATCTAAAAAAAATCTCCATAAATTTTCTAAAAATTTAAAATTTATGTAATATCTCTAAAATATTATTTTGTTTACAAGTTTATTTTCGTTTCTACATAATATCACTTTTAAAATATTCGAAATATATTTTCTTTTTCTAAAACTTTAAATATAATTTTTTTAATTTATTTATTTAATATATATATATATATATATACAAATTTCGGACCAATTTCCGACCAAATATATATATTTTCTTTTAATTTTTTTTTTAAATCTATATATATGTAGTCGGAATTTGGTCGAAATTTGATCAGAAATATTGGTCGGAATTTGGTCGGAAATGGGTCAAAAAATTCCGACCAATTTCCGACCAAATCTCGTTTTCAACTCTCAGATTCCGACCATTCGAATATCGTGGGAAATTGGTCGGAAAACCACTATTCCGACCAAATTCCGACGAATACCCTTGTCGGAAATTGGAGTGTTTTCTTGTAATGCGTACGACTCCACCCACAAAAAAAAATCTTATCGCTTTCCTTGTTGAATAATAATAAAAAATATACAATGTGACTTTTCGAACTCATCATATATATAGATACTAGTATACACTATACACTTAGTTGAGTGTGTTGTGTGCTAGTCTTAAGAGAAAAACATGGGATCAATGGCTCAGAAATCGGTTTTGATGTTATGCGGAGAGTTCATGGAAGCCTATGAGACCATAGTACCTCTCTACGTTCTCCAAGCGTTTAACGTTAGCGTCCACTGCGTTTCTCCTGGTCGCAAAACAGGCGACAAGTGCGTCATGGCTGCTCACGATTTCCTCGGCCTCGAGGTATTTCTCTAATCTTACTTTGCTTGATTAGTAAAACAATTAATGGGAGAAAAAAAAAATCTTATTGAGTTGGGTATTTTGGATATTTGAGGATAAATTTTAAATACTTTAGGGTAATTTTATTTTAATTTTTTTACCTTTTTACAAGATATACACCGAGTTGGTGGTTGATCATCTAACACTAAACGCAATTTTCGATGACGTCATCCCCGACCAATACGACGCCATCATTGTTCCCGGCGGACGTTTCTCGGAACTTTTGAGCACCGACGAGAAATGCGTGAGTCTGGTGGCTCGATTCGCCGAACTCAAAAAACTCATCTTCACGAGCTGCCACAGCCAGGTGTTTCTCGCGGCGGCAGGTCTGCTCTCCGGTGGAATGAAGTGCACGGCGTTCGAAAGCATGAAGCCGCTGATCGAGCTCTCCGGCGGCGCGTGGTGGGAACAGCCCGGAGTTCAGACCATTTTCGACATCACCGATTGTGTCAAGGAAGAGAACTTCGTTTCCACTTTGGGGTGGCCCACGCTTGGCCACAGTCTCAGAGTTTTGTTCGAATCACTTGGCTCCAAGATTTCTAGCTCCAATGAGAATCATCCTTCTTTGCTTTTCTTGATTGGGGTAAGCTTCTCTTATCATACGACTAATCACTAATGTATATGATGAAATAATCACTAACCACAAATCTCAACTAACACGTGAAAGAGTATATGGTCGATGTTATTTGGTCTTAACATATTATAGTATTTGATTTTTGGTATATTTAGGATTGTGTTGAAGACTACAGTATCAATGTACCGTTTAAAGCGTTTCAAGCTTTGGGATGTAAAGTGGATGCTGTGACGCCAAACAAGAAGAAAGGTGAGAAATGTGCTACAGTTGTTTATGATCTCGAGGACGGACGACAACTTCCTACTGAGAAGTTCGGCCACAACTTTTATGTGACCATTGCATGGGATGATGTCTCTGTGGATGATTACGATTGCATTGTGGTTCCCGGAGGAAGGTCACCGGAACTCTTAGTGATGAACCCCAAGGCTGTCGAATTGGTTAGAAAATTTGTTGAGAAAGGCAAATTTGTTGCTGCCGTAGGAATGGGAAATTGGCTACTTGCCGCTACCGGTGCTCTTAAGGTAACAAATATCCTTGATATTAGAGGTGGACATATGACATATCAACCAAACCAAACTTGTATGTTTTCAAAATACCTTAAATCAAACCAAATCGAAATTACAAGTACTTTGGAATATTTTGTTTCATTTTCTATAAAACTGACCCAAAGTCAAACCTTAGGATTTTCCACACGTAGTTAACATTATAAATTTGAAAGTTGAAACAGTACTTAGCCAAAAGTTTAATCATTAGTTGTCATGTCATTATAAATTTATAACCGACTAATTAATCATCAGTTTAATCTATAAAACTGACCCAATGACATCGTACCTTTGTGTCATTAATTGTATTCTTAATTTTTGGTAAATTAAACCATTTTGTCATACTATTATTACATTGCAGAAGAAGAGATGCGCAAGTAGTTATGGGACAAAGGTAGCTGTGAAGGTTGCTGGTGGTGAGATCGTGGAATCGGAGGGGTGTGTGACCGACGACAAGCTAGTCACAGCAGCAGCAACTTCAGATCTACCTGCCTTTTTGTATGCATTGTCGACTGCACTTGGTCTCTCTGTTGTATTCTAATGTCAAGTGGTGCTTTAACGCATGTAAACAAACATTTCCTTATATATATTTGCATATCTCGATGACATTTAGAAAGAAAAAAATTTGGGAAGAGAACAAAAAGAGTTGCAACACTTTTTTATTGAGACTAATTTTAAAATAAATCACCAACTATTAAACTTGTCATGACTCATGAGATGCGTCTCCTCAATTTGCATATTTTTATGGGTTAACATTAAGTCATTAACAAACGCTATTGACAGTTAAATGTATGTTGTACCATCACTTGTGTTTTTCACTTCAATAAATCACTGCAACAACAGCAAAATCCGTCACCGGTAATTTGTAATTTCCTTGTTGAATATATTTTGTGATAGATTCCAAACACATCTCCTTTTGTTATTTTAGTGTCACTATTGATAGATGTTGCCAGATTGTTTAAAAATAACAACATATTCGCAGCCAAGATATGTTGATACTTGATGCATGCGCCAAAAAAAATAATATATGGTGATACATTAAGTTTGTCGGTAAATTTATTGGGGAAAATTTATATTCAACGGTAATTGGACTGTATATTCGTTGGAAAATTACAAAAAACAAAAACAAAAAATTCATCGATCAAATGTAAAATGTTTAACCATATAAAGCTAGAAAAATCAAGCTGAATTGTCTAGGTTGATATGGTTAAATATTTTACATTTTATTGATGAATTTTCTCCAATAAATTTATCAACAAATGTACCAACCTATTTTGGCTACGAATATGTTGTGAATACTGTATGTATAATTATACTGTATATAGTTAAAGTTTGGATCATTGTGTACTGATTAGCTATAAAACGTTTTTTTAAAAGCTAATCAGCAAAAACGACATAAATTAGGATATATATAAGGTTTTAACTTTCAATTTAGAATCTTTCTTTGGATCACAAAAAAAAAGGTGAAGAGTGAAGCCTGGAATTTTCCGTTCATCGGCGTCGTCTTACGAGCAAAACCCTAGCTTCTCGATTTCGTCAGCTACTACCACGATTTGCTCAATTACCTTCACTATTCTCCAGGATCGCTTCAATGGAGTCTCACTCTTCTCACCTTACCGCAGCTAATCGTTCACGCAGCTCCCAGACTCCCTCTCCTTCTCATTCCGCCTCTGCCTCCGTCACTTCTTCTCTCCACAAGCGAAAACTCGCCGCCAGCACGGCAGCTAATGCAGCCGCGTCTGAAGATCACGCCCCTCCTTCTACCTCTTTCCCTCCATCCTCTTTCTCTGCCGATACTCGCGACGGCGCCCTAACCTCCAACGATGAACTCGAGAGCATCTCCGCTCGCGGCGCTGATTCCGATTCAGACCCTGACGAATCAGAGGACATCGTCGTGGACGATGACGAAGACGAATTTGCTCCTGAGCAGGACCAGGACTCTTCCATCCTCACATTCACCACCGCTCGACTTGAGTCCAATTCAGGAATCAACGGTTCGATTCGCAACACTAAGCTTAAGACGGAGAGCTCCACGGTGAAGCTTGAGAGCTCTGATGGCGGAAAAGATGGTGGACCATCTATAATTGGGACTGGTGTGAGTGGAACTGTTGGAGTGAGCTCAATATCAGGATTGGTGCCTAAGGATGAGTCTGTTAAGATATTGACAGAGAATTTGCAGACTAGCGGTGCTTACATTGCCAGAGAAGAGACTTTGAAGAGAGAGGTTAGTTATCGCTGGATCCTATCCTTATAGCAATTGAATTGGCCAATGAATTTTCAGATGAGTTTGGAGAATCGCCATTGATGAATTTGGTGATGCATTTTGTTTAGGAGCAAGCTGGACGACTCAAATTTGTTTGTTATTCAAATGATTGCATTGATGAGCATATGATGTGGTATATACTATCTTCAATTGTAGAATTTATCAGCTTCTAATCGGCTATTGAGGATTTTTTCTGAATAATTTGTTGAATGTGTTCCAGTTTGGTTGGGTTGAAGAACATATTTGCAAGACAGTTGCCTAATATGCCTAAGGAGTACATTGTTCGTCTTCTGATGGATAGGTAAATTCGCTAACTAAGGTGAAACATAACTTTTCTTTTGGATTGAATACAATTCTTAAATTTTTTTTGATTGTATGAGTGTGACAAAGATAAAAAAAGCAATTACATAGAAACCTTTTTGAGAATAGATGCAATTCTTACAAAAAGTATTGACCATTTACCATTGTTTGATATAAAGATTAGGCAATGCATGTAGTTTATCCAAGTTCACTATCTGAAAAGATGATGATCATGCTTCTCTACGTATTTTTCGTCCAGACTTTTCATTGTTTTAACATTATAACTTCTTTTGCTTTAGAGTTCTACGATTATGAACTGACAACGCTTTTGTTGTCTTGCCAGAGCTATTCCCTTCTGTTACTTATGTAAGCATACTAATATCTGTAACTTCTGTTGTTTTCCCAGGAATCATAAGTCTGTTATGGTCCTAAGAGGAAATCTAGTTGTAGGTGGTATCACGTATCGTCCATATCGCAGGTAAGGTCAATTTCACATCTTTCATCCCAATGATATTCTACTACTGATGATTTATTTTCTCCAAAATATATATTAATATGCTTATACAGCTTTTTTTTTTTGCTCTTTACTTGACTGAAACAAAGTAGTATTTTGACTTGAGCGTGATTAAAGTCTTGGCATGCTTAATAACTCCACTGTTTTCCTTGGATTCAGACAGAAGTTTGGGGAAATAGCATTTTGTGCAATCACAGCAGATGAACAAGTAAAAGGTTATGGTACCAGATTGATGAACCACTTGAAACAACATGCACGAGATATTGATGGATTGACACATTTTCTTACTTATGCTGACAACAATGCTGTTGGTTATTTCGTCAAGCAGGTTGGTATACTAAGGTTCTGTAATTTTTGATTTTTCCTTCGTCGTTCACTAAGTTGATCTGTTAAGTCTATTTTCTTGTGCAGGGTTTTACTAAAGAGATTTACTTGGAGAAAGATATATGGCATGGGTATGGATACAATATATCTCTTAAGTTCAAACTGCTCATTGCCTTACTCAACTTCTGTGCTCTATATGTTTGATTCCTTGACTAAAATATTAGTGGGCCCAATTATGCTCTCAAACCTTAGAATAAAAGCATATTATTTACTAGCTGATCATGCTACCAGAGAGCTTGCTTATTATTCTCTTCGACATCTTTAAACGTGCTCTTGCAAATAATTAGCTTGGTATTTTCCTAGGTTCATTAAAGACTATGATGGTGGCCTCCTTATGGAATGCAAAATTGATCCAAAGCTTCGATATACAGATTTGTCTAGCATGATACGACAGCAAAGAAAGGTAAGCCATTGAAATTACTTTTTATGTGATGAAAAAATTTCTTGATCCTTGAGGTTCAACGATGCCCAAATAGTTCTTCAGGTTATGAAGATGTTTATTTACTTTCGTTACTTTCATTATTTAACTCTAGCATTATGGACGATTTTGAAAATATTTAAAATCAGAAGAATGATAAAAGATTATAGCATTATGGACCCTCAAGACCATTATACTTATCAGATTGTAATCCCCTTTGTACTTTTATAATATCAGGCAATTGATGAAAGGATAAGAGAGTTATCAAACTGTCAGAATGTGTATCCAAAAATTGATTTTCAAAAGGTAAACATCAATGGTTTAGTGTCTCCTGTGACTATTATTATGCATGTCACACCAAAACCCTATGTTTCCAGTAGTATGACAAAAAAAGATGATTTTTGCAGAATGAAGCTGGAATTCCTAAGAAAATTATCAAAGTTGAGGAAATACTTGGCTTAAGTAAGTCATGATTCTTCTCCATGGTGTTATTGCAGTTTATTACTCAAAAAATAGATTTATCTCCCTTCAACAAGTTATAGTCATCTTCAAAATCAAGCTTGTGATAGTGGCTACTAATACAATAATTATGGTAAACTATTTGCAGGGGAAGCCGGTTGGACCCCAGATCAGTGGGGGCACACTCGTTTCAAATTATTCAATTGTTCTGCAGATATTGTGACAAAGCAAAAACAGTTGAATTCACTTATACGCACGCTTTTAAAGGTTGTGATAAGTTTTCTTCCTTTGAATGCTCTGTGATTAATGATTATGTCCTCTTTAAATATTACGTTATTGCAATTACATGTCCTTTAGTTTTGACAAGATGTAGCTAATTGCAACAGACAATGCAAGACCATGCTGATGCTTGGCCTTTCAAAGAGCCAGTTGATTCTGCTGATGTCCCTGATTACTATGACATCATTAAAGATCCCATTGGTAAGAAGGGATATAGACAGTTGATATATCAATTTCGGTATTTGAGTGATCCAGAATTTGTCCTTTTTTAAGTATAAGTGGTTATCACTTTCGCTTAACCAAAAATGGTATGAACACAGATCTGAAGACAATTGCAAAGAGGGTAGAGTCGGAACAGTATTACGTGACGCTGGATATGTTTGTTGCTGATGCGAGACGGATGTTTAACAATTGTAGAACTTACAACTCCCCAGATACTATTTATTACAAATGTGCAACCAGGTAATACGTTTTTTTCTTTCATTTCATTTCTTCTCTTCTTATTCGGTAATGAAAAACTGCATTTAATTCGTTTTTATTTGTTTCTCTTAAAAGGTTGGAAACACACTTCCATAGCAAAGTACAAGCAGGTCTTCAGTCTGGTGCGAAGTCTCAATAGAAGAAGATGGTAGTAGAAGTGATACTAATTTAATTTTCTTCTAAATCTTTCATTTTTAGATACTCACTGGGACTAGGGATACAACATGAAACTCAAAGTATATTATTAGGCCATGTATGATTGATCTTAATTGTTTTTTTTTTTTTTCCTCCCCCCCCCCCCCCCCGAGATTTGGCATTCCCATAGGTAAATTATTAATTTTTCATCATGTTTAAGTTATGCTACGTATTACCGTATTCCCAGTCAATAAACAACGCGGTCAGCTTTTGGTCAGTTAATTTTGATCACACGGCCTGAAATACATATGCCTGAGAACTTCTTATGACACAGATTAGAACAAATGGTGATTAATATCATACATACCATATAAATGCTAATACGACTATTTGAACAAAGGCAACAACAGATACGAATTACTCACGCTGTAACATTCTCTTGGCTCACTCAATGCTATCCAATCCCAAGCTACCAAGATCCTTTTTGAAGTTAGCTTTATAAATCTCTGAAACAGCACTGGCAGTATTAGCAACACCGGTTTTCATCTCTGATATCTTATAATCCATGTACTCTTTCTGTTTCGATATTGAATCAATAAGTGCAAAGAGTTGTGCAGCACATGCTTGTACCTCCTCTTCAATCTGCTTCACTGCTTCTTCCAATCTAAGCCTCGAAGCTTTCAAAAACTCGGCAGCTTCTTTCTCCACAACCTCCAGATTCAAAGCCTCCGTTTTCACACTCTCTACCATTGTTTTCGCCTCCAAGTCCAAGCCTCCAAGCCATTTTTTGGGTATATCTGAGAAATTTTCCTATATAATTTTCCAAATTAGCCATTTTTTCAATCAAACTTCTTTACTCTTAATCCAACAAAAAAAATAGCTTAAGAAAACTTAAAACCAATGCTAATGAACGACATTGGACTCGATTAGGTTGGTTAAAAAATTAGCTAATCAACACATGTAGTTTTTTTCATGGTAAAAACAAAATGTTATATGGTGTTTATAATTAAAATGATTTGATTTGTTTACAAAATTTTTTCATTAATTTATTCATGGTAAAAAAAATATTATAACATTAAAATATATGATTAGGTTAGAAAAATTTTTATTACTTTATTCATGGTGAAAATAAATAGTATGATTATTATCTTATGTGTATAATTAAAATGATCTGATTGGTTTACATATTTTTTTATTAATTGATGTGGTATTTTCATAGTACTCAAAAAATCTGATGTGCTTACTTGTGTAAGATTGAAATAATATGATTGGATGTTTAACTTTTTTTATTTATTGACATGTCAATACCACAATTCTTAAAAAAACTGAGGTGTCAACTCTTGAGAAACATATTGCACTATTATTGTGTTGATTTGTGGTGAATTACACGATCGCGTTCAAGATAGAAAATCAAGATATACGGAGAATAAGGATATGAAAAAATAATTTATAAGTTAATGTATCAGAACGTAATGAACTTTTTTTTTTAAATGGTGGAAAGTAAATTATGACCAAATTTATGATCAAATTAATGTCCAGTTATCTGCGTTATAAATAACCAACACAACTCTGGATATGCATGGCACATCACAGATGTTAGAAAAAATCAAGTGTGATAAATGTATTCACCAAATTACAAAGTAAATAAATTCTTTTAAATCTGTTAGAGGTTGCCGACTTTCAATTACTGACTATATATAGACAAATTAAAGTTCAAACATTTCAGCACACATTTAATTCCCAACGACTTGAATACGGATAGTAGATACTTTTAAGGCGTTTGAATGCGTAGTACTCACTTACAAGTTCAAATTGGGAGATCCAATTCTACTGCAGATGCAATAGTTATGTATCTCCAGATCAATGTTTTCTCTGTTTAGTGATATAATATAAGTACTGCTTGGCTTCGATCTTTTGTAATCGCAAACATACTCAACCATTATCCTTTGAATTAATTTTATGAATTTGAGGTTAAAAAATAGTCTTAAACCAATTAAATATTATTATTATTATTTAATTTTTTTATCACTAAAAGATGGGAAAACCTATGCTAAAATTTAACCATCGACCGTAAGGGAGTCCTTGTGAATAATAACTGCATGATCTTGATTTCACATCTATTAACGACCTTAACAAACCAAACTCTTTCTTTTCTAACTCCATTTACCAAAGTGCTTTATCTCCGTTAGAATCTCTTTATTCCAACAATCTCATATCACTTTGCTTTTCTCACTTACATCACCAAGAGATTCAATGGAGATTTGAGGATTTTTTTTTGCTCAAAATTAATTGGATTCGGGGGGTGGGGAAATGAAGATTTAAGGTATGTGACTGAGTTTGGAGATTTTCTTCTTTAAACTCAGTCACTAAAAAAACGTACAAACTTTGCAAACATCACTGGTCTCTTTACTTTTACTTTTAGTGGACAAAAATGATTTAGCCAACGCAAACTTGGTTATTTATTCGGCGAGTTAAACTCTTTTGGTTTGAAAAAATAGTAAATAGTTGGAGCTTTTGAAACTTTTTTTTGTTCCCCTCAAGTCTAAAAGTAAATATTTTCGTTTCTTTCAGGTTCAGTAAGATTTTAGTTTGTGTTTACTTTTAGCCCACTGTTTATGAGTGGACTCAAATCTAGAGAGCACTCATGGTGGGTTTTAATGGCCCATGTAATAGCCCAGTTCCTGTCAAATACCAAATAAGAAAATATAAAATCAAAATTCTTATGATATATTTAATGAATTTTGTTTTTTTTTGTTAAAGTCGTATACTTTGATAATTGTATTGTAATGGTAAGTGGTAAGTGGTAACTCGGTTGGGTGGACAAACACCGAATCAAAGCCGATATATCAAAATTAAGTTGAAACGTTTTCTACTAACCAAACCAACTAAAATAACTTGAATACATGAAAACCGAACCAAAAGCACAAAAAGAAGACTAAATTGTATCGAAACAAAAACCTAAACTGAAACAAAATTGGATTATAACACCTTTAAAGAGCAAATGTTGTAAATAGTCTTTGCAAAAATAAAGGGCTGAGAGTTCCAATCAAAATATATAAAAAGGGACAAAAAGCAAATAAGTTCACGTGCTTCCACATCCAACACTCGTAATCCTAACTATATATTGCTACTTACCTCCTTCTTCTCTTATAAAATTATCTAAACTTTTCTAAAACATTATTACTACTCCTATTTACTATCATCAAACCTAACCCCTGATTCAACCATCATGTCTTCCACCGTCTCTTCGTCACCTTTACCCGCCGTCACAAATCTACATGTCGACTCCGTTACTTTTCCACCGTCCGTTACGTCACCGGCTTCCTCGAATCCTCTCTTCCTCGGGGGTGCAGGTTAGAACGCTATATCCTCTGCTTTTGTTTTTTTCCCTTTTCTTCGTTTAGTTAACTTGTGATCCGTTGTTAACTTACACAGGAGTGCGAGGCTTGGAGATTCAAGGGAACTTTGTCGTTTTCACCGTCATTGGAGTTTACCTAGAGGCTAACGCCATCACGTCACTCTCCGTTAAGTGGAAGGGCAAAACTACAGAAGAATTAACGGAGTCAATCCCTTTCTTCCGTGAAATCGTCACAGGTACTTTACTAAAAGACATGCTTACGTGTTTTCAGTTAAAAATGGACTTTTGTAATTAGACCAACTGTTTTGATTTTGGTTGATTGGTTTGTTCCTATAGGTGGATTTGAGAAATTTATAAAAGTGACGAAGAAACTTCCGTTAACGGGACAACAATATTCCGAGAAAGTAACTGAGAACTGCGTAGCGATATGGAAATCTTTAGGGATTTATACAGATTCTGAGGCTAAAGCTGTGGAGAGATTCTTGGAGATCTTCAAGGACCAAACTTTTCCTCCTGGTGCTTCTATACTCTTCGCTCTCTCCCCTAATGGCTCTCTCACGGTACTTGTTCTACCATAACTTCTTAATTATACAATGGACTCCATTAATTAATTAATACTTGCGTTTACTTGAAGTTCTTTTAATATAAAACCATAACTTTTATAAATTGTAAATGTAAATGTCAAAACACAAATGAGATGAATGTTTTTACTTACCACTTTCAAATGTGAATTTTTAGAAGTTTTGTTTACATGTAAAAGCTAATTAGGTAGCAATTGGTGTTTTGGAACATGGCATTTGATATCTCTTAATATGTTGTGAATTAATAAACTGTTTGCAGATTGCGTTTTCCAAAGATGATGACATTCCTGAAACCGGGAAAGCTGTGATAGAGAATAAGTTGTTGGTAGAAGCAGTTCTTGAATCAATCATTGGAAAGAAGGGTGTGTCTCCTGGAACTAGGCTGAGTATGGCCGAGAGATTAGCTCAGTTGATGAAGGAGAACAAGGTCGTCGAAGAAGAAGCTTGTGATCCTTCCCTTGGACATAAATTGGCCAAAGAGAATTGAGTACAATGAGAGTTTTTTTCTTGTGTGTTTTGTTGGATTTATGTGTTTTTTTTTTTTTTTTTTTGTGCAACCGGGCTTAATGTCTTTATATCTCTAATCCCATTATTATTTAGTTCCCATCGAATGTTTTCTTCTATTCGTAAGTAATCCATCTAGGATCTATCAATAATTTAAGTAATCATAAATTAAAGTTGTTTTTCCTTGACGTTGCATATAACACGATCAATCCAACTTTGACTATGTGTTTGACCAAATAAAAAATGTATTATTTTTTGGGAGGGGGAGAATTGGGTTTTAAGATAATTTATGTGCAGTTTGTCCTTACTCCATATACACTTTTTTTTTAATCTTCAAAATAGATTTAACAAAAAAAAAGTTAGAAAGAGTAAATCGTGCCTAGATTAGAAAATTGTTGTTGATATTTTTTTCAAATTAAATTCGTTTTAAATAGTTTAGAATACTCTGTCTAAATTTTGTATTCTTTCTAGAAAGTTTAATTATGTAAACACTCTGTACGTGTTCTAGAAAGTTTAGATTAGATAAAGAAAAAAAAAGATTATTTCTTCTAGAAACAACATTGAAGACTTGGAAAAAATATCAAATATGAAATATCCAAATTGGTGAATTAGTTTCCAGATTAATACTGTATGTAGATTTGACTGTAATTAATATTCAGATTTGACCGTTGCCTATATCAATGGTCCAACACTCGTAATGCTACTACCTCCTCTCTTTTTTACAAATTGATTACGTACTAGAAGAAACTTTTTCACTATCATCAATATCATCACACCTAAGTTCCTAACCACAACTGAACCAATGTCTTTAACTGCTTCTCTGACACCGTTACCCTCCGTCACGCCACTCCAGATCGATGCCGTTACTTTTGCACCAGCCGTCAGGTCACCGGCTTCCTCCAATCCCCTCTTCCTCGGTGGCGCAGATTCGAGCATTGTTTCATCTTATACTCTTGTCTTCTTTCCTTTTCTTTTGTTGACTTCTTCTGTTCTTGCTAAACTACGTAGGTGTGCGAGGTTTGGATATCAAAGGAAAAAATTGTGATCTTCACTGTCATCGGAATTTACCTAGAGGCTAATGCCGTCCCATCACTCTCCGTTAAGTGGAAGGGCAAGACTACAAAAGAATTAACAGAATCCGTTCCTTTCTTCCGTGAAATCGTCACAGGTACTTAATTAACGGATACCGTCACTCTATATGTTTTTTAGACCAACTGATTTAACCGTCTTAAATTAGCTTTATTGTTGCAGCGGTCACGTAGCCAAACTCAAGTTAGAACAATACTGAAATCGAAACCTAACTCAAGTGCTTAAACTCGTAACTTCCGTGACAAGTTAAGAGAACTAGGACTTTGTTTGCGAGAAGAACTTCTCTTTTCTTTATTAATCAAAAACCGAATTGCAAAGACAACTAAAACTGTTCTATTTATACAGCATGCAAGCTGATAAGATAGAATCTCTAAGTCTTTTTGTTTTGTTTTTGACGGCAATGCCTCTAAGTCTAAACGTGACTAAATTTGTAAACTAATTTAAATGTATATCAAATGTATGTTGAACTTAAATATGCAATGTTGAGGATTTAATGTTCTTAGATGTTGGTGTGAATTAATTTGTTGAATTATGATATGAACAGCGATAACATATACATAGATATCATAAGATTCATAACATAACACTTTTTGACAGAGATTAAATGACCAAAACGAATGATTTTGTAGGTCTCGACTAAGTGAAATGAGAATTTAGTTGGTCCCGACTCCAAAACTTCATAATTATATACAAAAATAAAAAATGGACAGCTAGAAAGCTAGTAAATTATACTAATGTATTCAACAAATTTCAAGTTAATAAAATCTGTTGGTGGATGGAGAATAGACATTAGAAAATTGACCATTCGATGAACTACAAAATTTAAAACATGTCAGAACACAATTAAATTCGAATCACTCGAATACACTTAAAAAATTTAAACATTACGCAATTAAACTAGTACCACTTAACGTGTACATTTAATGTTTCAACACATTATTGATCGCCTATTAGAGAAATGTGGTGATCATATATATATTTTGAGAATGATGAAACTCATTTAAAAAAAAGAAGTGGAAGACACAATACTATGATACTTTAAACATATTTATATTTGAGGAAACTTGAGAAAATAATACCAATAATTTTTGATGCAAACAAACAAAAAATCCAAAAAAAATACAAAGTGACCAATAAATAAACAACACTAAAATTATATATAATTATATTTTATAATTATTCCCTATGCCTGGGTTAGATCAACCTAATTCTCATCTTAATCCTATGCCTCGGTTTAGATCAACACCTAATTATTCTCAATTCAATAACACCTAATCGCCACGTGTCTTATCATTTCACGCTTCTTGTAAAACCTAAGAGTACACGAATCTGATCATTTTCTCATTTCCTCGCCGCCGAATCTGTTTCTCGCTAATCATTTTCCCATTTTCTCGCCGCCGAATCTGTTTCTCGCTGCCGAATCCGGCTAACAATGAAGGAGGAGAAGAAGGAGAAGAAGGAGAAGAAATTCGCTAAATTGCGGGAACAAAACGAGCAATTGAAGAAACAGGTAGAAGAAAACGAGCAATTGAATAAACAGATAAGAGATTTGCAGTTAAAGCTGCGTGAAGTGAATGCCGTTGAAGCAGTCTCTGGTGAAGAAGGAGAAACAAACTCTGGGAAAAAACGAAAAAAAAAAGGGGATGATGATAATCCTAGGAAGAAAAGGATTTCTCTTGAGAAAGCTATCTCTCCTCCACAGAGAGACATTCCGGCCATCCCCAACGACACTATGAGGCTTTGACAAGACTCAAAACGATTAAGAGAAAACCATTAAATGTAAGATTTTACATTTTTTTGATTTTTTTTTCACAGATCTCTTAATTTTTTTGATTTTGATTCACTTGTGTTTCTTTTTGCAGATTCACTGGGATCATCAGAACGTGGGCGCCTCAAAAGAGTGGCAGACTGTGAATATTTTGCTCTTGAATCTGAGGAAGAACTTTAGGAGGCTTGGATTTGAGCTGAGGAAAATTCATATATATGATATAGGATTCCCAAGAAAGTTTTGGCTAGATCCCAATTCGAGTCATAGCGTAGAGAATATACCGCAATGCAGATACGAGGAGATTAGGATTGATAATGACTTGGTGCTCATCAAGCATTGGGTCGTTGATACTAAAAGTAAGTTACATTTTTATGTATAATTATTGCATTCCTTATAAGCACTATCGGTATAATATTCCTATAATATCTGTATCCTCCTCGAATATTGCACATTCCTTATAAGCATTATCGGTATAATATTCCTATAATATCTGTATCCTCTTCGAACATTATAATATTACTTTCTTTTTCTTTCAGGCAAACGGGAAGACGTGGATGTAGATATAATGGTGGATATTATGAAGTATTCGCTTTCGAAAGAACCACCTGTCCATCCGTGAAATTCAAATCAACAACTAGCTCTTTTATCTCTTTCCTTGCCTTTGCCTTCGCCTTTTCTACCACTGGGTCAGGTCTGGGTTTGAATTGTCTTCATAGTAACAGTTGAGTGAATGTAGAACATGACCATGCTTTTGTACAAAGGTTTTCACCCGTGAGAGAAGTTCACCAACAGTAGTCGTGAATGGTATAAAGGGAGTATCAATTTGTCATAGTGCAATCATAGAAAAAAAATTCTCGTCATCAGTTGAAGGAGGCAGTACCCACGGTTACTGTTGTGGCCGGGGACAGTGATTATCTAATGCTGATTGAGAGGCTGAGAACTAAAGGGATTGACGCATGATACCAACGAGTTGCAACATGATTCTTCCCAGAGCTATTCCCTTCTGTTACTTATGTAAGCATACTAATATCTGTAACTTATGTTGTTTTCCCAGGAATCATAATTCTGTTATGGTCCTAAGAGGAAATCTAGTTGTAGGTGGTAACACGTATCGTCCATATCGCAGGTAAGGTCAATTTCACATCTTTCATCCCAATGATATTCTACTACTGATGATTTATTTTCTCCAAAATATATATTAATATGCTTATACAGCTTTTTTTTTTTGCTCTTTACTTGACTGAAACAAAGTAGTATTTTGACTTGAGCGTGATTAAAGTCTTGGCATGCTTAATAACTCCACTGTTTTCCTTGGATTCAGTCAGAAGTTTGGGGAAATAGCATTTTGTGCAATCACAGCAGATGAACAAGTAAAAGGTTATGGTACCAGATTGATGAACCACTTGAAACAACATGCACGAGATGTTGATGGATTGACGCATTTTCTTACTTATGCTGACAACAATGCTGTTGGTTATTTCGTCAAGCAGGTTGGTATACTAAGGTTCTGTAATTTTTGATTTTTCCTTAGTCGTTCACTAAGTTGATCTGTTAAGTCTATTTTCTTGTGCAGGGTTTTACTAAAGAGATTTACTTGGAGAAAGATATATGGCATGGGTATGGATACAATATATCTCTTAAGTTCAAACTGCTCATTGCCTTACTCAACTTCTGTGCTCTATATGTTTGATTCCTTGACTAAAATATTAGTGGGCCCAATTATGCTCTCAAACCTTAGAATAAAAGCATATTATTTACTAGCTGATCATGCTACCAGAGAGCTTGCTTATTATTCTCTTCTACATCTTTAAACGTACTCTTGCAAATAATTAGCTTGTTATTTTCCTAGGTTCATTAAAGACTATGATGGTGGCCTCCTTATGGAATGCAAAATTGATCCAAAGCTTCGATATACAGATTTGTCTAGCATGATACGACAGCAAAGAAAGGTAAGCCATTGAAATTACTTTTTATGTGATGAAAGAATTTCTTGATCCTTCAGGTTCACTTATACTCAAATAGTTCTTCAGGTTATGAAGATGTTTATTTACTTTCGTTAGTTTCATTATTTAACTCTAGCATTATGGACGATTTTGAAAAGATTTAAAATCAGAAGAATGATAAAAGATTATATAGCATTATGTACCCTCAAGACCATTATACTTATCAGATTGTAATCCCCTTTGTACTTTTATAATATCAGGCAATTGATGAAAGGATAAGAGAGTTATCAAACTGTCTGAATGTGTATCCGAAAATTGATTTTCTAAAGGTATACATCAATGGTTTAATGTCTCCTGTGACTATTATTTATGCATGTCACAGCAAAACCCCATGTTTCCAGTAGTATAACAAAAAAAAGATGATTTTTGCAGAATGAAGCTGGAATTCCTAAGAAAATTATCAAAGTTGAGGAAATACTTGGCTTAAGTAAGTCATGATTCTTCTCCATGGTATTATTGCAGTTTGTTACTCAAAAAATAGATTTATCTCCTTCAACATGTTATAGTCATGTCAAAATCAAGCTTGTGCTAGTGGCTACTAATACAGTAAACTATTTGCAGGGGAAGCGGGTTGGACCCCAGATCAGTGGGGGCACACACGTTTCAAATTATTCAATTGTTCTGCAGATATTGTGACAAAGCAAAAACAGTTGAATATTATGAGGCCATGTATGATTGATCTTAATTGTTTGTTTGTTTTTGTTTTTCCCCCCCACCCCCCCCCCTCCCCGAGATTTGACATTCCCATAGGTAAATAATTAATTTTTCATAATGTTTTAAGTTATGTTTACCTATTACCATATTCCCAGTCCATAACCAACGCGGTCAGCTTTTGGTCCGTCGTCTATGTGGACAGCCCAATAATAGCGCAATAAAAGTAAATATCCGAGTGGACAAGCTCAATTGGTGACAGCACTAACCAACAAGACCGGAGATAAGAAAACAATTGCTTAAGGACCGAGCCATATAAGCTTTGACTACCAAACACATTATGTGTTTGATTAACATTATCCCATTTACGTCCAATCATATATAATATTAAGAGTTTACCGTCTCAAAGTCACACAGTAAATAAAAAATACAGACAAGAGTTACAAAACCAATGACTTTTCTTATGGTTAATGCTTGTGATTCCAATGGGGAAGGGTTTCATACAGATTAGAATCAGGAACATATGGATTCACCTGTTCTGGCGAGAAATTCACCGTCTCTACTCTTTGATTTGGTGCTAATCCTGCATTGGTGGCACTTGGGACTGCTGGTTTCAAAATGTTGTTAGTGTTTGGCGGAATCCTAGAGGAAGCGCTCGGTGTGTTGTTGAATGGTATACCCATGGTTGGTCTTGCCCAATGCAAAGGGCTCACTCCTGTCACTCTTTTCACTGTTTCCTCTGCCATCTTAACCTGCACAATGCAATCAACTTTAGTTAATATATAAGATTGGATCATAATCTTGGCTGTTTTAAAATCGAATAGAATCTAGATACCTTTGTTCGCAAAGTTTCGATATCAGCTCTTAAAATTCTGTTGTCAACAGCAGCTGCATCATACTTCTGATTCATGTCACTAAGACGACTAAGTAAAGTTGAATGCTCAGCTCTTAATTGCCCTACCTACAAATGGTAAAAAACTTTTCCTATAAATCCCTGGAAGATTGCTGAATAGCAAGAGAGAAATCGAGAAAACGTTGGCATGCATATTAGCAACTAATACAAGAACGAACCTGTGTATCAAATTCATTCATTTGTTCTTGCTTTCTTCTCCTAGAACGCCTAGCGGATTCTCGGTTTGAGAGCATCCTGAGTAATTACCAAATACTGAATAAGGATGAACCTTGAAAAAAAACTAATATATAGAACCTGATTTTGTCTTAAGTAATTTTCCACTTTCAGGTGCAAAGATATTTTCCCAAGAACATGAAACTAACTGAAACATTCCTGTCTAAACTTCAATTCTTTCTTTCTCTTTGAAAAGAGTAGAAACTCCTAGCCACAAACCTTTCCCCACAAGATTTCGAAGTCAAAAGTATCTCTGTATCAACCTCAAGATTTAGAATGATTATCAGAAAGATTTTAAGATATAAAAATCAAGATTTGTACCTCCTAGCACGCTTCACATCAGTAGGATCTCCATTATCTGCTGTCTCTATGTCTCCATCAAGATCATCGTCATCAGAATCATCTCGTGATGAAATGCTAGTAGTTTGTCTAACTGGAACATCTGGTTTCTTTTGCGTGCTTGTCGAGGGAACAATTTTGACAGATGAATCACCGGGTGAGGTTTGTGCCACAATTGAGCCTATAATAGTCAAAATAATCCATTATACACCAACCAACCGAAGAACATTTCATCAGTGAAACAACAGATGTAAAGATGCTGAAAATTAACTCCAATTGAACAGAAACAATATGAATGAACACTCAGAAGCTGAAACAAGCCTGCTTTATATGCTTACATCTTCAAATTCGCTCAAACTCTGAGTTATATGTTGGGAAAAGTTAGCAGCTAATCAATTTTCTAGTCAAATTAACAAACAAATCTCATGAAGTATTGCATTTCTATGTACTGTACACATGGACATTGAAAAGAGAAACAGAGCTGGAGAGGATCAAAAGCCAAAACAAAGTAACCTTGAGCTTGAGATTGTTTTTGATTGCTAGCTGAAGCACTCGAATCTTCCGGTTTCACAGTTCCCACCTGCGAATAATCAAATCAAATTAACACAAAGCTAAATTTTCCTAATCAGATCAAAATGTTTTCCTCAATTCCTTTATCTGAACACATAAAAAATGGATCAAAAAGACGTACACGACGCGCAACAGCAGCACAAGCGAGCTCGAGCTTGCTCTTAAGCATCGCATGATACTGATTAGGATCAACACCAACTGAATCCAACGGATCAGACGATGGAGCACGATTCCGTTTCCCTTGATCATCCACAGGAAGACGATGATTCTGCGGTTTCTGTATCTCAACAACATCGGCGGTTTCGTCAACGATTTCTTCTAATCTCGGCTGAGACTGAACCGGTGGAGGTGATCTCTCGATTGCGTTGTTAGTCGTAGGGCTCGAATCGGAAGCCGATAACTCATTGAGAAGCCTATGGAACGCCCACTCAGATTGACTTCGAATCATCCCGTCCGTTCCCGGTGCCGGAGAAGGTACCGATCCCGGTGACGGCGACGGAGCGGGATTAGGCCAGAAATTTTCGGTCAAATCATCGACGGAGAAGACGATATGCATCGTTAACCCAATCGCCTCCCTCAGATTCCTTTCTATTTCTCTCCTTAATTTTTTTTTTGTCTTTTCTCTTTCTCTTCTCCGTCGTCTTACGTGGAGCCGCCATTATCAACTAGAAGGTAGTTGACACGTTACTACATTGTATTGGATTGAGGGATCTGTACATTTCCTTTTCTGTTAATTAAAAACAAAAAGTTAATTAAGTCATTCAAGTCCCCTATTTTAGTTGGTTGGTGCACGTTTTGGTTTCGCTGCCTAAAATTTTCAATACGACCACTTTTGTTTACAGTCACTTTTGTTTATTCTACTTATCAAATTAGACAAGTGATTTTGGATTTGAGTTGCGGTGACGATCTCATGATATTTATTCATGACTTATGGAGATGTTAAAGAATGTAAACTTATGGATACCGAAGACTGTAAGCTTTGACACAAAATGGACCATTTCGCTCCTATTACTCGAGCTTCATCTTTATTGGAAAATCATGTGTAACTTGGTTCATATCAGTGTTCTTGTTTAAAATTGTGAATATCGCACTTTGTGCATATCATCCAAGTTGAGTATATTTTCAATACTAGCATAGCTGAGCAATTTCAATTATCATTCCTGAAAATTCAGGTAATTTTGATCACACGACCTGAAATACATATGCCTAAGAAGAACTTACAACGCAGATTAGAACAAATGATGCTAAATATCATACATACCATTTTACCACTATTTGAATAAAAGCAACAAAAGATATAAATTACTCACGCTTTAACAATCTCTTGGCTCACTCAATGCCATCTAATCCCAAGCTACCAAGATGCTTCTTGAAGTTTGCTTTATATATCTCTGAAACAGCACTGGCTGTATTAGCAACACCGGTTTTCATTTCCGATATCTTCGAATCCATGTACTCTTTCTGTTTTGATATCGAATCAATAAGTGCAAAGAGTTGTGCTGCACATGCTTGTACCTCTTCTTCACTCTGCTTCACTGCTTCTTCTAATCTAAGCCTTGAAGCTTTCAAAAACTCGGCAGCTTCTTTCTCCACAACCTCCAGATTCAAAGCCTCCGTTTTCACACTCTCTACCATTGTTTTCGCCTCCGAGTCACATTTTGCAATCAACTCCTGAGTTTCCTTCTTCACTAATTTTATCTTTTCTTCAAGTTCATTGATCTGCAACTGAATTGACCCAAGAAGACTCTTCTTTGATTCGATCTTCAAAGCCATTTCAGACACCTGGTGCTGTAACATGATCAATTCCTCCATCTTCTCCGTTGAGCTTCCTTTGATCCCATCGTAAAACGAACACAGAGCTGGCTTCACCACAGATTTATAATCCACACCCATCACCTCTTCAGGTGTTTGCCCTCTCTCATTCACAGCGAACTGAATATCAAGCTTCAATCTCCTTAAAGCTTGATTACAATCAATGGCAAGTGTTTGAATCTGATGAAACTGATTCCTAATCTGTGAATTGAGTTCCCAAGCTTTCTGCTCCCAACCATCTCTAGCAACCTCAGATTCTGCTACATCCCTTTCCACAGCTTGTAACTCTCTTCTCATCCTCTCTACATCTCTAGTACTAAAACTCTGAAGCTCCACACTCTTCTTCAGCTCTTTATTCTCTTCTGCAATTCGCTCTCTTTCTTCTTCCTTAGTTTTTAGCTCCTTAGCTTTCTCCTCAACAACTTTCTCCACCGCTTGAGTCCTATCAGTATACTCCACAACTATTGTTCGAAACTTGTTTACATCTTTCTCCAAATCAGCTTTAACTTTCTCCAGAGTCTCTTTCTTCGACGGATCTTTCCTCAGTGCCTCAAGTTTAGCTTCCAATTCACCGGAGATCTTCTCACAACCAGTATTTGTTTCAGCGACGATAATCTTCTCCGCTTCAAGTTTACCTAAGAAATCGGAATCTAGATCGTTAACCAAATCATCCTCACCTCTAATGAAGTGACGAAAGCTTTGAATCGCGAACGAATTCATGGAGTTAGCGTCGGGAACGTAAGCAGAATTGGTTGATAAATGTTGACGGTAAAGAGCAAGCTCAACCAACCAGTGAACAACGGCGAGAGCAGTCGGCCAATTGTGAGGAGTATTAGGAGCTTTGAGGCTAGATTTAGTGACTTTGAAAGGACAATTGACTGATTTGAGGAAGAAGACGAGATCCTCATCCCATTTATTGGTCTCGGAGGGGTAATTCACGGCGGAGAGTAAGAATTTTAGGGTTTCAGTGATCTCTTTGACAGAAGGAACAGGGTGAGTACGGAGTGAGATCGGAACGGAATGAGAAGAGAGGAAGGCGTTGATGGTTCTAATACTCGAAGATTGGTGAGATCTGTCGGAGTATACATCGGAGGCTCGGCCGCCTACACCGATTGATGATGGACGGCTGCTGGCGAAACTGGCGTCGGAGTCTCTTGAGTTAACGAGTTGACGCTGTTGCTCGATTGATGGTGGTGGTGGTGGTGGTGGTGGTGCTCCGCCGAAACCCACCGTTGTTCTTCTCTTTCCCGTGGCTCCGCCTCTCATCGCTTTGCTTTTTGAGATAACCGACTTTTGATGAGAAAATATTAATCTATCGCGGGAGGCAAGATTTTGTATTTTGAATTTTGGAAAACCTAAAAAAAAACTCTTGGAATTTTCTAATTCATTCAAAAAAGTGAATTGTAAATGGGACCCGCGATTTAAAAAATGACGCGAATGAGTGGATTTAAAAGTTTTTAGGGTCACTGGATTAGTGAATTTAAAAAATTTTGACTACTGAGTGAAGATTTATTATTAAATTGATTAGTTTTGATTAATATAATATCTGTATATTTTTGGTGGTAGGTGTGAGAAAACCAGTAAGTACATCTGATTCATACATCTATGTAGGCTAAGCTAAAGGATTAAAGTGATATCTCTGGAAAATGCCTCGAGTATTATTATTCAGGTAAACAATTTCTTTGAATTTGTGCAAAATCAGCAACTGTAACTTCAATCATACTTCAAATTATCAAAAGATTGGCACATCCATTGTCACACATTGATTATAACTAGTAGAAACAAAACACAATCTAACGATGTTGTCTTCAAATGTTTTTTTTTGTGTTTTCAAAGAAGAGCAGATTTGAGAGACTTGGTGAGATTCTCAAGCTCCTTAAGCCCTTCCGTTGGCGACTTTGCATCCCCCAATAGCTTTACCATTGCACTGCCTACGATCACTCCATCAGCTCCCCATCCAGCTATCTGTTGACATAACAGAACCAGTCATCAAAGAAGCAACATGAAGATAAGATAAGAGGCCTTAAGGAAGTTTTTTTAAGGTTTAGGACCTGTTTCACATGCTCAGGCTTTGATATTCCAAAACCGACTGCCACTGGCTTGTCTGTGGCCTGCATTGAATTACAAAATGGCTAAACAAGTTAAGCATTTCTACATCATTTCAAGATAATCATGAAACAATAACAGAATGTTATTATTAGACCTCTTTGATATCCTGCAAGAGTGACTGAACCTTTCCGCTTACAGATGATCGTGCACCAGTCACTCCAATTGAGCTCACCTGTCAAACCCAATAGCCATTCTCAAATACAATTTTTTAACGTGAACATCTGCAAAAAGAGAGAGGGAGATGTATAGAGAGGGTCTTACAAGGTAAATAAATCCTTCTGATGCGTCAACAATTCGTTTCATTCGCTCTGTTGGTGTGGTTGGTGTAGTGAGTAGGACCTTGATTACAAACATTGAGCAAAATTATGTTTATCAAAAAGCAAAGGTAATGGAAACCGAATGCCATAATAGGAGGATGCAGATCAAGCAAAACACATATATAGTTTCACTGCCTACACTAAACAATGCTTCTACTGTTTCTGTTGATGAGACTGGCAAATTGAATCTTTACACAGACAAATGATAAGGAGGCTCAGCTAAGCAATATCCAATTTGATACTCATAATTCAAATTTTGGGATAAGATATATGCTTCCTAAAAGCATATGCTTACCAATTCAATGCCGTTACTGAGGGCTTCTTTTCTTAGCATCTCAGTTTCCTCAAGAGGAACATCGGGAACCACAAGTCCCTGTACACCGACAGCTTTAATGCTGGCCATGAACTTCCCCAATCCACGTTTAAGAATCGGGTTGTAATACGTAAACAAAGAAATCGGACAAGATATTTGTGGAACAACCTGCACCAAGTCCAACAATAAGAACACAAATATACAATGGGGTGATATCTGACAGGGGAAACAAAAACATTTTTCCTTCACAAAACTAAACTCACCTTATCCAACATCTCAAGTATGTTATCAAGGTTGGTTCCCCTCGCCAACGACCTTGTCGCCGCAGCCTGATTGTTAATAGATGACAAACAGCAAGATGATTAAACAAAACTGAAAACTGTAGGCAATGAAAGCAATTGATAATACAAAGGTTGCATTTTGATTATTGGGTTAAACCTGAATAACAGGTCCATCAGCTAAAGGATCAGAGTAAGGAACACCCAATTCGATTATGTCAGAGCCACAAGCGTCAAGAACTTTCAAAGCTTCAGCAGTAGTAGAGAGATCTGGATCACCAGCTGTGATATACGGGATGAATGCTACCTTCACACATAAAAGTAATACAAATGGCAGATCAATTAACTATATTTCCCAATGAACTGTTACAAATCTATTGTATTGATTGTATCAATAGGCCCAAGATTTCAACCTAATAAACTCAATGCTACTCACTCCGATAAGAATTCATAAGCGACAAATGCGTTTACTAGTTTGGTTTTGTGATTGTATTCGTTGAACAAAGAGATTATATTCGCTGATTCCAAACCTTATCACACTCTTTCTACAAACAGTAAGGAGAAGAAGTTCACAAAAGGATTGATCTTTAAATCCAATTTCCCACCAGAAGTAACGATTAATTCTATAAACCAGCAAAATTAAAAGTGTGGAGGATTCTCTTACTTTGCCTTGTTTTTTGAGCTCGGTGAAAGTATCAGCGAGACCAAGGGTAGGAGAAGAGGTGGAGAGGGAAGCCATGTGAGTCAGTCTCTTGAATGAAAGCGATGAATCAGGAGAAGAAGAATGGCGGAATCCGATATGGGGTTTTGTGGATTGGGGAAAGAAGACGCCGGATTTGAAAGCTATCGCCATTGGGAAAGTTTATGGACTCTGCAAATGGGTTTGTTTGAAGGAGATAGTATTATATATAAAAAAAACTCAGTCGCAGTGATTACACGTTGGGATATAAGGAAGAAAGAGGTAGGTGAAATCTACCAGCTAAGACTGTTCAGGCGGCCTCACTTACATTTTGAGCTATTTTGACTATGTGTATATTCCATTATGAGGTTTATTTTTTCAACCATTTTGTTTGGGAAATTTGTTAAAATAGGATGTTTTTTACAAATTTGACCATCTATACTTTTTTTTGTCAACTTTGATAAAATATACTTTTAAAATTATATAAATTCCATTATATCCTTAATTTTTAAAATTAACAAATTTCAAAACCTCTATCTCAAATAGAGTTTTACCTTTTTTAATACAAATAATATATACATATATATATATATATATTTAAAACCTCAACTATATATCCCTAAATAAATCTATAAAAGAAAAAAAATTAAAAATTAAAATAAAACATATATAATTTCTTTATCGATAATTAAAATATATCTATTTAAAATAGATTTTTTAAAATAAACAAAATATTTATTGGGAAATAAATGATTATTCAATATATATAATTTTTTCGAAATATATACAAAAACCCATATTTTAAAAAATATGAAGTTTCCTTAATTTTAGATTCAGTTTCTATATCTAACAAAAAAAAATTAAAAATCAGAATGTATATTCTAATTTTACTATATTACATAATCTAAATGTCTTAGAACATGTACAATTGCTAGAATGTCTATTCTAAATTTTGTAGATTCCTAGAATACACATTCTAAATATTTTAGAACATGTACAAGTGCTAGAATGTGTATTCTAAATTTTGTAGAATGTGAATTCTTAAATGTTTAGAATATGTGTTCTGAAATCTCTATTCTAAATTTTTTAGAACATGAACAAATGCTAGAATACATAATCTAATTTTTTCAGAAGATGTACAAGTGCTAGAACACGTATTCTAACTCTCGGAATACATATTCTAAACTTTTTAGAACATATTTCATCAAGCTAAAAAACTACTTAAAACTGCCTAAAATTTAAAACTTTATTCTCTAAATCTTCTTTTATATTATTTATGAACATGTTTTGACAGTTTTTTTTTGAAAATTTGTATTTTTCTATTGGTATGGGCAGTTTTGGAAAAAAATGACAATTTACAAAAATATATATATATGGACAAAGTAAAAGCTAGATGGCTTTTTTAGCCAAATTTCCCATTTTGTTTTTACACCTTTTTGGTTTGAGAACAATTGAGAAAATGAAAAAAACTCCTTCAACAATTTTCCAAATATTCTTTTTCAGCCAGAAGAAAATAAATCTACTAAATATCTGTTACTATTGCAAACAACAATGGTTATTAGATAAGTATATAAATTTAAAACTATTACAGATTGTTATCATACAATTTAATTTATTTTAAGTAATTGGACGACAAAGATAAAACATGTAAAGTTGACAGCGGGAAAAGGGTAAACCCAGATTTACATGCTTCAGTTACTTGTTGAAATAAGTGCCTTATATATGTTGTTTTGAGTCGATAAGTACCTTAGTCAAGGTTAACTTATGAATTGCACGAGTAGAGTTCACAAGAACTTTTGGTCTGAGATGACAGCTATATCAATGGGTGTTAGTAGCTTTTGTATATTTTACAATCATTTTAGTGGATAGAAACTGTCCATCACTCAAGGGGAACAGCATTGGTGTTTGCTGCTAGGATCATAATGAAATCAGGACTTGTGTTTAATTTTTCACACTTGGCAGATTATAGCTAAACGTTTATTGGAATCAAAACCCCACTTGTATTTAGTATTTACAATCAGGTTGGTAATTCACAACCTTTGTGTATCTTTTTTTGCTATTGAAGCATTTGATTGTGCCTGCAGATGTTGTAACATGGTGTTAAAGTGTCTGTCAATGACATAGTTATCAAAGCAGTGGCAGTCACACTGAGGAATGTCCGACAAGCTAATGGTGAGAAATTATATTCTGCTCGTAAATCATGCTATCAAATAAATAAACCATGGCTTGTTCCCATCCCTATTCAAGAGCTAGATTAAAACCAAGTTCGTCCTGTTTAAGGCAATTCACACTCGTGTTGGATTATAATTGCTGTACCTTTTGCCTATGTTGAGAATATTTAGTAAAGATGTTTTGAGATTGTAATATTGTAACATTCAAAATGACTGGTAATTTTAGACTTGAGTTTCAGTTGGTTTTTGATGTAATGATTTGTGAATTGCAATAGCGTGGTTGGTATCTCTCTTTGTGCTTGCTCAAACCTTTGTTTCCGTTGCTTATAGTGCTTTGTCTCAATGTCTGGCAGCTTTCTGGGATGCTGAGAAAGGAGATATTGTTATGTGTGACGATGTTGACATATCAATTGCAGTACTGAGAAGGTACACTCTTGTGTAGGATTTTCTGATTACTCAACAAATTTTCTCATTATCTTGGCCTGTCTTGCAGGGCTTAATGACTCCAATTATCAGGAATGCAGACCAGAAATCTATTTCCTTAGAGGTAATTTAATGTTCTCTGAAGTTTAACGAAAATGCCAGGCTATAGAGTACGTACACTTGTTTGAGCAGTTCGTACCATAAGCCATGTGCTGCTTATCAGTAGTTATGAAATTGATATGTGGAGCAGGTTAAGGAGCTGGCACGAAAGGCGCGATCTGGAAAGCTTGCCCCTCATGAGTTTAAATTCTGAAGCATCGTCTGTAATTATGTGTAAATTTCCCTACTTACTGAGAAACCATTTCTTTATCGTTTTTCAGCATTTCAAATCTTGGAATGTATCCTGTGCAACCATTAACCCCCCCCCCCCTCAAGTAATCATAGCCTTAGCAATTCAGCTTAATCACAGATTGAAGATTAAGTTTTGTTGTTTGTGCTTTTTGAGATGGAAGATTTAGTTGAATCTTTATAGAGATGCAGATGTGTGTTTGGATAATAAATTCGAAGACCGTCAATTGTCTTGCAGGCTGGAATTCTAGCAGTTGGTAGAGGAAATAAAGTGGTTGAGCCAGTTATTAGAATAGACGGTACGATAGTAACATCCTGATGGGCAACTTTGGGTTCCTATTCTGACAAGGTTATGACAAGTTTTTTGTCATTGTTTCAGGAACTGAGAAGCCTTCGGTTGTAACAAAAATGTATGTATGTAACACTATCCGCTGATCATCGGATGTTTGATGGACAAGTTGGAGGTAATGCAACATTCAGTAGTTTCTATTGCCATTATCATATTCACTGTGTCTCTCCTTAGTTACTCATTGCTTTCGTTTCAGCTTCGTTTATTGTCTGAATTGCGTTCAAACTTTGAGGATGTTCGAAGACTTATTCTGTGAGAAAGATTCAAATGAATTTGGTTTTACAACATAATAAACCTTGGACCAACCCGCGTGCACACCCGGAACCAGAACTGCTGGTCTACAGAATAAGTTCTGATTACATCTTTTGATTTTTTTTCCATTTGGTTCCTACTACCAAAAATTGGTTTTGGTTTACAGTTGTTCCTTTATATTGGCAATTTCCTGAGGTTTTTGTTTTTTTGCCCAAAAAATAAATAATTTCAGCTGTCAATAACACAAACGGTAAAATGATGAAGTCGTTTACCCCTCGTAACATTCTCATGGGTTTTAACATGAGGTTAATTTCATTTGAAGTTAATGCAAACTCATCTCGGTTGGTACTTCTCTTTTTTCATGTAGATCAGCTTTGTTACCAACCAAAGCCATAACAATATCTGGGCTTCCATGCTTTTGCAGTTCCTGTTAAATTTCAGGGCAGGGAGAGGTAAAACAACAGCACTGGATTTGATAAAAACAGCACTGCATTAAGCCATATACACGTTATTACCTGAGTGACACACCTATTTGGGACCTGAAAGAGCCACATTTCCAAACCATATATCATCATTTTGTGTATTACTTGTGTTACAACAATTTGGTGTCAAAATAACATTGACTTCGAGGGATGCAAATGAATGTATTAATCTGTCGAACCATGTAGTCAATTTGGCCGTGAGTAAAACACATAGTTAATCTGCTTCGGACTTGGCTTATTTTGAGAAATTCCAAGATTTTCGAATGTAGAAGAAAGGAAATTTCAAGTTGAGGAGAGAAAAAAACAACAGAACAGACGTAATCCGACATAATCAGATGTATATTACAGTAAAATAGAAATGGTAGATGCAAAATGTTATGAGTCCAGAGAGGACTATTATTAATGTATAATGGTACATAGTTCTCTCTCCAACTTCCTTCTCTTCCCCCCATAATTATCATCCTCTCTTCTCTGCAAAACAAAACAAAACTTTCAGTTAGATATCTTTCTTACTTTCTTCCTCACAGATGAAATAAGAAATAAAACTCACCTCATGGTATAATAAAGGTGGAGCCTGAATCCTCTTTGACGCATCGGCTAAGCGTTTCCGTGGCATATGGTTTTCACCAGCAGCAAAGTTCTCGGAAACCTATCAAATAAGGAGAGGCTTATTAAGAGTTTGGGCTGAGTGCGACGATTCATGAGATTATTATACCAAAATCACATGTGTAAGACTGAACATACATTATTAATTTAACCGAATAAAAACCAAACAGTTAACCTGATTATATTGTACAAGGGATTACCTGTTTTCGGATAGCTCCAGTTAATAGGTCTTGACATCCTGATGCGTACACAAGTTGTAATTTTGGACATTGGAGCACTAAACTCTCCGGTTGCAAATTACCGCATGAGTTCAAATTCAAGTCCTTGAGCGCTGGGCAGTTTAGGAACAAAGCCTGCATCAAAAGATGGAAACTATGAGAAGATGGGATTAAGAGAGGACTTGTTTAGATAGCATTTTATGAGGATTCTCACGTCCAAACTGGAGCATCCCCACAAACTGAGCTTCTTCAGTCGTTTATGTTTAATAAACATCTTCTGATTGTAGCCTGGTGTTTTATGTGTGCTCGGATTCTTCTCTTCAATGGTACGATCATTATCTGAATTGGGGTCAGACACAGTCATGCCACAATCCATCAGCTCAAGAAGGGGCAGTTGAGCTGTAGCAAATTGAATGCCACCTGCAAGAATATTCATTATAGAAGAAATGAGAAACCAGGCAATGAACATCATGAATTATATATAATACCAAAGAATCAAGAATTTACTTGATGTAATGTTGGGACAAAGAGCAACAAGTAATTTTGAGAGTGTCTCAGGTAAGACATCGCAGATCATCCCAAGGCCAGTATCAGTAATGCTGGAACTAAAGCCAACCAAAAAGAAAATCACGTCTCAAAATATGCTTTCATGTGAATGTACTGACCTACTAGAGATATAGATAGTCTGAGCAAGAACAAAACATACCCACTAAGATCAAGCAGTTCAAGGTTTGTATAACTTGAGGAAATAGCAGCTACTGATGCATCTGTGATGTCTACTCCAAGAACTAACGAGAGCATTCTCAACTCCCTGGAAAAAATAACGAAACTGATATCAATCCTTAAGAACAACTGTTCTTCCAAATACTAAAACTAAATGTGCATAAGGAGTTTTACAAACAAAACCAAGAGTACAGTACCTGAAATTCCCAGCAGTAAGAGCAAGTACAACAGTGTGTGAAAGCTTCAATGATGCTATATGAATGTTCTGCAATCTAGTGCAAGTCTTTCCCAAACCATCAACCATTGTTACAAGATCAGTTGAATCATCTTCTTGACGAGAAAATTCAAGTGATATTTCCATAAGATTTGGACAATTGAAGATCTGAAAAAAAAAAAAAAAAACCATTTAGGGGGTTAGATATACAAATTCTCTTCCTGAACTATTGAAGAGGTAGAACAAAAGAGGGATTCAATTACCATCTTCGAGAGAGAATGAAGGTCCGAGAGCCAGAGAGTGGAGAGGCTTGATGAAGAGAGGGCAAATCCTCCCAAGTTGGAACATCCTTCCATCTTCAGGCTTGTAAGTCCACGTTTATTAGCAACAAAGCGACTCAGCTCATCCCTATTCATACAATAAACCATATGACTATTAAATACAGATCCATAGAAGAAACAAACAACTACTTTTAAGTCGATCAAAACCATAAATCCCCTCAGATGCAAAATCTGTGGTGGATCTCATGCTAAATGACTACTTAGCACAGATTAAATTTATAGTAAACAGAACCAGCAGTCTCTACATTCATGATATGAACCGATGATTTGCTCTTTTCTATTGCAGCATAAATATCAACAAGCCTAATCTCAATCTCGCATAGCAACTCAAAATTGGGTCTCGAATTTACCCAGAGATTCTATTGACAGCTGAACCCGAAGTTGAAATCTCCAAAACCTCCAGGTTAGGACAAGAAAAAGCAATACAGGCCAGAGTTGTCGCGTCTAAATCACTGCAGATAACAATCAGAACATAAATCCAATCAGAAACACATAATTTTAACAATAAATTGCAAGTAGTCCAATAAACAGAAGCCAACTAATAATAATTTTGATTCTCAATTATCGATAATTATCACGAGTTCTTTATAAACCTTATATTTGGAAGTTAAGAAACTCCATTTTTTCAAATTAGTTCAGTGAGGTGAATAAACTCTCAGATCTATTAGATCCTATGAAAGAAGAATCATCACCTCTCGATTTTAAGTGAGAGTCTAATAAGTCGAGGACACTTTTGTAATAAAGATCCAATGTATCCAATCTGAGCTCTCTCCGGAACCCTAATCCGAAGCTCCTCCGCCGCTTTCCACATCTTCCTCGAGGTCTCTCTCCATCCTTTGCAAACCCTAGCTGCCATCAGTAAACTAGACGGTGGCAACCGCTTAAGCACCTCCCATAAACCTACCGCATGAAACTTCCCAGGCTGAACAATATCCGCATCCAAATGCAGATCCAGATCCGGCGATGCTGCATCTAGATCGGATTCATCGAGAGAATTACGCGCATCTACGTCATCGAAAGATAAAGCGCGGCGTAAGTGAGTGAAAGACTGTCGCGATGACGGCGCATTCGTTAAGGATAAGACAGTAGAACGGGAAGAAGATGCGGCGGCGGAGATGCAGCTCACCGGCTCCGTAGCGATCGGAGTAGTGGGAACATCAGAAGTAGCAGTTAAAAGACAGACATGCCCTTTCTTAGGTTGACCACATCGACCGCAATTGTAGCTTCCTCGGTTTTTTCTGCCGCGTTGAGATTCAAGCGCGGCTGAGATCGCGGCAGTTGCGGTGGCCGGAGAGATATGCGGCTGAGGTTGCATAGTGAGGTTGGGAGAAAGAGAAGGAAATGGAGATTATAGATTGGAGTTGGAGTTAAGAGATTAGATGAGATTTAGATTGAGATTGGAGAGTGAGAGATGAAAAATAAAAGGAGGGAAGGAACGGCGGGAGATAAAATGGCGTTTTCGCGCGATTGATTTCGAAAGACACCGAAGCAAAAAATGTTAAAATTTATAAAAAAAAAGGGACGTAGCCGCTCAGCTAATAAGAAGGAGCGTGAGTCGCGAGGTCTACGCTGGTATATTACAGCTTTACCCTTGGTTTTGGTATACGGCACGTGACGTGGATCACGTGGTGTCCTTTTGTTGACGTTGGGATTCACTGAATTACTTGTGCCGGAAATAGTTGTAAAGAAAAGATTCTCCCTAAAAGCCAATTAGCATTTAATTACTTGTTCAAGCAAAAACAATGAATAATAATAGTCTTTTGATATCGTGTCGCAATAAGCTAATAAATATAATTAGACTTGGACCATATATTTGCAAATCGTGGTAAGAAATCGCATGGCCGTTACATATTTTAGAGCTATTATTTGTATATCAAATAAATATTAATTTACTAGATATTTCGGGATAGATATAAGATTGTGTTACCTTTTTTTTTTGTTTTGACAGCCATTGTGTTACTTCTAATAGTGATTTTTAGTTATAAGTATAGTATCATATCTTTATGAAAAAAACAAAAAAGTATAGTATCATAATAATCTCTTAATACATGTATTTCTAAAAATATCTTTAACTTGTAATCATTAATTATAAAATCTGAATAAAAATGTATATTTCTAGATTCAAATTATCATATTTTAAAAAATTAATATTATATTGAGTGAGTAAATGAGACTAGATATAAATACTCTCAGATTATAAAAATACAATAAAATAATATGATCTAACATTAATTAGTATTAATTACAGTTTTTAGTATATAAAAAGATATGAAATTTATTTACCTTTTCATAAAAGAAATATCTAGTTTAAACAATAATCTATATATTTGATATACAATTAGTTAAAAGTCACATAGCATCATTCCATTGTATAGATCAGATGGAAATTTTAAAATGTTGTGGGCTCATATGTAATAACAAAACACTGTTGTAACATAGGATGCCAAGGCATTAGAGAGACATTAATTAATAGGTTCACTAATTTTGGGCCTTTGTCAGAAGGAAAAAAACGCACTAACTAAATATTTGAGTATAAATGGCAAACACAAAGAATAATCGAACCATAAATATAAAATAGGGTAAGAAACTATGGTTATGATTGTGAGTTTGTGACCCAACGATCTAGTGATCTTGTTGTTTTTATATCGTCAAAAGCTAAATTCATTGGCAACGATTCTGATATGAAGTCTCACTTGGTGGCTTCAAAGAGAAGGGGGGAAAAATCTAAAGAAAGCTCAAACTTTTCTTTATTTAATTCAACCAGGACAACGAGACATTGGGAGAACCTTGTGAAAGCTTCAGTTTTAGAGCACTTGCCAAAATCATCTTCCGAATACATAACCTCTACTAGGAATTTGGTCGTGTAGGTTAAACGATCACAAGTACAGCAGAACACAGTTATGAGATCTCCAAGAGCCATAAGAAAATCCTTTCTCTGCCAAAAAAAAAAAAAGCTTCTTCTTCTTCACAGACAAAATGTTCTCCTGCAAACATGTAGGGTGAAATGAATATCACACACACATACCGGATAATTCTAGTGTGAGCTGTGCTCTCTCCGATTACTAGATAGCATGGAAGTCCTAAACATACTAGGCCCTGCTCAAAAAATTTGGGATGCTAAATTTTGGCTCAAGCCTGGTCTAAGTACTTCAGAGCTGGCAACGAATCTAAAGTAGGCAGAAAAACCGGCAGAAGCAAAGCTTTTTACCTAATTGACACCCTAAGCACAGTATGAGCTAATGCATTGAATGCCTTTTCTAGGTTTAGGAGGATACTTAGGAAACTGGTGAATACCTTGTCAGGGAGCTTCAATGCCGTAAATCCAATCTTTTTGTAACCTTCTTCTTTACACTCCTGCAGCTGTTTTAGCTTCAGGACTTGTCTTGCCCTGAAATGAAATTAGAATTTGGAAATACATATCTCAGTTCCAATCTTTTTTCCATATTGCATAACAACAAGACATAACTAGATGGATAAGTTTGCTTGTTCACAAACAGACCTCAGAGGAGTCTTTGCGGATTTTCCTGGTTGGAGTCCTCATAGTGACAAACTCCTCCGCCGTTGTGGGATGAACACCCACTGTAGCATCAAAGTCGGCCTTAGTTAAGCCAGCTTTTACTGCAACCCCAAATCCCTGACAAATTGGAAAAAAAAAAATCATACTGAATCATACATGTTTTCATGTTTACTTTCAAAGAAGCCGAATCATGTTAACAGTGAAACCTGGATGATTTCTGGTGAATCCTCTCCACACATGTGAACACCGAGAACTTTATTGGTGTTTGCACAGACAATGAGTTTCATAAACACCCGGTCTGGAAGTCCTGAAACCGTAGCCTTTAATGGCTTAAAGTTTGATGTGAAAATATCGACATCACCATATTGTTCTATGGCCTGCAAACACATATCTAACATTTATACGCAGTGACACACAATAAACCATATTTTCGATGAATCATCCTACTTACCTGCTCTTCAGTTAGACCAACTGTTCCAATAGGTGGCTGTGAGAAAACGGCGCAGGGAACAGCTCTAGTTGGATAGAGAACACAGAGAAGATAAAAGCCATCAGATACAAAAGACTATAGATAACAGTTAGAAAGATCTAGATCTTAAAAGGAACAAGTAAGACTAAACAGAAAAAAACTGTCAAGATTATCATGTTACCTATGATCAGGCTTTGTTGGCTCATTTTGAAACAGGGTTTTTGCCAATGCACCTCCCTCCATCAAGGCAACGGGAGTCAAATTGATCCTATCAGTGACATCCCCAACCGCCCAGATGGAAGGAACAGATGTCTGTGAGTATTCATCAACCTTACCACACAAAGTGGCAACAAGAAGCACAAACACAAATTAAGTAACCAGGCATAACAAGAGAACTTTTCGCAATGCAACAGAAGATGTACCAGGAGGCAGAAAAAAACAGGTAACCATTAGATCATACCTCTATTGCTCCATTTTTTGCCATTTTTACGCCAACATTCTCCAACCCCAAGTTCTGTTATAGCAGCCAATATTACATCAATCATCAATTATATTCTACGATCATTGTAACGGATTCCATTTACGTCATAAATAAAGGCCAGCAATGATCAGTTTATCTAAGACGAATAATAAAAGCAATGAACGTTGCTAAAAGTTTTAATTTAATAAACATCATTTGGGAATAAAAATCACACTATACCTTTGTGTTGGGCTTGCGACCAGTTGCAAACATTACATGCGAAAATCCATCAATAGTTCCCTTGCTGGTCTTCAGAGACAACGAGGCATCTGCAGATTTTATGATAGCTTCAGGGGATTCTTCTGTGTGAAACTCAATGCCCCTTAAAGACATCTGCTCTGCAACAAAATCCCTGACCTGTAACAAGAATAACAATTACAACTATGAAATAGCCAAGAGGATAAACGAAAGCAGCAAAATTCCTTCTCATGTTTACTCACGTCTTCATCAAATCCCCTCAGCACCTTCGGTTGCCTTATAAATACATGAACTTCACTCTTAAGACCATTGAAGATGCCTGCAAACTCCAAGGCTATGTAGCCACCACCAACTATTGCAATTTTCTTAGGCTTTGAAGGCAAATCAAGTGCGGCATCTGAATCTATGGCAAACTCTTTTCCAGGAATGTCAGGAATGAAGGGACGTCCACCAACTGCAATCAGAATATTTCTCGAAGTATAGATTTTCCCATCTACATCAACAGTGTGTGGGTCTATAACCTGCACATATAAAAAATATAATCAAGCTCAAATCAATACTAAAAGGTTAAAAACTTTATAAAAATCCGAGCTTCAGCCTACCTTTCCACGACCTTCGATCAATTTGACATTAGCCTTGCTCAGAATATTCTTATAAATACCAGTCAACCGCTGCAACTCAGCATTCTTGTTAGCAATCAATGTACTCCAATCATGAGAAGGCTCAGAATCATACTTCCAACCAAATCCTTGGCTGTCTTCAAACTCGTGAGTGTATTTGGATGCATACACAAGTAACTTCTTTGGTACACATCCTCTCAATACACACCTGTAGAATAATCAAAAATGAGCTCACTCACTCATTCGTTTTTTTTTTTGAATTTTCGGAAGATTCAAACCATAAATCATCAAGCAAAAAGCTTCAAATTCTGGTTAGAGCTAATTAAATCAAATTCTCGCAGATGTATCAAAATAAGCCACGAGAACGAAAGAAATCTTACGTTCCTCCAACGCCTCCGGCTGTATCGGAAGAGATGGTTGAAAAAGGGAGCTCGCAAACGGCGGCGGATGCACCGAAGCTTGTGGCGAAGCGAGAAGCGCGGACGCCGCCGCTACCAGCGCCGATAGTGAAGAGATCAAAATCATATTGGCGCTCTGAATCTGCTCCGTTATCGGTATTGGCACGAACAGAAAACGGACGAGATTGGTAATACCGGTGGTTTGAGACTAAAGCGACACGGGGACGCAGGGAGGAAAAAGAGGTTAGGTATTTAGGAAGCGAGAGAAAGGTAGAAGAAGATGATGATGATGGTAGATGAATTGGGATTGGGAGTTTTCTGCAAAGGTTTTGAAGTGATGGAGAAGATGAAATTGTGCAAGTGAGTTTCGGAGTCGAAGCCATCTCCGAGATTCTTCTTCTCTCTGTTTTTTTTTCTTTTTATTTTCTACTGTGTGTATGAATGAGTTTGGGTGCGTCTAATCGTATATGCCGGCATTTAGATTTATGATATTTTTAATTACTTTATAACAATTTAGAACATGTTTTTTTGTGTGGTCATAAGACTCTACCAAACTGATAATACTGTAATTTACTATTTCAGTATTGTTTTTTTCTTTAACGATTATAATAATCTGTCTAAATGTAGGGTAGTATAACATTTTTCTGGTACATCCTCCGTAACCTTGAAAAGTCCCTGTATCGTTATGCAAAAACCCACTTGGATATGGAGAAGCTTCTTGCCTGGAAGAAGCAAAAGTAACCAGCAAAACTTCCCTTGATAGTCTCATCTAAAGAAGCAACCAGAGACGAGTTCTAATATCCGAAATGGAATCAACAAGTGCGACGAACGTAGTCAGTCCTGAACATTGCTCTTCCCCATGGGAGGCAGGCAGGAGTGTTCAAGTTTGGTGATGCTTTTTTTTTGTTTCAATCGATGTATATTATCTCCGGGACTTTTGGTTTTTGTACTTGGGAGATTTGGTGTAATGGTTCCCATTTTTCTTCGCTATAAGCCTATAGTTCATTACTTCCAAATTTAAGCTACGATTAAAAATAAAATAAAAAGGTTTACAATGCCTATCAAGTTATTCAATAAGCTGTAATTACTTTTTCCTGTGTTGAAATTTTCTATCTTTTTAGACTTTGTTGTTGGTCTTCATTTCCACGAAATCCACGAAGATATGATTTGCTCGATACTTAAATATGATCAGTTGGATTCCATTACAACACCTTCGAATTTAAGCTACGATAAAAGTACATAATGCCTAGCCAGAAATATGAATATATTTTTCACATGGTTCATGGGACTATTACAAATAATATGTATGTCTTTTTAAAGTGCATTTCTTATTATCAGAAACTAATAATTGAAAAATAAACATAAACAAAATGATTAATAGTTGAAAACAATTAGAAAACTATAAAATGTATATGATAAAATACATAAAGTATATAAAATATAATATTCCGTGAAGTAGATAATTTTAATAAGAACTAGATTCTAACCCAGGTTGTGTTCATGAATATTATTTATTTATATCATACATTATTTTTTTTAAATATAAATTTATACGATGTTCAATTTATGTATTTGAGATAAACATCGTATAAATTTATTTATTTATATCATCGCATAAATTTATTACTAAATAGCCATTCAAAATATATCTATCAAGATGTCAAAGAAAACATACATACATACAAATTTTTTAATTCTATTACAACTAAAATTTTAAATTAAATTATATATATATATATATATAAATTATTCTGTGCATTGTACGACACAACTTCTTATTTAGTTTTTATTAAACGGTACAAATTCTATTATAACTAAATTTTCAAATTAAATTAAATATATAAATAATTCTATGCATTGTACGGCACAATTTCTTACTTAATTTTTATTAAACAGTACACATTTTTATTTAGTTTTTCATTTTTTTTTAACAAGAATAAACACATATATAAGGCAAAGAAAAACCATCAAAATATGAAAATATTTCAGGCAAAACAAAACAGAAAACCATCATTCACTTTGATAGTGATGGAACGACGCCGTATCACTAGGCCCCTTGGATTAAAAAAGCACAGCGATCTCTTCTCGGCTTCGACTTACGGATTTAGGGGAAGAGATGAATTCTGAAATCCCTTGAGAGAAAGATTTCGCCCTAAAAATTTTCCAATTCCCGCCAATTTTCTATTCCTTTTTCTTCTCCGAGAATATCCCCAACCTTGTAGAAACCCTAGATTAGCTAATTTCATTTTCTCTCCACTGCTTTCTCTGAAACCAACTCGAAGAAACTTCCAATCATGCCTGCCATAGAAACCCCACCGGGGAAGATCTTGCAGCTTGAGATGGAGAATTTCAAATCTTACAAGGGTCATCAATTGGTAGGTCCTTTCAAGGATTTCACAGCTATAATTGGTCCCAACGGTGCTGGCAAATCTAACCTAATGGACGCAATTAGCTTCGTGCTCGGTGTTCGCGCTGGTCAACTTCGTGGTTCTCAGCTTAAGGATCTTATCTACGCTTTCGATGATCGAGACAAGGAACAGAGAGGTCGGAAAGCTTTTGTTCGCCTCGTTTATCAGCTGGAAGATGGATTGGAGCTCCGTTTCACACGTACTATTACTAGCGCTGGTGGGAGTGAGTACCGTATCGATAATAGGGTTGTGACTTTGGATGAGTACAATGGAAAGCTTCGATCTCTAGGCATATTGGTTAAGGCTCGTAATTTCTTGGTGTTTCAGGTTGTTACTTCTTCCAGATTTCGAGGATTATTTTTTTTTTCTTAATTTGTTTCGTTTCTATGATTGATTCTGGTGTTTTGATGTCAATTTCGTGTCTTGTTGAACCTTATCGTTTTTGTGGCTTGCCTTGGATTTTAAATCTGTGTATATTTAACATCTGATGTAAGAATTTTCATCTCAAAATGTGTAGGGTGATGTTGAATCGATTGCTTCCAAGAATCCAAAAGAACTCACTGGACTCCTCGAGCAGATTTCTGGGTCCGAGGAGCTTAAGAAAGAGTATGAAGAACTAGAAGAAAAGAAGACCAGCGCTGAAGAAAAAGCAGCTCTTTTATATCAGAAGAAGAAAACTATAGGGACCGAGAAGAAGCTGAAGAAAGCACAGAAGGAAGAAGCTGAGAAGCATCTAAGGCTGCAGGACGAACTGGTATTTATGTGGATTTGCTGTTGTTCACTAGTGTAGTAGTGTTTATTTATATAGTTTGTGAACTAACCTCTTTGCCTTCTTGTTAATATGTCTTCTCCCCATGCAGAAAGCTCTGAAGAGAGAACACTTCCTATGGCAATTATATAACATTGAAAATGATATCGAGAAGGCAACTGACAATGTTGATGCTGATAGGGAGAATCTTAAAGATCTCATGATAGAGCTGGATAAGTTTGAAGTTGAAGCAAAGAAGAGAAAGGCAGAACAAGCAAAATATCTGAAAGAAATTGCTCAACGTGAAAAGAAGATTGCTGAGAGAAGCTCCAAGCTTGGAAGAATTGTGAGTATACCTTGGAAGTCTGTGGTTAACAGATTCAATTTTCCATCCCAAATATAGCACTTGCAGAAATCTCTTGTGCAATCTTTTTTTGTTATCCTCTAGAATTTTACTAACTTTCTCACTTGAATAACTTATATCTGTACTTTTCTTGTGAGCAGCAACCTGAGCTTCTGAGATTTAAGGAGGAGATAGCTCGCATAAAATCTAAAATTGAGAGCAATCGAAAGGAGGTGGATAGGAGGAAAAAAGAAAAAGGGAAGCACTCCAAAGAAATTGAACAGATGCAGAAAAGCGTTATGGAGCTGAATAAGCAAATGGAAATATTAAACGAGAAGAGACAAGATAGCAGTGGACAACTCCCAATGCTTGATAGTCAACTGCAAGATTATTTTCGAATGTGAGTTTGAAAGAAATAAGACTTTTTTTTCTACCCGTAGTCAGAAGCATTGCTATTTTACAACTGTCCTGAGATTATAGATATGCACCAACTTGCATTCTCTGTATTGCCTATTTTATCTTCTCGCTCTAGTTTTTGTGGTGACATGATACCACATGGGTTAACATGTCCATCTTTGGGTACGCAGTTAGTAGAGTACTTATTCTCTTCTCTGAAGAATAGTCTAAGCAACCAAGTAGTCAACCGTTTTTTTGACATAATGACATATATCTGATTATTTACAGCCGCTATTATTGGTGCCGTTGTTTTGACTTTTGTAACATGGATCTGCTTCTAGATTCACCATCTACATGCATATTCACCCTTTTGAATGAGCCTCTTTGTTTTCTTATCGATTTTCCTTCATGTATATCAATGTGGTTTTGTCTCAGAAAAGAAGAAGCTGGGATGAAAACCATTGAGCTAAGAGATAAGAAAGAGGTTCTAGAGAGGCAACAGAATACTGATCTTGAAGCATTGAGAAATCTGGAAGAAAATGACCAGCAACTAATAAATAGGCGAAATGATCTTGATGAACAAATTGAGCGATTGAAATCCAGGCAAAAAGAGATTGAAGAATCTTCTTTGGGATATAAAAATGAAACAACTAGTCTGAAAAAGCAGTTACGTGAGCTGCAAGATAAGCATCGGGATGCCAGGTTAGTATGTGTCCTCTACTCACTTGATTGATTAACATTGGATGGTTTACTTGCTACGTTATGATATTCTTTAATTGTTGCACATTGCTGCAAGTTTGTGTAAACACTTCGTTAGAGATTCTTTTGTGTGGTTGCTTCATCTTTTGAACTATGGTTTGATAGATATTGATGATTCATTTATCAAGAAGACATTCTGTTTCCCCGTCCCCATTTAGATCATAAAACCCTTCTTGAGCTAGGCGAAATTCATTCTCCATCCCCTGATACTCAGACTTTTTCTTTAATCTGATAGTTTCTTACCCGCTTTTATGATGCACAGGAATGCCTCTGAGAACTTGAAGACTAAAATAACAGAAATTGAAGACCAGTTGAGTGATTTAACAGCTGAAAGGTATGAAAATGAGAGAGATAGTAGGTTAACACAGGCTGTTGAGTCTCTCAAACGTCTATTTCAAGGAGTTCATGGTCGGATGACTGATCTTTGTCGGCCAAATCGAAAGAAGTACAACCTTGCTGTTACTGTTGCTATGGGGAGATTTATGGATGCCGTAGTTGTAGAAGATGAAAGCACGGGAAAGGACTGCATCAAGGTACCTATTTTATGTTTGTGGTGTTGTTCTAATCCCATGCATGTTGTGAAGTTTTAATTCATAGTTTCTATATCTTCTCTACTGACATTTATAGTTTCATTAACATATGAGTAAGATATTCTTCGCCATAATACTAATCTCTGGCCTATGCCAACAAATTAATGATGCTTTAAACACTACCACCTCTTAGTGATGCTTTAACCTCTACCACCTCTTAGTGATGCTTTAACCTCTACCAGCTCTTAAATGATGATCAATTCATATTATTTACCAAGTAGGGAACATCTGCTGTAAAGGGGTATGTAACATATATGCTGTAAGCATCTCCATGCATACTTCATTCCATATATAGGACTTGACCCCCATTCTTTGTTACTTGGCTTTAACTTAACTTTTCGAAGCCTTTTCTACATTGCTTTTAAGCAAGATGAAGTAAATGTTGAAGATGATTTTGTAGCACTACTCTAGGGTGGGGCTGAAATAAGTTATTTATTTGTGATTTACAGTACTTGAAGGAGCAAAGGCTTCCTCCTATGACATTTATTCCTCTTCAGTCAGTACGTGTCAAGCCAGTGTTTGAAAGATTGAGAAATTTGGGTGGAACAGCTAAGCTAGTGTTCGATGTTATCCAATATCCTTTGCAAATAAGTGAACTGTTTGACTTTGGCTTACTCAAGGTTTCGTGCATTGATAATTTCTCATATTTTGTGCATATCATTGTGTGCATAGTTGTTGGTAGCTTGAGACTATTTTGATTTATTAAACCAAGGATTGAGATGTGTAGAGAGGTCAACCTGAGCAGGTTTCTAAATTATGTATTTTGGTCCTTAACCACTTTACGTTCGATCCTGAATTGGAGAATGCAGTCCTATATGCTGTTGGAAATACTCTTGTCTGTGACGAACTTGAAGAAGCCAAGGATCTTAGCTGGACCGGTGAGAGATTTAAAGGTATGTTCCTGTTTCCTTGGTGTAATTTACTCGTATGATTTCACTAAAGTTGGCTTTGATTTCTACATATACTGATTTCTATTATTTTTAGTTGTGACTGTTGATGGTATATTACTCACAAAGTCGGGAACAATGACTGGTGGTACCAGTGGTGGAATGGAAGCAAAGTCTAATAAATGGGATGATAAGAAAATTGAAGGTTGGTTTGTTACCAGCTGGTTTAAAGTGTCTTCACTTCCGATGTATTGTCTTAGAGCAAACATTTTGGCTGTGCAGGACTGAAGAAAAAGAAAGAAGAATATGAACTACAGTTGGAAAAAATTGGATCTATTCGAGAAATGCAGATTAAGGAGTCTGAAATATCGGGTAAAATAAGTGGACTTGAAAAAAGGATTCAGTATGCTGAAATTGAGAAGGTAACCAATTTATATTTTCCAAGATGAGTGGTCCCATACATGTTACTTGCTGTTGTCAAAAGAACCCTAATTGGGATAAGAATGCCATACAGTAGCACACCTTTTATCGTTCCTTCTGGTAGGAGTAGCTGTCAGTGTTCAGGAATTACTAATTAGTGAATTTTTTTAACAGAAAAGCATCAAAGACAAACTTCCACAGCTTGAGCAAGAGAAGCGGAATATTACTGAAGAAACTAGACGCATAAAACCTGAACTCAATAAGGTTGCATATATTTTTCTGATATTTGGTAGAGTTAAAACCTGATGACAATAATATGACTGAATGCCATTGGTATTGTAGTCAAGAAAGGAGGTTGATAAGAGGAATTCAGAAATCAGGAGGCTGGAGAAAGATATCAATGAGATTGTGGACCATATCTATAAGGATTTCAGCCAGTCTGTTGGAGTTGCAAACATACGTGAATATGAAGAAAATCAGCTCAGGGATGCTCAAAATGTGGCTGAAGAAAGGCTGAATCTTAGTAACCAGCTTGCTAAGTTAAAATACCAGTATGTCTCTTCTGCTCTGTTTTCCTGGTTACATTCCAGATCTATTTCAACTTCGCATATACAGGTTTAGTCTCTTTCAGTTTATGTTGCCCATTTCCGTGCTAACATATAGCTCCGACTCTGAAATCAACTTTGTCATTTTGGGTAAAAAATAAAAATTGTGTTGTGCATCCAAACTGTTGTTACGTTTTGACTTTCACTTGCCTCATAAAAAGAAGCACTACAGCTCTGTGGGATGTGATTAGTAGGCAGCTATGGTCTACATTATCTTCTACTACCAAATGTGTAAGGGTCAGTATCTAGCAGCCTGTAAAAACCTGTGGTCAGTGAGAATCATTTTTTTTTCAGGCTGGAATATGAGCAAAACCGAGATGTGGGGTCACGGATTCGAAAGCTAGAATCTTCTATCAGTTCTTTGGAAACTGATTTGGATGGTATACAGAAGACAATGTCTGAACGCAAGGTGACAGAAGAAAAACTTACTAACGAAATCAAAAATTGGAAGAAGGAAATGGGAGGTATATCTGATGGCCTTTTCAGCTCTATGATTTTTTTTCAATCTCAGTGCCATTTTGAGTTGTCAATTCGTATAGCAGACATTAACATGATACAGTAAAAGTACATTATCCGTATCCGAGTCTGCTTCATCAATATTGTTGGCCTTATGCTAGAGCCCTGTTAGTGGATTAATGTATTCAAATATGCAGTTTTCTTTATTCTTTCTTGGGGAGTATAAAGATTATTTGGCTGTTTAATTACATAATCTTAGATTGCTCTGTCTGGGGTTTGAACAAATTTTGGGATGTATATGATCTGTTCGACCTCTTTTGTTAACTGTATGGTTATTCACATCGTAATCTAAAGCAGAAAGAAAGCTATCATATTCAGATAGAATGCACTTAGCTGACAGATGTTTGATGTGAAGATTCAGATGATAGATTCTCTTGCCCTGTTATTCTTTTCCTTTGCCTTTGCTTGTATAAGCATAAGTTACACAACCATATACTTTAGTTACCTCACTTGTCTAATGTTCTTTGCCTAGCACAAATCTGCAGTTGTATCTTCTTTCGTAGAGGTGTGACTATCCAATGCTCTTGCTTGCAGAGTGCAAACAAAAGTCGGAAGAGTATGAGAAGGAAATCCTGGATTGGAAAAAGCAGTCTTCTCAAGCAACAACAAGCATAGCCAAGCTCAGTCGTCAGATCAGTTCTAAGGTACAATGAAGATTCATCAAATCCTTTCCCAAAGATTTGTTATGTCTGAGTATGCACTAAAGCTTCCATATGCTATCAGGAAACACAAATTGGGCAGCTGGTCTCGCAGAAACAGGAAATAACTGAGAAGTGTGAGCTGGAACATATTACCCTTCCTGTTTTATCAGATGCTATGGAGGAAGATGACTCAGATGAGCCACAGTTTGACTTTAGTGAATTGGATAGAGCTTATCTCCAAGAACGGAGACCATCTGCTCGTGACAAAATGGAGGCGGAATTTAAGCAGAAAATAGAATCTAAAGCATCAGAGATTGAAAGAACGGCTCCAAACTTGAGAGCGCTTGACCAGTATGAGGCTATACAAGAGAAAGAAAAACAAGTTAGCCAAGAGTTTGAAGCCGCAAGGAAAGAGGAGAAGCAAGTAGCGGATGCCTTCAATACTCTTAAGCAGAAGAGGTAACTCAAAATTTCTCATGTGAAATGACTTTATGGTGGAAATTTGGAACCAAAACTGGACAAGTAAAAGTCTGAAGATTCTTATCCTGAGGAAATTACCTGATAGAGTTACTGTTTGGATTGAATGCACACACACACACACACACATGCACATGTACAAAGAGCACCTCAATATGTTCAAACTAAATTCATATTTCCATAAGAGTTTTTGCTACTGACTTCAAATTGTTGTTCAGGTATGAGCTATTTATGGAAGCTTTTAACCACATTTCTAGCAACATTGACAAAATCTACAAGCAACTAACCAAGAGTAATACGCATCCACTGGGTGGGACTGCTTATCTAAACCTAGAAAATGAGGATGATCCGTTTCTAAATGGTATAAAGTATACTACGATGCCCCCAACAAAGCGTTTTCGTGACATGGAACAGCTTTCTGGAGGAGAGAAAACAGTTGCAGCCTTGGCGTTGCTCTTCTCCATCCATAGGTATCTCCAATGACCTAAATATCCCACTTGTTTCAATGTTTAAAGTGATTTTGTAGTTTACTGTTGATTTTTCTCTAATGTTTAGTTAAAATCTTTGAAATTGAAGTAGACTGTAATTTTGCCACATGAAGTTTGTTATTTTCCCAAAAAGTAAAAATGGTCATGCTATCTCGAATTTGTTTCTGGGTCCATCCGATTTGTTGACTCCTTAGCAACAAATTTTGGTATATGTGTTATTTTACCAGGCTGGCATCATTTGAGTCATCAATTCCTTGTACACATCTTCAAAGTCACTTTTCTTCTCTTTGTGATATGAGATTTTATCTATGCTCGATTGTTATTTTGTTTGAAGTTATCATGCACGGTTGCTTTGAGGTTTTGATAAAATTCATTGTGTTTTTTCGTTTCCAATTTTCAGTTATAGGCCTTCGCCCTTCTTCATACTAGATGAGGTGGATGCTGCTCTAGATAATTTAAACGTTGCAAAAGTTGCAAAATTCATTCGTAGCAAATCCTGCCAAGCTACACGTGACAATCAGGATGCAGAGGATGGGACTGGCTTCCAAAGCATTGTAATATCTCTCAAGGACAGCTTCTATGACAAGGCTGAAGCTCTGGTTGGAGTTTACAGAGACGTCGAGAGGAGGTGAAGATTTCTACTTCATTTGTTTACATGTATCTTATTTCCATTGGTACTACCAAAAATTTGGCGTAATATCTGAGAACTCCATGATTTATTTGCTGCAGTTGCTCGAGTACAATGTCATTTGATCTTAGGAGCTACCAAGAATCGTGATTGGTTCTACAACCCTTGTGGCGTTTTTAGGGTTTAGGTAAGTATAATGAACCCACCCTAACGTTGTATATGTAGGAAGTACTGAATGGTGTTGGATTTCTAGATTTTAAACACTCTCTCAACAATGTTAAAAGGTGTTTCACAGTGGTATGGTGCTTAATTGGCGAATTCATGCGGCATAGGACCTTCTAAGGTCTGACACTGTAGAAACTATAGAACTTTTTTTGTGGTATAAGAACCTGTGGATTTTAGTTGAATCTGGTTGATTTCTTACCGACGACATGAAAGTTTTATGATAGTTTTTGTATACACGTTATCACTGTTTAAAAATTGATGTGGGTAAAGTTAAAATAACGTACTTAGGGCAGTCTAGACATTGGACGGTTTAGTAGCAACTAGTGTTCAAAAAAACGGTTTAGGTGGCTGTGTAGGCGCTAGGTGCCCTTAGATTGCTTATATTTTCTAAAAATTGGTCATATTAGGTAGACGGTAAGAATTTGAGAGATTATACGATAATTAAGCGGGTTTAATATCTATCTAATTTTTTTTAAAAAAATTAAAAATGTGATTTTTTTGATAAATAAAATTTAAAATCACAAAATAATGTTGTATTTAAAATTTGAGAATTTGTTTTTGCTGTTTTGAAATTTTTTAAATAAAATAAAAAAATAGAATTCTTAGTGATTCTAAAATAAAAAAACGATGATTCATCATTTTCAAAAGAAAAATGATAAATTTTAAATTCAGTTTTTTTTTTTTTTTTTTTTGAAAATTGAAGTTATTTTATTATATGATTTTATTATGTTATATCATATTTTGTTAATTTATATGTATATATATATAATTTTATTCTAAAATCGCCTAAACCGTCTACTATCATCTAAATATTGACTAAGTTTTAGGCACAAGGTCATCACTCACTTAGCGCCTAGCGCTTTCTTGAAAGTAACTAGCAAAAGAAGATTAGAGTAACGAAAATAACAGAACAAAAGAGCTGTGATTTGGACTAGAGAATCAAATTATCAAAACCATTTTAGTCGTCCATCAACAATAAAATAAAAAAAACTTTAAATGAGGACACAGTAATGGATCCGGTTGGGCTAAGCCAGACAAAGGATTTCAGATTTCAAAAGTTTTGACTTTTCAGAGTTAAGATTTAGATACAATCTTAAAACTCTTAATCCTGTTTATATTTGAAGGATAAGATCAGACTGAGCTTGCTCTTTAATTGATATTCTTAATTTCAGATTAAAAATTGATGTATACGTGTCATGTGCCTAACCTATAATGACATCACTTGCGTCCTCCTTTTCCCTTGTCCCCTTGGTAATCATTATTTAAATTTTTTAAAAAATTAAGCCAAATAAAGAAACCAGCGGAGGAGGCAGAGAGAAAACGAAAACCAGAAACAACTTTCATTTCTTCCTCCATACCAAAATCTGATTAGCTACGAAGACGAAGACGAAGAAGAAGAAGAAAGCTAATTGAATGGCAAGAGCCAACAATAAATACACTTCCATCAACTACAACCACATCCTCAACAAAGATCATCCGTCTTTTTCTTCCTCTTCCTCCTCCTCCGCTTCTTATTCCTCCGTTGCTCGTTCCAATGGCCGTATGCTTGTACTCACCAAATCTTCTCCGAAACCTCTGAGATCTCCCGCCGCAGCTACCACAATCACGCCTCCGCTCTCTTCAGCTCCGAGGATTCCAGATCAAGCTGTCTCTGATCCAGATCCGAATCAGATCTCTCTTCGTCCTTTAGGTCATACCGGACCTGGTTCCTCGCTTTCATTTCCAGCTCGGACTCAGGGAATCGAGAAGGAAGTCGCTTCTCCGGCTCCGATGTCCGTTTCTCCGAAGCCTGATCGGTTCGTGCCGCCGCATCTTAGGCCAGGATTTGTCCGAAAAGACGAGAAACCTGGACTCAACTCTTCTCAAGTTAGAGATCCGAATCCGAATCAGAGACTGGCTTACCAGGAACAGCCACGGCATGGGTACGTAGGCGGGTATGGACAAACCGGGCGGCCCAAATCAGGCGGGTATGAGAGAATCATGGCGGATCCGAGATCGCCCGGTAACCGACCCGGCACCTCCGGATGGTATGTTCATCGCTCTCGTAATCATATAATCCTTATTGTAACGATTTCTTCAAATTAGAAATGATAAAGTAATATGAACAAAACAAATTCGATGTTTGTTGTGGTGAAAGTACTCTTTTGTGTCCGTACTGGTTAATTTAGATTTGTGTGTTGGTCCAAGGGTGTGTATCTTGGAATCTATCTGTCGCTTTTTGTTCTGTCTCTTTTTGTTGGAAAGGTGTAACTAGAATTGATGATGTTTTGTGCAGATGAGCTTTACTGGATTGATGTCCAGTTTACTCACTCGATGATGGAGATGGAACTTACATCCGCATTCTCAAGAAAGATTAAAAACAGTGACTTTTTCATTTCTCACTTCTTTTGAGATCAAAGACCACCCCAAGATTCAGTTAGATTTGTAGAAGATGTTGTTTTTGGATCAGGGGGGACGATACTACTGTGAAGAGATAACCTGACCCTGAAACACTTGTTTGTTAATTGATTCCCTCACTTTTATGTTTCAAAACTTTGTTTATGTACCTTTAATTTTATTTATAACGTGTTGTTTAGGTTTTAATCTATAGTTTCTATACAGATTAATCATCTTTATTAAAACCATTTCTTTACATGGATAAAAGTTTCAGCATGTTATTTCAAGATTGTTCATGCATACTTTGCCTGTAAAGTATCCCTCCTCCTTGTAACTTCTACTCAAACCCGATATTTCACAACATTTGTGTCAAAATCCGATACTAATTTGTCAAGACGGTGTGGCTATGACTATTTTCATGATCTCGCATCAGGACTTATCTTAGAGCATCCATACCTATTTGCAAATACTTATACCTTATTGAACATTTAGCGTTTAAAGGGCGGTGAAGATGCAACAAACAAAAAACAAGCGTTCATGTGGACACTTTTGGAAACAAAAATAAGAATTCGAGCTTCAACCGAATTTTACACGTGAATCCTTGGATGCACTTAATTATGTGCTCATCAGCTCATGTTTTGATTGGCTACGAAAAGTTTGTTTTTAAATTATTTCATTTTTGTTTATTTGCTTGTAAATTTATATTTATTCAACTCTTTACACACTATTGTAGTTTTCTTCTCTTATCGATTTAATCCAAACCAAAAAGAGATTTTAGTTTAGAAAAACCAGATAAGTATTAATTTGACTAAAAATGATTTTACATTTTAGACATCCGAAAATCGAATCTCAATCTGAACCGAACTCAAAACAACAAATTTTAAAAGTAAACCATTTAAACCGAATTCTTACCGGAAACTACATTGTATAAGCTACCATTAATAAATTGGATTTTTTTTGTTTGTTAAAATTTGAATAAATTGGATTTACATTGGTGAATATTTTTTTTTTTGTAAAACCAAAAATAGAAAGAAAATATAATCTTCATCGGATCAGAAATAAGTATGAACTATGAATCAAAACCAAACAAACACTTCTACTACCTTCATTTGCCTCTAAACAAATTGTAAAACAGTTTATATATTAAGCATCACACTACTTATACCTTTTGATCATTTGATGCAATTACCACCGACCGCGCAAACGAAAAAGATAATTAATTTACCGATTTACCCCTCCGTCTCCATTAATACTCTCATGCTTTTTTGATTTTTATAGATAGATAGATCTCTCTCGGCAAAAGCAATCAAATCATTCCGAAGAAAGCTCTGAATCAGATCAAACAATGGGATCTCTGCCACCGCCATCTCTCGATTTCTCATCCGTCGATCACAATTCCGTTAAAAATGGCGGATCTAGCCATGAACATCATCATCAAGAGATCTCCCGAGATAATCTCCTCAATCTCTTCACATCTCAGCAAGATCTTCTCAATCACTTTTTCAAACATCTCGATCTCTCCCAAACCCTAGAATTCGCACGCATTCTCCTTTCCTCCTCCGGTACCGTTTTCTTCACCGGTGTCGGTAAATCCGCTTTCGTCGCTAACAAGGTTTCTCAGACGCTCGTCTCCTTAAGCTTCCGTTCCTCTTTCCTCTCCCCTCTTGATGCGCTTCACGGAGACATTGGCGCTCTCTCAACTCGCGATGTTCTCGTTTTCTTCAGCAAATCTGGCGCCACCGACGAGCTTCTCCGTCTTGTCCCGTGCGCTAGAGCTAAAGGAGCTTTCCTTGTTTCTCTTACCTCTGTTTCCGGGAATCCACTCGCCGGAGTTTGTGATATGAATGTGCATTTGCCGCTTCAGAGGGAATTATGTCCGTTTAATCTCGCTCCGGTGACGTCTACGGCGATCCAAATGGTGTTTGGTGATACCATCGCCGTTGCTCTCATGGCGGCTAGAAATCTCTCTAAGGAAGAGTATGCAGCTAATCATCCGGCTGGTAGGATCGGCAAGAGCTTAATTTTCAAGGTCTGGTCTCTAAATTGCTCCCAATGTTCTGATTTAGCTATACATAAGCTTAACATTCAAAGTAGTGAATACAACAATGGAGATGAATCTGTTTGGCGATTTGCAGGTAAAAGATGTTATGAAGAAGAAAGAAGAGCTTCCGATTTGTAAAGAAGGAGACTTGATAATGGATCAATTAGTGGAGCTTACTAGCAAAGGATGTGGATGTTTGCTTGTGGTTGATGAACATTATCACTTGATTGGTACATTCACAGATGGAGATCTTCGCCGAACTCTTAAAGCAAGTGGAGAAGGAATCTTCAAACTCAGTGTTGGAGAAATGTGCAACAGGTGAGGAAAAATTAAAAACTCTGTTTTTAGATACTTTTCAACATTGGTGTATGTTTTTGCTGATTTTTGGAATTCGATTGTTGAATCAGGAAGCCGAGGACTATTGGACCGGAAACAATGGCAGTTGAAGCTATGAAGAAAATGGAGTCACCACCATCGCCTGTACAGTTTCTACCGGTGGTTGTTGGTGAAGACAACACCTTGATTGGAATTGTAACATTGCATGGTTTAGTTTCAGCTGGTCTCTGAACACGAAGCTGCCTGTATATGTAGTTGATTCTTTTTATTGAAACCCAAATCCAGAATATTCGTGTATTGTGATATTCACAGCTAGTGAATTGTATTGTGTCTAGTACTTCATGTATTGTTCATCATTTACTCGAAAGAATATATAGAGTATTTTTTTGTTTGTTTGTCAAATTGAGAGTATAATAAGATTCTTGTATCTTTGTCCTCTCTTACCTTCTTCATTATCTTCTATAGTGATCTCTCTCTTTACTCTTGCTTTCATTTATGCGTCAAAGCCACCTGCAACATATTTTGGTGGCAGGACAATGCAATTTTTGTTTTACCCATTTATAGAGAGCCTGAGTTTTTGTTTGGCCAAAGAAGTTTCTGCTCATTCACATGATCATGGGGTGAGGTTGGCTCTGTAACCTCTTGCTCACTTAACTTATGACAACCACTATATAATACACACTTTGTTTAGGGTTACTGTTGGATGATTTGATTCTAACGTTTCTTCGTTAGAATCATGATAGGTTTCCATTTTCTACATTGTCATTTGTTACATTGAACGCCAGTAAGCTGTTCAAAACGTCCTATTGCATTTAACGATCAATAAAAATTTAACATAAAGAACAACATGAGATGCTAGTGAGGAGAAACTTAAGAAAAAAAAGAGAGAGAGAGTACAAATATATAGGAACAAATAACAAAGTCTTTTAGAATCTCTATGCAGTTGCCACCGTATTCTCTCTACTATTGTTGTTGTTGCTACTGCTGCTTTCATCGTTGTTCGTGTTCTCACCGGACATTTCCTCGAGAGACTTGCCTTTAGATTCAGGAACCAACAGTGTGAAAACCATCCCTAGAAAATTAACCACACCCAAAACTATGAGCGAGTTCTTGACTCCAATGCCTGGAGGATATCCATGCTCTGTCTTGGTCTTGTCAGGGCTTTGTGCTAAGTACAAGAACCCAAACGCACCAACCATTGCTCCTAATTTCCCAGAAGCCGCTGATATTCCATGGCAGGTTGATCTAAACCTAGCTGGGAAGATCTCAGCAGGTACTACGAAAGTTGTAGCATTAGGTCCAAAGTTGGCGAAGAAGAATGTTAAAGAGTACATAGCCACGAATCCAATTCTGTTATCCTTGTGAGTCCAGTGGTCGTAAGGAATGGCTAGAGCGAACATAAAGACGGTCATGAAGAAGAAACCCATCATCTGTATCGCGAATCTACCAATGACGTCGATGAAGGCCACTGTGAACCAGTAACCGGGTACCGTGCTGCACAAGGCGATTAGGGTTTGTGCTCGTGCGATCTTGAAAACCTCTTGAATCGCGTTCATGGTGTTAGCCGGAGGAATCCATCCGATCGCACTGAAAATATCTTTTTGGAAAAGGTTCTGACTGTAGAAGGCAATGTCGAGTAAGAACCATGTGCTTGTAGTTCCGAGCAAGTGAAGGCCATGGCGTTTCATGAATTCCTTGGAGAACAAGCCAAAAGATTTGGACTTATCTTCTTCACCTCTCTGTTGCTGCTCTGCTTCGATCTCCACTTGTAAAACCTTAGACATGTTCGAAGCCGCTAGCTTTGTATCCTTGGCCACAAGAGCCGTGTACCGCGCGGTCTCAGGCATCTTGGACCTGGAGTAATACGTCATTGCGGCTGGCAAAGCACCAACCATAAGAATGATCCGCCACACGTAATCCGCCTGAGGAATCGTGGATGCCAAGGCATCCACTTTATAGGCCGGAGCCGGAAACTTAGCCTCGAAAGCCGCAGACACGATGATCGCAAAGATCCCACCGGTCAAGATTCCAAACCCTTGCATAGCGAAAACCGCCGCTATAAATGCACCACGGGTCTTTTTATTAGCGTATTCCGACATGATCGTGGCGGATAAAGGATAATCACCGCCGATGCCAAAACCGAGCCAAAACCGGAAGAAACAGAGCGTGACCATCACTGTTTTCGGTGAACTCCCAAAGGAAAGACCAGAGGCGATGGAGCAAAGGACCATGACCATGAGGGTCATGCCGTAAACTTTTTTCCTCCCGAGCTTATCACCGAGCCAGCCGAAGAAGAGCTGGCCAGCTAGTGTACCACAAAACGCAACGCCATTAACCGCGGCTGAGACGTTTGGAGGTAGAGTTCCGGGCTTCTCTGCACCATCCACGTGGTAATAAATGCGGCCAAGAAGCTTAGTGACAAGAGAGATACAGAAAAGGTCGTAAGCGTCGGTGAAGAATCCCATTCCGGCTATGATAATCGCCGTGAAATGGTACCATTGCGTTTTGGCAACGTCTAGTGCGTTTAACACGTTTAGTTGATCTCCAGCCATTGCTCTCTTTCTCTTATCCTCTGCGTTAATATTAAGAAAAACACATTCAGTATCATATCTATGAACTGATTTCACATACGTTGACACACACACATACACAACTATATAATTTGTAAGAAAATCATTTTGAAAAGGAGCAGAAGAATTTTTTTATAACAAAAACTCATGCTTAATCTCATTTCTCATTCAAACAACAAATCAAAAAGTAAAATAGATTCATAAACACACAAAAGTAATTAAGAAGAAACTTACAGAAAGAGTGTTTTTATTTGGCCAACTTTCTCAGCAAACAATCTCTTCTTGGATTGTCTTAGAGAAAAAAAAAAGAGAAGAGAGAGTATTTGTTGTTTCTTCACAAACTGTAGAGAGAAAGAAGAAGAAGAAGAAGAAGAATGGGTTGTGAATGAAGAGAGGCATCGTCGCGAACGGCTATATATACGTGATCCTTGTCTTCTGTTTTTTGCTTTGACATATTCTTGTGGTATATTCCTTCTGACAGCGACGTCGTTTCTGTCTCTTTGACTTCTTCTTTCTCGCTTCTACTTGTTTTCTCGCTTCCACCTTGTTTTTACTTTTTTTTAGGAGACAATTTTGGTTCTGTTTTTCAGTTAATGTTTTTGTTTTTTGGAGTTTTTTTTTACTGTCTATTCAAGTTTCCAAAACTCACCGTTAACAAAGTCGTTTTAAGTTATAACTTTGGTATATTCTTAGAGATAAAAACATATTCGCGGACACAGTAGCTGTTATTTTCTTTTTTGGTAATTTGATCCGAAATTAGTGCAGAATTTGTAAGACAAGAGAAACATAACAGTCACATGATATTATTGTGCCTATAAATGTTAGAAATTTATAATTAATGGTAAGAGTATCTATGATACGATATGAAAAAAATTAGAAGGATAGTGTAAATATTTGTCGATATAGAATTCAATTTAGCAAATATATTATTTGGCTATAATTGTGAATGGTAGAAAATTGAAAATTGATCGTAATAAATACAAAGATGCAAATAATTAAACTTGATGATAAACAATAATAATTAAACTATAGTAGATGTAAAAAAACTAAGTATAGTGAGAAATTAAAAAAAAGTATCATGAAAATTAAAGATGAAAATTAAAAAATAGGAGAGTAATGATAAAAATAAACTAAAAACTTGCGTATAAATAAAGAGAGGACGATGAGTTCGTAATTCGTAGGATAGAATTGAAATGTCACGTATACTATAGTCCTTAGTACATGTCACAGAAAAGTAATGTATATAACTTTCAAACTTTATTCCTGATTCACAAACAATTAACTGAAAAGTGATACACTGATACGAGACGCAAAATTCCCTATTAATAATGTGAATATTGTGTTAATTGTTAAACAAAAATTAGTTTAACACAAAAAAAAAGAAGAAGAATTTTTATATCGCCAAATTTGTTTTAATTTAAACGACGTAGTTAGTTATAAGGCTGTTAGAGGAAATAGCGGGAACCAACGTTTAGAATCGGTTTAAGTGAAGTGGTTGGGCCCACCGTAAATTGATTTCCAATCAGAGAAAATTGTGCCTTCTTCCCACCTCTTCACCCTCAAGGCCCCTAAACCCTAATATATACCACTAGCCGTTACGCTCTCTCATTCCTCACTTCCCCTAATTCCTCACTTTCTGCAATGAGCTTGTCCGAAATCGATTCAAAGAAGCCACCTATGGTATCGGACTCGTCGAACCCTGAATCACTGTTCTGTACTAAGACTCCTAACAGAATCGTTAAGAGGCACATCTTTTCTTCTCCCAAAAATCCTGAAATTGTTGTCAAATTACCCGAAAGGTGAGATTGGATGATTGATTTGTTCATACACTGCTCTCAATATGGACTCTGGTAGTTCAATTTTATTGAAGTTTTTTTGGTATTACAGGTTCGAGATTCTGGAGGTATTTTTCAATGGATTGGACACTGCAATTAGGTTGCTCAAATTAAAGGGTTCATTGACGACATTTGCCAATATATGTCCCAAGATTGAGTTTCTTACTAATCGGTAAAGCTATTGACTTTTTCTTCTTTCTCTCATTATTTAAAGGATGGAAATTTGCAAAGATTTGATTTTTCTGTATGTGTGTGCGTGTTGTTTGATTGTATTTGTTAAATCTTCAGGATATTCTCGTATGATCATTTGGCTCAGATGAAGCATATTTATCCAGAAGCCATTGAATTAAAGAGAGTTTTGAAGTATGTTGAAAGCACTTGTTGTATGAAACCAAGTCTTCACATTCACTTAAACACCGACGCAATTGTGCTTGACGATACAACTTGTGGAACTAAATACATGGAACTTAGGAAAGTGTTCTACTCAAAGCTTGTAGATTTTTACAAAGCTCATCCTAAGGTACTTATATAGGCTTCCTAATCTACTCTTTAGTTGTATCTCTTTTGAGAAATGGTTTTCATATCTGATTGATTCTACATCTTTTGTTATCTGTGTATTTAGGATGAAATTCCGAAGGAACTGCTTCCTGAACCGTTCAATTCTCCTAATAGAGATAGTTATTCAGACACACTAAGTGTAGATTTAGGAGCACCTAAACTTGAAGAGTTTGATGCTCATATGGAGGAGGTGGAGCAAGAAGAACACATAGTCAACAAAGTAGTTCCAGATTCGACTTTTTCTGCTGGTACTGAGGAATGTTTATTATCAAAGATAGAGTCAAGAATAGTTGGAACTCCAGTCAAAGAATTATCAACTCCCTCCAAAGACTTGTCCACACCAATCCGGCTCATGAGTGCTACACCGACTTTGCAGCTATCTAGAAAATGTATTGAGTTGACTCCAGAGGGTGGTGATGATAACTCTGTTAGATCAAAAAGTGGTCTGGCAAAGGGTCCATCTCGCAGTCTGAATTTTGAATTTCTTGAGGAAGATGCATTTGTGAAAGATGACATCGGTAACAAATCTGATGATGAAGAAGGAATCAACTATGAAGCTGATGATGCTGCTGATGAAGATAGCCTTCTTCAGTCAGTAAGTGATGCTACTATTTTGCTTTCACATTTCTTCCTGGTTTTGATTTTTTAATGGTATTTGATTCATTTTCAGTTGCAGATGAAAGAGAAACCAAAGACTGAACCCGAGAAGCACAATTTGCCAAAGCTTGTTGATTTGATTCATATGTTGTTTCACTCAACAAAGCGAACAGTCATCACGAAAGAGGAGCTTCTTCACAAGATTATTGTAGGCCAAATCGATATAACCGATAGAAGTAAGGACAGTTAATATCAAGTGTATGATAATTTCCCTGCCTCTTCTTCCTTCACAGGCTCACAGTTTCTTTCTTGTTTTGTATTCCCAGGAGAAGTGGAGGAACAATTAAGTTTGATGTTGCAATTAGTTCCGGATTGGATCTCTGAAACAAAAGCATCTTCTGGGGATGTTCTTGTTCGGTGAGTATTATGTTCCACCAAAAAAGATTATGATTTTCTTGATTTGGCCAATAATAAAACCCTCTTGCTTTGTATTGAAAACATCTTTTGTTTCTTGAGGCTCTAACATTTGTACATCTTTTGCTTTTTGCAGCATCAATCAAATGTCTGCTGCCGAAACTGTACGTGCCAAACTTGAGGAAGCAACTTCACAGGACATTTCAACTGTTAACTGAAGAACCATAAAACTGATTGTACTTTTTTTTTGTTTTTTTCATCCTTATTTCTAAGTTGGCCCAACCTATAAACTTGTAATTGTCTTTTTAAACATATTGGATTATGGATCTCAGGAGACAAAACTTCATTTAATCGATGATCAATTCTATAATATGCAGAAGAACTGTTTTTGTTAACTGTGGATATTAATTTGAGAGGCTCTTGCTAAAGAAGTGTGTGACTAAAGAAAGAGGGTTTGTCAAAATTAACTAGACTCGTCAGAGCTTCTCTTCGACTCTGACAAATTTTGGGAGCACAAATATGAAAAGATTAGTACTACTACTTACTAAAAGCAAAGGAAACCAGTCATCACTCTCCAATCATGACACTTGAAATTGAAAAGTGATGCACCATACACTTTTAAAAGAGAAGATTCTAGCTCATCTTAAAATAATTGGATCGTTAAAAGTTTTAAGCATTTGAAACCGAAAAGCAGACTCTAAAGAATTGGATGAAAAAGAAAACCAAGAAAGCTAAGGTTTCAAAAAATCATCTTATGGAAAAGAAGAGGAAACCATATGTAGAATAAAAAGCTTTGGTGCTAATTATAATGTTAAGGTACACGCCCTCAATAAAAAGGAAACTTAATTGACTTTGGATGAAGTTGTAATTCTGAAAAACTATGTTATAATGAGAGAAAAAGCATTATGACTTTATGATTAGCAACATAATAAAATCTAGAATTTGGAAATATTAGTAGATTTGTGGTAAAACTGAGCATTTTAAAAGTAGTTAATAGTGGAAACAAACCCATGGAACACTACTCTGGAAAGTTGATAAAAGCTGACATTATAGTTATCTGCTTTTACAAGGGATAAACAAAGTTGCTTCGGAAAAAGATCTTATATAGGTGCTTGTTCTTAGTTGTCTCCAAAAAAAGAAAAAGTAAGAAAGAAATCTTTATAAACAAAGGTGCAGTTGTACAGAACTTGGTGATTTGATTATGAAAAAGTGGTTTATCACTCATGATATTGTTTCTCATGAAGACATTAGCCTTGAATGTGTTGAATATGATTGAGTTATAGTGTTTAGTTCATAAGGGGGTTATGACATTAGTTCATAAGACGTCATACTTCTACAATCTACAGTCACACAATATGTAAACAAAAGAGAACTCTTGAGATTTTCTCATGTGAACCCTCCTTTAAGAGCTTTGCTTGCTCTTTGAATCGCTCTTGCCACTCTCCATATCTCGTGTTCAATTATTCCCTCTGATGCGTCCATCGCAATCGCATCTGCTATCCCCGGGAAAAACCCCAGATTGCTCTCTAGTTCAGCTGCTGGTCCATACACCTACACATACAACAACACAAACAAGGTCACATGAGTTTTGAAAAAAAATAGTGAAAAAGGTAAAATCTACTTGAAAAAGAAATTGACTCACAAGATGCTTGAACCATTCCTTCCCTTTGATCCCATCTGCATCCAAAAACCCTCTTTCTACAAGCATCAACCTATCATTTAGCTCTCTTCTCTTGGCCGCTGCTGCAACATCATTTTTGTTATTAACTTGCTCCTTTAGTTTCTGCAAGTCAATCCACCAAAATATGTAGAGTTGAGACAAAGAAAAGAAAGGCCAAGATTATACTTAACAAAAATCAAAACTCTTAAAACCTTTGCTTCATCTGCAGCTTCTTTAGCAACCAAGGAGAACTCTTGTATCGCCATGCTTAAGGGATTAACAGAAACTTTCCCTTCTAAGAGCTTGCTCAATGCATCTCTATGTGCCTAAACCATTACACAAAATATAAACTCCAGTTTTTCTTCTAATCTTTCTGTCTAAAGGACGTAATGATAAGTATGTACCTGCAATTTTTCTGCATAAGAGATGTAATCAAACGGTATAAGTGGCTCATCAGCTAAAAGAATTCCTAAAAGTCCCCAAATTCCAGCCACTGAGAAAATTTAGAAAGCAAATAAGAGTGTTAATTCTCTGTTCTCTTCATAGTAGTAGACTGAAAGAGGGAAAAAAAATAGCTTTACTGGCAACATGACGGTGAAACAATGGATCTGCGTGGTTGATCATCCAATCATAAGAGTCAAATGCAGTGTGATAAACAGGATAATCTGAAAAACTCACAAGATAAACAACAACATACATTATTACCATGATTTGCATTAGAATATCATAACATTATGAAACAATTTTCAGGTAGTTAGAAATCAATTTCTGGTTTACCTGCTCCATAATACATGTCTATAGACGGTATCCCAGCATGGTGAAGAAAACCGGAAAAATCAGAATCCACTCTACTTAGTCTCTGTATCTGCATTCCATTAAAGCATACATAATTTACAAAGACAAACGTAAAATCTGATAAGAACCCATCAAACGTAAAATCTACTCACAATGCTATTCTGAGACTTGAAAGTCTCTTCTACTGTCAAGCCTACTACATCAGGATCCTGAACCTGACCAAACAAAGATGAATACCAGAGACTAAGAATTTTATCAACGATTAAACCAAGAAAGTTTCACAATGTTTATTATAAGTACCAGCTTCAAGGTATCAACAAGAAGACCGTCTAATTGAGGAGTTGCTCCAGCAAAAAATCCAGAGCCTTGGACAGCACAATCTACATTAAGATAAGCCACAGCACTTGCACCTAAGTTTAAAACATTTTCTTCAATCCATTCAGTTGATCCAATCTATAAAACAAAAAGAAACACACACTAAAATCAAATATGGTTTAGTGAAAGCCATCAAATAGATTCGGGTTTTCGAATGATTTAGTAACCATTCCGAATTCTTCTGCATCCCAACTACAAAGGAGAATGGTTCTACGTGGTCTCCAACCAGATTTAAGCAACAGAGCGAATCGTCGGCTAATGTCAAGTAAAGCAGAAGTTCCACTGTTTGGATCAACAGCTCCATATGTCCATGCGTCTCTATGGTTTCCAAGAATCACATACCGATCTGCTTCTTCACTTCCTCTTATTGTAACCAATACATTCTGAATTTTCTTCATTTTCATCTCCCCCTATAGTTTAAACAAGTAAAAGAACTTCACATTGAGCTCAAAATTTCCACTTTTCAGTTATAATATCCCAAACACATAATTTCAAATTTATAGTCACGACTTCAACACAATTGAGCACGAGAAAAAAAAAAAAAAAAACATTTCCAAGTTTGGTCCAAATTGGAACTTTCAAAACGGTTTATAACGGAAAATTAATCAAAAATACTAATAAAGACGCAAAATTAGAAAGTAAAAATATAACGGAAATGCAAAATTCCAGCTTTACCTGGTAGGTCATGTTTATAACCGTCCGTCCAGGGCCAACCCGTTGACCCGACCAAACTCGACCCAAATTTCCCCACTCCACCGGAGCTTTAGCACCGCCCAGAGAAGCCAAGATGATTTCAGCATTATGAAGAGACAAAGGCAAAGATGGAATCTTTGGGAATCTCCGAGTGACCAAATCATCATCTAAGCTAAGTTTTTCTCCTCCGACAACTCCGGGCCAACCCGGACTAACCGGATCTCCGATTCCTCTCATAACCGTACCTCTCTCAATCCCGCCAAATCCACCACCGTCGTTCTCAGCGTATATTAGCACACCAAGCGCACCTTTAGTCTCTGCTATCTTCACAATTCCTCCTCTTCCCAAGGATTCACCTTTCCTCACTAAAACCACACAACCTCTAACGCTCGCTCCAATAGACTCAAGCGCACGATAGTCTTCCTCCTCGCCGTGATTCACGAAAACCACGTTACCTTGCGCCGTCCCTGACGGAGAATAAGCGTGGTAAGGCCTAACGACCGTAGAAACAGAGGAATCTCCGGGAACGTCGTTTAAGTCAAATTCCAAAGTCGTCGTGTTGCTAAAACGCGCCGTGACGGAGATATGCGTAGGATAAGAGAGGAGAGCTTCGTATTCGGCGATATGAGTCTCAAGTCCGAGGCTTTGGAAATGGTTAAGGACGTAGTGAAGAGTGTCTAAAGAAGGTTTAGTTCCGGCGAGGTGAGGATGACGGGTTAAAGCGTGGAGGTAAGAGGAGATGGTGGCGTTAGAGGCGGAGGAGAGGAAGAGGCGGTGGAGACGGAGGGCATTATGGGAATTTCGAGAAAAGAGAAGAGCAGGAGTGATATTTGGGTGATGGAGAGTGTAGAAAGTGGCGACGATGAGGACGATGATGAAGAGGAAAGCACAGAGAGGAGGTGGTTGACGGAAAGGGAATATAGAGATTCCGGCGACGGTGGGTCTGGTGGTGAGAGGCTGTGACATTGCAGAGAGAGAGAGAGAAGTGTTGGTAATTGTTTTTAGTAAGTAAGTGGCTGAGCCAAAGTATTTATTATTATTGGATCATCTTTGTCTCGTTTCTGTTTTGTCTTTTCGTCTTTATGGGTATTTGATTTGTCTTGGTCAATAACTGTAATTACGAGATATCGAATTTTTGGATAATTTTACTGTTTCAAAGATCAAAGCTTTTAAACTAAATTACTTGACCAATTTTTTGTTGTAAAAAACGGTGTAAACGACCGGTCGAATGATGAAAAGCTGCGATATTGAGAGAGATTAAAGAAAGTGTAATGATGGTGGCCAAAATAGTATCTTTTTTAAGTATCATTTTCAAGGGGAAAAAAATCAATTTAAAATTACATATTGGGTCATATTTGACATATTCCATGTCGATTTATCATATTTAAACATTGGCATATTACTCGTGATATTCCATTTTGATTATCATTTGTTTTTTAAATTCGTTAAAGTGAGAGGCAACATTCACAATGTGAAGTATTACATAAAAAATGGGAGGTTCTCCATTTTCATGTGCCTACCCCTTTGCGAATGATCCGTCCGTTCACTGCAAATACTTCTTATAAATATTTCTGTCTAAAAACACAAATCTTCATGGTAAGAAGGATAAATTCATATGAAGCCTGTAAAATTTTAGCTTAACAGGAAAATTTCTCACTGTTTGGTTTCTTATGAACACCCAAAACAGCATGCACTATAATCGCAACAACGCCCCTAGATCATATAACTTCACAAAACCATGAGCTCTCCCAAATCAACTCATAAGAGTATATATATAGTCTCATATGTTAAATACTTAAATGTCACAATTGAAAATCCGTAATGAAAGCAAACCTTTCAGCTTTGAGCAAGCGTGGATGAATGTCCAATCATTGGTTTGATCAAGCATGCGTGGACAGTATTATTTTCTTCCTTTTTCCTGTATGAGAAAAAGACTCTCCAATTCGACCTTATCGATTTTCTCCACACAACAATTCGTCTAAGTCATCAAGACTATCAAGAGTCAAGACTAAACACTTCAACTAATATTAATAACGAATTTATTTCATTGGACCCACTTCGAGCATATCCAAAATACTTAGAGATGTAGTCTCGAAGATTAATTAATGAGCAATGTACATTAAAAAGTTCCACTATGTTTTGTGCATAAAAGTTACAATGTAAATCTAAAAAGATGATGGTATAAATGTGAATTTTCAGTAATGATCTTTGGTTGATAATACGCACAAACAACTAGTTTTGTAGCCCTAATTATCTAAAAATCAATCGGCTATTTGTGTATTGGTGGAGAGCAAGCGTACATATATAAAGAAATATAATTGAAACTTTTTAATGAATGTGTTTTATCAAAAAAAAAAAACTTTTTAATGAATGTGAGTAATATAAACAATAAAGATGAATCGACCGAAAAACAACAATTATTCCACAAGAGAAGACTATATGGACCTATGTTCTGCGGACAAATATAAACTTTTAGCAAGATCATCTAAGTCTAACCATCCGTACGTTACGTAAGTTTCTTTAACATCATCTAGTTAGTAGTTAGATTACTATGTTCTAGATATTTCTACTAGGAGATCCTAATAAATTATTTTCTTCAAAAAGGAAAAAGGTAGGAATAGAATAGATCGAATGATTGGGGCAGTCCTGGGCAAACAATTAATCGGTTCGGTTTCGGTTCGGTTATTTCGGTTTTCGGTTATTTCGGTTATATATGTTACTATCCATATAAGAACCGAAAGGATTTCGGTTCGGTTTCGGTTCGGATACCATTCGGTTCGGTTCGGTTCGGTTCGGATAATAAAATTGAAAACCGAAATTTAACCGAAATATTTCGGTTATTTTCGGTTAACCAATATAACCGAAACCGAAATAACCAAAATAGCCAAAATAACCGAAACTAACCGAAATTACCAAAATTACCAAATACATAAAAGAAGTGAAATGAGATTACTCTTTAAAGAGTTTTGCAAAAGTTCAGATGTTCAATAGTTCAAAGATGAAATCAAATAAAAATACAACAAGCACAAGTGAAATGAGAAGCGAATTTAAATAGTAATACATACAAACACAAGTGAATACCAACAATCACCATTCACCTTTGTGAAGTATTCCACTACTTTGTAATGACTGAGCTTAATTGCTTTGTATCTCATTCTGAAACTCTAAACAAGAGAAAACCAAAGAGTGTGAGAAGTATATTTTAAACAGAAAATTGACAAACCAAAAGAGATAATTTTTACCTTTCTCAAGTCTGTCTTGATCTTCAATATCAGCAATCATTTGTGTAAAGTTTTCCACTCCTTTTTCACCTAAGTGAAGATCAGACTTCATCCATTGCTCAGTACACATCAAGACCTCAATCATGTAGTGAGTTAGACAACTTCTCTGCGGGGTTAAGATACGCCACTAGGCTAAAAGAAGACTCGGAAGCCAGAAGAAACCTGCATTGCTAGAACATCCTTTGCTATTTCAGATAAAACAGGGAACTTACGAGTATTTTCTCTCCAATATGATAAGACATCATACTGCTCCCAAGGGATTGCTTTCATTGGATTTTCAACACTTTCCTTTAAGTATTTGTCCATTTCATTGCTTGTATCTATGATTCCTTCATCACTAACTAGCTGATTGAAAACAGATTCAATTTTTTCTAATCCGAGGCACAATATTCTCGGTCTCACCCACAATACCAACTAAGCTTCCATTAACTTGATCTTGCCCACATGATGACAAGGCAGAACCAACCTTCTGAGATGTTGCAGCCCCTGTTGTTGTTCGTGTCACTACCAAAGGCCCCTTATATTCCTCATACAACCTTCTCGAACATTATCAAGAGAAGCATTCATCATTTTAGACTTTAAAGAACCTTTTCCATAAAGCATATCAAAGGACGAGATGCAAATTTTATTTTTTTCCTTGGAACAAAGACAGATGCTATGATGACAAGTTTATTGAGATTTTCTATTCCATCCCAATACTTGTCAAATTTCTCTCTCATAGCATCAGCTTGTGGATACACAGTTATATCAATACTGCTACTCGATGCCATCAGATTCCTTTGAATTTCACAAATCTCATTGTAGCACTTATGGGAATTCACATGAATAGATGATGAAACAACCAAAGTGGAGCTGTAGAAAAGTCCCAAATACTTAATCATGATTTCTACAATATCCCAATCACCTTTCAAAGGCGGTCCTATTCTTTTTTTCCCTTTCTCTAGTTCCTCAAAATACTCATTGTAAAGCTTATCTTCAGATTCCATCCTATCAAATGCTAACCTAAACTTAACAGCCCTAGTTAACATCAGAAATGTAGAATTCCACCTAGTCTTAACATCTAAACACAAACTTCCTCTAGTCATTCTACTTGTTTCAACTCGTAGTTCAAAAGATTGAAGTCTTTGACCTGAAGCTCTCACATATGTCACCGCATTACGCACAACTGCCACATTTTCATTCACATCATGCAATCCATCTCTCACAATCAGGTTCAATATGTGAGCACAACAATGCATATGCATACACTCACCATCTAAAACCAATGCATCAGTTCCTCTTCCTTGGAAAGTTTCTTTAAACTTGGCAAGAGCATTGGTATTTGCAGTAGCATTGTCAACAGTTATGGTGAATATCTTCTCAATACCCCAATCAGTTAAACATTCAAGCAAAACAGATGCAATAGTTGCTCCTTTGTGATCCAAGACATGCTTAAAACCAATGATAAACTTTCTTAATTTCCAACTAGAATCAATAAAATGAGCAGTGATTACCATGTAACTTGCAACTGTCGTCGGAGCAACCCATATATGCTCAGAATCGAGACACTCTTTGCTTATAAGCATAAAACATACTCTTCAAAGCTGCCTTTTGTCTAACATACATCTCAACTATATCTCTCACTACTGTCCTTTGTGAATGAGGCTTGTAAAGCTTGACTCGATCGCAAAAATGTTTCCAAGCCACACTCTCAATGAAAGCAAGCGACAACTCACCAAAACAAGCATCTCGCTTACTCTCTGAAAACAGATTCTGAAACCTTACTCAATTTCACATTACCACCATCACCCTTACTTAAAACATGTTGACACTGAGATCGTTTTGAACCCATGCCAAGTATTGCTGGCATTTATCGAGGTGAGTTTTCAAATTTGAAGTTCGGATGTAGTTGCACAACTTAGCTGCTTACCACAATAATTGCATTTGCATTTATCCTTAGTCCCTCTAATCTTGTTAAGTGCTCCCAAACCGCAGACCTTGTATTTCTTGCTTTCTTCCCGAAGCTCCACTTGTTGCTTTGTTTGTTTCTTTCCTTTTGCTTCCACCACTGCCATCAACTTTAGTTGTCACTTCATCACTCAAATTCGTGTTATCTTGACATGATGATTTCATCTGCAAAAAAAAAAAACAAACAGAACTAATTTGATTGGCGATAAAAGAAGAGAATTCGAAACCTCAATGTTTTTAAGAAATAAATATATCAACATATGACACAACTTCTGAATATATATGTGCGTATATATATATGTAATATCTCGATCCAACGGATCATTGAAGCAACAAATTAGAATGTTTAATAGAAAAAAACCTGGAAAAAAGGAGCGGCTAAAAGGAGAAAGAAGCAGAAGAATCAGCAACTATAGTTCAAGAAGAGCGGATTTTGAAGAAGGTTGAGGAAGCTTGGCGACGAGACACGAGAGGTGGCTATGTGTTTGTGGTTCGATTTGGGGATTTAGGTTATTGTTTTGTAACACAATTTCTTAATCCTTTATGTAAAATTAAATGTAATCAATTGTCAAGTTTCACAATTGGTCTAGTGGTTGCACACGGAAGAAATATCTTCAAGGTAAGCGGTTCGAAACTTGTGTAGACCCATAAATTTTAAAATTTTGATATTTATCTCATATACATGGATATCCATTCGGTTATCGAGTAATAACCGAACCGAAACCAATATCCATGGATATGAAAAAAAAACCATTTGGATATTACCAGCTATCCAAAACTGAACTAAACCATCATTTTCGGTTCGGTTACATTCGGTTAGGTTATTTTGCCCAGGACTAGATTGGGGTATAATAAATTGGAAATTTGACAGCACTATCGTGTGAGATAGGGAGGACAAATCTAAGTGGGTCCTTCAACGTATCTTTGTATGTAGTACCTCTTCATAAATATTGGCCTAGTCATCATTCGGACAAAATACTTTAGGGACATTGGAATTTGTAAGTGTTAGGTTTAGACAATATACTACCTTAAACATGGTAGACACAAGTTATCAACCAAAAATATGTTAGACAGCAAAAAAAGACTATACCTTGAATTTGTTTCTTCTTTTTTCAACCATAATCATCAAAAACTTTTTGAATTATAATTTTTTTAGGAATGATACTTACAAACATCTTGAAACACAATCTAGCAGATTTTCTAAAGTCTAATTATTATCCAACTCATAATCAATTATACGAACTTTTTCTCGTTAATTTTTTTTAGCATTTCAACAGACTGTCAGTTTAGCACTTGGGTAGAACTTACGTAGAGTTTTCAATTTGCCATTTCTCTGTTTACAAGTCTATAAAGAAATTCAATAACAAGTGGAAATAAAATTATGGGTTAATTAGTTGAGATTTGAGAAGGTATGGAGACTCACAACAATTTAGCAAGGAGAGGTTACACAACCATTAAATTTATAAATACGCCCTCCGCTTTTAGTGTTGTTGTGTCAAATTATATTTTAAAGCCCAAACAAAACCATGTTATGATTCATGTAAACAAAACGATGTTACCTAAACGGCCGAAAGCTATAATAAGCCCAGAACCTGCTTTGCCATTGTACAACCCATTCAGTAATATAGGCCTTAAAGAAATTTCAGAGCTTTCTAGACAAAGAAGATCACGGTGTCGTGTTTATTTGACCAATAAAAGGAAAATTAAATCCATTTGCATTTTATGCTTAAGATGTTAAGAAAAAGAAAAATACTTGGTTCACCCCTAGGATTTTCACCTACTTGTTCACCTCCTCTAAATTCATTCACTAAAATTATGCCACATAATATTATATTTAAATAAAAATAATAAAAATTAAAAATTAAAAATTAAAAAATAAATTTTTTTAATTTTTGGGTTCGCTGAGCTGTATCTGTTAGGATATATAGTTTTATATATTTTATTTATTTAGTTTTAGTTATTATTTTTATTTAAATAATTATATAAAACTAAAAAAATAAACAAATTAAATATTTTAATATTTTAGCCTGTGGGTTCACTGAGTTGTATCCCTTAGGGTATAGTTTTATATGTTTTATTTATTTAGTTTTAGTTATTATTTTTATTTAAATAATAAATTAAAATTAAACAAATTAAATATTTTAAAATTTTAGCCCTTGGGTTCGCTGAGTTGTATCTCTTAGGATGTAGTTTTATATATTTTATTTATTTAGTTTTTAGTTAAATAATAAATTAAAACTAAAAAAATTAAACAAATTAAATATTTTAAAATTTTAGCCATTCGGTTCTCTTAATTGTATCTCTTAGGGTATAGTTTTATATGTTTTATTTAAATAAAAATTAAAATTAAATAAATTAAACAAATTAAAATTAAAAAATTTAACTCTTGGATTCGCTGACTTGTATCCCTTAGGATATAGTTTTATATGTTTTCTTTATTTAGTTTTAATTTATTATTTTTATTTAAATATAATATTACGTGAATAATCTTATTGGATGATTTTTCTTAATTTATTTTATTTTCTAAATTTATTTTATTTATTTCATTTGTTTAATTGTAAGTTTAATTTATTATTTTTGTTTAAATATAATCTTAGTTGATATATTTTTATTGATTAGATTTAGAAAAAATGATTAATGATTAATTGATTAGATTTAGAAAAAGTGATTAATGATAATATTACATGGCATATTTTGATTGGCTAGAGAAAGAGGAGGTGAACAAAGAGGTTCACCCCTAGAGGTGAACCCAAATATTGTTCTAAGAAAAAACGCCCAATTTTTTCATTGAATCATTAAGGAATCGAAAGCATCTTTTGTTTAAATCATTTACTTCAAAATCTTTCTTAAAAACATTTTAAATAAAGGAGAACATGACATATGGAGGTGTCATACAATACCAAATAGATGTTTCTAGACGAAGAGAACTCATAATATTAAGAAGAAAATCTTAGGCAAAATCCATAGATAACCTACTACACATCTCTAAAGATAGAGTTCTTTAACTTATACAAGTTTTAAAAATAAAGACAAAACTCAAACCCAGAAAATAACAGATGATAATGCACTCTCTTTGAAAGCTTTCCAAACTTTTGGATTTTTCTTGTCGATTGCCACCACTACTTTGAAACCACCAGCTCTCGAATCCTTAACTGCAGATGCCAGACGAAAATTGGAGGTGATGAGAAGCATTAGCGCTGGCGGTATTTTGGTAAGCGCTAATGTATACATTACTTTGGATATCTTCACATCCAAGTAATCCATGTCTGGACCTCTATTTATACAGAAGAATTGGTAAAGAAAAAAAACACTTACTGTCAATGGGATACATGATCATGTGAACGTTGATTCTAGGGGTAGAATTCAAATCAGTAAACTCTTCCATCTAAAGTATCCACATTATCACTTTAATTATCCAATAAAAAACTATACATTATCAAATAAGAATTTTTTAATAAATATTACTTAAATATAATAGTTAATGACTACTATTTAGATAATTAATAATAAAATAAGTAAAAAAAAAAGAGTTAAGGGAGATAAAAAACATAAGTTAAATTTTTTTTTAACAAATTTAAAAATATTAATAAGAATAAATACTAGACAATAAAAATTGAACATAAAATTTTAGTTATATTATTAATAATAACCTATTTTATTTTCTAGTATTTATTCTTATTAATATTTTTAAATTTGTTAAATATAATTTTAGTGTTGTTTATTTATTGGTAAGTTTGTATTTTTGTTGGACTTTTTCTTTAATTTTTCAAAGTTTTTCATCTGATTCCTTTGGCTTGTAAGCCACACCCCAATTATTATACATGTAGATCTCATCGTCGATCACCGCGCTCTTCGATACATGACTTCGCCTTCCACACTTCTCTATTAGAGGTTCAACACAGGCTCCTAAGTTTTGGTTTTTGCATCAAAAACCTCCACCCAATTAGATGAAGTTGAATTGTAGTCATTTTTTTTTTGGTATTTAAGTTTTCCTATAAGTATCATTCGTTTGCTTAATATTTATATATTTTTTTACTTTAGAAAATAATCACGTGTCACAACTTACAACCAACTGTATTTAATTCTTGCCACAACTAAAATTTATAGAGAGACAAAATCCATGTGAGCCAAATGTAAAGCCTACATTATTTATGTTAAAAAGTTGTATTTATGCTGAAGAAAAAAACAACAAATTCATCAAAAATTACTGAGGTTTGGTAAGATCACAAGAAGATAAATTTCTAAGAAACATATAATAATCAAGCTGGATTGATGAATCAGTAAAGTTGCCGTAAACATGTTTTGATTCTGACCGTAAATCAAACTTTAAAAGGTTTTCCCTCACTCACGAATATTTAATTATCTACAAACACTTTTTTTTTTAATTTAAATCTTTAGCTTTTGCTTTTTTCCCCCAAAAAAGGGAAATTTAATCCATATGATATACTTATATATAAATCTCTCCGAGGGCACATAGCCCAAGAACTATGAAACGCGCTCCGATAAAGGACGGAGAGGAGAGATGAGGAAGATGGAGAATCAAATACAGATACAATGACAATCTTATCCTTCTAAATTCTTCCTCTTTTCTCCTCTTTGGTAAGAAGCTTTTGGATTAACCATCTTCCTTATCTCCCTCCGGAAAATCCCGCCGTTTCTTACATTTTCCTATCTGTTTTTTTTCCCGGGAAACAGAAAGGAAAATTTTCATTTTTTTTTTCCCGGAAGGAGAGGACTTTGTGAATTAGGTAGCTGCTCCCATCTTAAGCTTTGTCTCGAGGTAAAAAAGATTAATTTTTTCTTGAAAAATATATCATCTTTAGGTCTTGAGAATTGTGGCTATGGTGAAACTTTCTTGCATTTTGTTTAACGGTAATGTTCTTTATTTGGGTCTTTTTATTCAGGTCGCGTGGCTTCATTGTTGTGGTTGTTGATTCAATTGGAGAATGAAACAAAGGTTTACTGCTTTTATTAGATTCAAAAGCTAGGGTTTTTTGGAACGTGCTTAATCTGTTTCTTTTGATTTTGGGTACTACTGATGGATTCAGAATTGAGTTATCCTTCAAGAGATGTGGTGAAATGCTATGATTTTGGTTGTGATTATTCTCTTAGGGCATGTTCTTCAGATCCTTTGACTAGAACGGTGAAAAGAAAGTTCAACGAATTCAAAGAAGGGAACATCATGTTGTTACGAGGTGCTTCTGATTCATCTTCAAACCCCAAGATACTTGTTGAGAATGAATGTGCAGCTTTGCTTGAGGCTCTTTCTAGCCAGAGGAAAACTGTTAAAGATCTTCATTTAGAGCTTGAAGAGGAGAGAAACGCGGCTGCGTCAGCAGCGAATGAGACAATGTCGATGATACTGAGGTTGCAGAGAGAAAAAGCTGAGATACAGATGGAAGCTAGGCAATTCAAAGCATATGCAGAGGACAAAATGACACATGACCAAGATAAGCTCTCGATTTTAGAGGGTTTGTTGTATGAGAAAGAGCAAGCTATCGAGGCATTGACTTATGAGGTCGAAGCATACAAGCATAGATTGTTGAGCTATGGGCTAACTGAATCTGAGATACATGATCAGATACTTGGTTTTGGTAGAGACTCTAGCACGGTTGGTGTTGATGTTTACCCGTGCGAATATACTTCTTTGCATTGTAGTGTTGATGAGAATCCGAGCGGACCAGATGGTAATGTTGAGATTGAAGAAAAGATGATAGTTGGTCAGTCTCCAAGATGGCCATATTATGATCCTAATTCACCTTTAGGAACTGCAAAGGAAATAAAGAGGACATTCTTCTCAGACTCTCCAATGTCTAGTAGTAGCGACAGAGTTTATACTATCGACTCAATTACCGTGGGAGTTTCTGAAGTTAAGATTGATGACGAGCCTACTAATATGAGTAAGGGAAGGTTAAATGGTGATCCTTGGAATTCTCCGAGATACCAAGAACCATTCACGACTCAGCAAGGAGTTAACGAACCAGATATTGAGAAGCTTTACACAAGGCTTCAAGCACTTGAAGCAGACAGGGAATCATTGAGACAGATCATTGTATCGATGCGGACAGACAAAGCTCAAATGGTGTTGCTGAAAGAAATCGCACAGCATTTAACAAAGGAAACCAGCACAACAAACAGGCGAAACCCGGTTTGCAAAATACCATCTTTTAAAGGATTCTCTGTAGTAACGGTCTTCAAGGTAAAGAAATCAAAACAATCTCTCCTATCTAAGTCTCTCATGTTGCATATGAAACTCTGTGTAAGCCTGAATTTTGCTCTTCCTTCATTCTTGTGTTTCAGTGGATTGTGTCTTTTGTTTCGTGGAAGAGAAAAGCTAGGCGAAACAAGTAAGCAGATTTACAAGTGGAAATACTTGCTTTGTGATGTCAATTATAAATGCTTTCTGATGAATTCAATTATAAATTGCATTTGCAGATATGTTTATGAGTTGTCAGCAAATAATATGGGGATGCTTATGATGCTAGGCGAGGGATCTGGAACTAGGAGATGGAGATGTTTGACTAGTTCACATGTCTAGATTTCCATTTTTGTTCAGGTTTCTTTGGCTTAGTGCAAAATGAATGTACATTGCTCTGTACTGCTGTCAGACATGTTCGGATGGGTTCAGAATCTGGTTCAATTTATTAATCCAATGTTAAATTTTTCCCTTTACTTTGGACTCTTGCATCTCAATTCTAAACCTCAGGCCATAGCAGGGTTTTGACAAAAAAAAAAGACACTCCGATGCATGAATAAAATAAAGATTTAAACCAACATTTTCTTGTGCATTGCCATCAAGCGAGTTTCAGGATATGTCCAGCCAAATTGCTAATAAAAGTTACCACTGGGTTAATAATTTGATTTTAGGGGTCATTCATACATATAATGATGAAAACCTGGAACAAAAGAGGATTCAAAGCAAATGCAGATCATGAGGGAGACAGCGAAACCGTGTAAGACTTGTTGCAATACTTCAAGCTCTTGAGATGGCCTGATCGAAGCTGAGGACAGATCACAGCTCCAGGAATGCCAGATGCATCATTGTTTGTTTCTCCTGTGCCTTCTATGACTGGAGATTCAGGGTCGGTATTTTCAGGGACTTGTGGTAGACCAATGTTTAAGTTAACCGATGTTGGCTCAGTCACAAAGCTGAAATCAACTCACAGAATGTTAGCATTTCCTAACAAGTTTTCACTTTTTGGTTCGGGAGAAAGGATAAGAGATTTTGCATCAACGAACCTGGCTTCAAAGTTTTGTTCATTACCACCAACACTTGCACAAATATTGCTAATAATCCACGGTGGAATATATTCGCCTTTAATCTCGACCATACAGCAACTTGTACGCTCTGTCTTTACCATCTCCATGCACTTGATCTGGAGATCAAAGAACAAGTAATCTCAAAATGTTAGCATATAGAATAAGAATGTCACGGCAAGAGAAACACAGACTACAGAACAAAGCAGCTAAGGTGTGAATATACCTCAGGAGAAGACAGTGCAGCATTCTGAAATGGCACTGGTGAATATAATACAGGAACGTCTGCGGTGGGAAGAAACCCAAAAGAAGACCTATGCATGATTGAGAAACAATGGTTATATACATCTTTGAAATCCGTTAACAAGATGTACATGTGCACAACATGTAATTTCTTATTCAAAAAATGTTCATACGCACCTATAATTTAACAGAAGGTCATACAATCCATGTACGTTCTCATTTCCAGCAAAAGCCAAGAATGATTCTGGAGTATTATCTATGTTTGAGGCGGAACGCGAACGACGAATCTGCATCCATTACAAGGAGTCAGAAAAATAGCCAATAATCTCCCATATACAATAGCAGGTGCTTCAAATGGTTCATAGCAGAGAAATTACACCTAGACAAAAATATATTTCCTGAATAGCTAACTAAAGGCACAAAAACCTGGCCAAGATGATTCTCTATCTCTGAGAGTTCGGCAAGATCTTCAATTGTGGTCTGATCCATTTTAGTTTTGCAAAGAGGCATAGAGTAGCAAATGTCCTGTGAAAAACATATTCAAAGCAAATTTAGTAAAACTTAAATTTCAGAAAGTCCTATCAAAGAAGCAATCAATCTAAGAACTTGTTCAGAATACCAAAACTGAAAAAAACAAATGTGATAACAGATCAGCATGATGCAGCCTAGTTACTCTAGTTTTAACGTCTCAAGGAACGCAAAACACAAACATTCTATGTAAACTGAATAAGGTAAAAGGCTCAACAATACTGAGGTAACATATCTTACAAGGTCTTTAAGCATGGCTCTCAATCTTCTAGTTGACTGGGTGATATAGCCATTGCATGAGCGTTTGACTCCCTCTGACTCACAGCTTCCAGTGAACATTGCCACAAACTGAGAGGTACAGACTACAAGCCAAATAATGCACAAATAAGTGTAGTCTCATTTCTAGAGTACAACATACATGTCATTTACAATAAGAGAGATGGAACATGACAAAGAAGCTGTGAATGAAAGTTCACATTTGAATAGCACTAAAGGTTAACTTGACTTTTATGTACCTTTTCCAAGACAGAAAAATAAAAGCAAGGTTTATACCAAGTTTTTCTAAACGGAAGTGTTAAACAAAACGCAGAAGGATCTATTCTATGCCTCTGCGGAAAAAATTTCCACCTACATGTAACAACAGTATGTAAGCACTACAGGTTTTCAGTGCCATTGAAGTTATCTTCATTAACCTAGTGCTTTGTACTAAAAGAAAACTCACATCCAAATCAGGCAAAAATAAGATGGAATTACCATAAAATATTTTGCAGAGATTCTTCCGAAACATATAATATAGACTTCGAAAAGCATCCTCCCATGCCAATTTTCGATTTTGTAGGAAATCAACTTCACCTAAAAATAGCAAAATAAGGATCTCGTTATTAAATTCAAAAGGAAGATGACTGATAAGAAGGCATAGCTCATGAACTCTCATTAACAAACCTCTGTCTGATCCAGATGCTAACAAGGCCGATATGATAAAATGTGGCAAGGTGGACTGAGGATAAACCCACGAGTGTAGCGACATGGAATTTAACACCTGGGAAACCACAGCTGATCCAGAACTAGTACTGTTATCCTGATTTACCACATTACACGACAAAGACTTCAGCTGTGGCATACCATTGTAGGTGCTACCCATCATTGACCTATGTAACCTAGAACAACATTAGAGTGAAAGAATAATAGAAGTCAAACTTCGGACGCAAAAGAAAAAGGTTAAGTCAACAAGATATAATAATAAAAAGAAGAGAAAAATAAAGGGAATACTTCTACCTGATAACAAAACATATATTCATCTAGCATCATCAATAAGTGGTATGTATTAAACTAATACGAGAGGTCAAGAAGGAATCACTAAGATTCCCCTGCAACCAACATCAGATTCTGTTCTTATTACACAATGTACAGGATTATCAGAAATAGCTCAACTCACCAATTTAATGGAGTAGAGGATACAAGTCGAGCACAAGTCTTCATGGAAAGGTCCAGAGGAATCTTTTGCCCAGGAACTTCGAACTCGGACATGAAATTTCCACTTAATGAGTCCGTATCAGATTTCCCATTTATATCGCTAGGATGAACCACCAATGGTTCACAAGTGGCAAGTCCTTTCAGTGCTTTGCTCTGTTGAAAAATGACATCAGTTTCACCAGGACCAGATACATAACTATCTGACAGATTCAAAAGCTACCGAGTGAAGCATACCATATCAATATCTGGCAAGCAGGATAATTCTTCACCTCTGGTTGAAAGTTCTGTGACACTGCGAAATATGCTCTGGCTACATCTCTCATTTGTTTGACGAGCTTCAGCCTTAAAATCATCAGAAGCTTCAGTAGAAGCATTATTCTCCTCACTGCTAAGACATTAAAGCATTAGCATATATTAAAGCACAGACAGTAAGCTTACTCCAGAAAGAAATTGCCTGACGGATTTTACCGTATAAGTTGTCTTTTGTTGGCAGCAGCATTTGAGAGTAAAGAAACATTGATTAGGCTGTTGGATTGCTCTTTCGAATCATTGTCCTGTGGTAAAGAAAAATCAACTAATAAAGAAAATGTGTATAAAACTATAAAGGAACTTTTACAAAAATAAATTTCAAAAAATCAAAGGGACCAAGATTTAGAATCAGAAGGGTCATGAACCTTAGAGTTTTCTTTGACAGAGAGCATCCAAGGCCTAGCCTTTTTGACAGGGTATAGTTCATCCATACGCATCTCAATGTATTTTGGATTCTTCAAAAGCTCTTGTTTCTTGAGCCCATTTTCCGTGTCAGCACTACTGCCAAAGATGATCTAGTAAGAAAAATATAAAGTTCAAAAACTTGACAGGATGATGATTTTTTACCTTTTGCAAGGGCGCAATGCATCAAAAGCCGCTTTAGCTTGGTCCACAAAACAAGTCCGTTTCAATTGTTCTCCCTATGTAGTAAGAAGGGTATTTGAATGAACAATCTTCAAAAATAACTTTCAACTCGACGAGGGAAACATTGCTCAATGAAGATAGGGAAACAAACTTACTCTCAGTTCAGAAGGCGTCTTTCTCTTAGCTTTTGGCGCAGCTTTGGACCCTCCATTCATTTGAAGAGAACTACCAAAAGCACCAGGAGCAACTACTTTCGCCATTTCCAAAAGACACTGTTCGCTTGATCCCCAAATTTACCTACTGAAAGTCTTCCACAAAAATCACATCAGAACATCAGAGGCACAATTTAGTATTCGTTTATCCCATCCTAATTTCATTTATCATTACAAATCCATGCGGTTCAAAATCAATAAGTTATCCTCACAACCAAAAAAAAAAAAAAAAAGCTTTATGAACCCTAGAAACTGGTGAGTAGCAACAGCGAAGAACTTACAAGCGAATAAATCAAATCCAATTAAAATCATAAATCAGAGATGGGAACATACTCACCACGCTCGATTATTAATCTCTTAGCGACGTAAACATTGAAACCCAGCGGAGTGGCGATAGCGAAATCGAAGTCGCCGATTACGAGCTCGTCGTGGTGTGAATCTCGACGGCGAGGCAGGCTAGGTTTTTTCTTTATTCTCAATTTTGTAAATTTGGGGGAAAACAACAAAAAAAATGTTGGAAAGTGAAGTGGGAGGGAAGAGGAAAGAGCCTGAAATCGCAAAGTTTATTCAAAAAATTTGGGTCCAAAAATTTTAGGATTCCCTCCTGTCATGTAATTTGTAACAGTAAAACTAACGCCGTTACTTTAATAACGTTGACTAAATGTTTTTTTTTTTTGGGGGTCAAACAACGTTGAGTAAAAAACCGGATTGAAACAGATACAATCGGGTTAGGTTTAATACAGTTTAGTAAATCAAATCGTTTTTTGGGCGATAAATTCCGATTTCAAAAACGGTTTTCGTCAGCTAAACCGGATTACTCCCTGTGTCAAATTAACCCAAATTATATAAGTAACCAAGTATCGTTTGTAAATTTGAGTAGTGTCGAATCATCCCACCTACAACATAAAGGCTCCAAACCACTTCAACGACAAATCAAATGTTTAGCCACCAAAAAGAAAGAGAAAAAGAAGATTAACCTCTCTAGCCTCGACAATTTTACATATAACCAACAACTCTTGTCTCTAGAAAATACATGTTTTCTCATACTACAAAGCCTAAATCTCTCTACCTAAAAGGCAACAAAACACAAGCAAGAGCCTCCAATCCAATGAGCCACTTCATCGTTTACTTCTCTTGATGCTTGCCAATTGTTTTCACCTGAAACACAAAATCAACCCATTCTGTTTCAATCCAAACTTAATATAAAACCCTTCAGAAGAAATTCATATATTCCCTTTTTTAAGGAAAAACACAACACATCCATTTCTTCTGAGTCTACAAATGTGAAAACCTTTGCTATTAATACCATAATCAAAACAATTGGAAAAACTATGCCTCCAGAGAAACAACAAATGAGCTTTCAAACCAGTAGGCTATATAGTTTAATGGCACAAAAGACGTTAAAACACAGGGGAGAGGCAATGGAGCAGATTTACCTGAACCAACACTACACCTAAGAGGGAGGACATAGCACTGCATCCTCCTGACCTAAAGACACAACATAAGGATGAACTTTGAATGTTTCGGTAATTGTATGGCTGAGCTCGTATTTCACAGCCTTCGTCCCAAAGATGTTGAACCTCCCTGCGCTACTGTAAGCAACCTCAGCATCAGCACCCTTCTTAAAAACTACTCTAGCGCGGTTTTTCTCCTTGTCAACTTCAGTCTGCGACTCCTGTATAGGTCCAAAATGCCTGAACATTTTACTGAGACTCTTCTCAGGAGGTATCGTATCCGTTTCAGAAAAGTGCATTATAAGCTCAGCTGGTGCATTCTCATCAAAGTCTGCCGGTTTCATTGAGGGTGACTGAGGAATACTGATCTTAGACTGTCGTCTTCTGTATGGTCGGCGAGTTCTTGGAACCTGAGCAGGTTTCAACTCAACCGACACAACTTCATAGTCTTCTTTTGCAGTAGGTGGTGTTTGCTCTTCACCACCATTATGGATCACCCTGTCAGTCCAGTATGTGTCGCCCATTTCCTCAAACTCAAATGCTTCGGTTCCTCCTGCATTAGAATTTGATAGCTTAACTCTTTTACTGCTAACCTTTTCCGGAGTAACTTGCTGTGAAATCGAATTTCGATAACCTAAGAAAAAGCCAACAGCAATGTCAGATACAACGTTCTCTTTATCAGGGTCTGTTGCTGCACACTGAAGCTGGGATACAAAACTCTCAACCGAACGAGTTTCATCACCAAAGTTACTACCCTTCAAAACTGAAGGAGATCCTGCCATCTGACTAGCAGCTCTGGCTATGCATTCACCGATCTTAAAAGACGGCCTTTGAGTAAAAGACACCTTCGCAAATGAAACGGTCTTCCTACCTTCTCCTGGTGAATCCTCCCTCAGGACATCAGCTTTTCGTTTCACACCATTGGTTTTGATGTCAGAACCAGCTTCTTCATTCGCATAATCAGAATTGTTTGGATTTTCTTCCATTTCTGTATCTTCCTTTTGGTTTGGATCAATATTTGGAGCTTCATGAGTAATGTCTTCTTCTTCTCTCATTGTATCTTGTTCATCTGCTGTTTTCTTATCTAAGCATTCAAGATCCTTACCTTCTTGGTCTTTTTCAGATCCTAAGATTGCATCAGAAGCTTCTTTGGAGCACTCTGTAGCAGCAGGAGATCCTGCACCAAAAGCAACATGGGCTTCATTCGATTCATTGTCGATACCCACCTTGGCAACTTCCTCTGTCATGTCAGTAGCTTTCATATCCTCTTTCAAAGATACATCCCTGGTTTCGGTTTTAAGGTCTTGTATATTTCCTGACCAAGATGATACACCACTGAAATCAATAAAGTTGGTAATATCAGAACTTGGATCAAAAAGACCGTTATGATCCAACGGTTCAACTTCACCTGGAGCAGCATCTTCAGTGGGACTGTTTGGGTTTGCTAAATCAGCAGATTCGATTGTTCCGGTAAGATCACCTGCCATATCAGCGTTATCTTTGTGTTCATCAATTTCCATTTCCTTAACTATACTGGAATCATTCCTGTCAGCATCAGCTATTGCTGCATCAGATTCATTGCCATCATTATCCAAAAGGCCACCTACTGTAACATCCTGTTCCTCTGCCGCATAATCAATTTCCATGGCTTCTCCATTTTCTTCCTGTTCATCACGACTTATTTCAGCAGCAGGGACAACTTCTGGAACAGTTCCAGAGTTTTCTACGTTTGTTTCCCCTTTGGTTAATTGGGTAGACTCCTCTGGAACTTGTGCTGATTCCGAATGATTAGCAACTTTGTTCGCAGATCCCGGATCTCCTAGTTCATTAAGACCAACATTCTCTTCATTCTCCTGTTTGCTATCAACATCCATTTTGTTATTATCCTCCTCACTCTTCTTTGCTGATTCCTTCTCTTGGTCAGCTTGATCTTCTGTAAGAGCAAGCGTCTTCTCAACATCGGCTGAACTTTGCTGGGACTTTTCAATCTCAACATGTTGTTCCACAGCATCACAAGCAGCACTGTTATCTTCAACTTCACATATTGCCTTCTCACCAGTCACTTCATTCCCAGCAGAGGTTATAGTCTCCTCGTCTCGTGCAATTTCATTACTTGCACCATCTGTGATGGCATCAGTCGTTTCAACATCATGAGAGCTCACCGTTTTTTCACTACTCTCCTCGCCACTTAGAGAACCACCAACCACATCCTCAACATTCCCAACATCAGCTTTCACTTTCTCATCAGAATCCGAATTAGCCGTATTGCCCTCTACAGTAGCTGAACCTCCAAGAATTAGGTTTTCATCGGTCCCATTAACATCGGAATCTGAAACCTCTAGCGTATTGGCATCATCAACATCTAGGGTTTGAGTTTTAGAAGATAAACTTTTTCCCTTACCAGCTTCCTCAACAGACTCTATGCCATCACCAATAAACTCAATTTCCTCTCTTGGTTCCTCCATTGGGAATTATCTGGTTAAAACTCAAAATTACTCAAATATATCGATGGATCTTATACAAGAAAACCGAAACTTGGAAGAGAAATCGCGGCAATTGAGGGAGTTACCTCTTGAGATCTTGCAAGAATTGGAGAAACGAAACAAAAGGTGAGGGCTTGGAGACGACTTAGACGAGTGTGGGTTTGAAGAACGAAGAAGAAAAGAGAGAAGTGAACGTAACACCGAATTCGTTAGTCGGGCGTGTTATCGTCACTCAAGGACAGCAAATTTCGTATGTTGTTCGTAAAAATTGAAAATTTTGTAATTTGGACAGCTGCTACTTTATAAACTCTTTTGGCTGTTCACGATTTCTGGGATATATAGTTAGTTTTATGATCCATCCTTTGATTCATTTAATCGACCGTCTCGATCAATCCACGTAGCTCTTTTTTTTTTTCTTTTTTTCTTGTTAGAAATAAAACCCTGAACTATTATTTATTAAATAATACGAGTATGTGCAGGGTTGAGGTAAGTTGTAGAATAGATTAGACGTCTTCTGATGAAAACAATTAGCTCATCTATGTCTATATCTGATTTGGGACCAAATCTTGGTTTCGAGTCTGCGGAGGAGTGTACACTGTAAAGGATCAAGCACCATCCATCGATGGGAGCTTAAAATCACAACCCAATGGTCACTAAGTTAAATACAAGGAACCCAAATATTGAACATAAATTTGACTTGGTCGAATCATCTTCACCTAATTCTAACAATTTATCACCAGCCCTCACATCACTTGGTTTTAGAAACAGCAAATTAAATGTCTTGTAACCAAAAAAAAAAGGGACATCTCTCTAACCTCGACAATAACAGATACTCGACAACTCTGGATATTACATGTTTTCTTATATTACACAGCCTAAATCTCTACCTAGTAACAGATGACAAAACACAAGTAAAAGCCTCATCAAATCCATCAAGCCACTTCATTGTTTACTTCTCTTGATGCCTGCCGATTGTTTTCACCTGAAACACAAGATCATCCAGACTCAATTTACAACCCCTCATGAAGAAATTCATATAAGCAAAACACAACAAGCAAAGACGGCCTCATCACTTAGTCTTCATGATGTTAACTTCCTAGCTTGAATCTACCAGGCTACTATGCATATATCTCTTCTCACTCTACCTACATTGAAACGTCCACACCTATCCTATGTTATTAGCTATTACTACCATTTTAAAAGAAAGAAAAAAAGAGAGAAAACACTATGCATTCAGAGAAACAACACGTCAGCTTTCAAACCAGTAGGCTTTATATTATAGTTTAAGCATTCGAGTATGAACAAAAGAAGCAGATTTACCTGAACCATGCCTGAAGCAACTACATCTAGGATGTAAGACATACTGCTGCATCCTCCTCGCCTAAAGACACAACATAAGGCCGAACTTTGAATGTTTCAGTTATCGTATAGCTGAGCTCGTAATTCACAGCTTTCGTCCCAAAAATACTGAACCTTCCTGCGCTGTTGTAAGCAACCTCAGCATCGGTACCTTTCCTATAAACTACTCTCGCCCGGTTATTCTCCTTGTCAACTTCAGTTTGCGACTCCCTTATTGGTCCAAAATGCCTGAACATTTTACTCAGGCTCTTCTCAGGAGGTATAGTATCCGCTTCAGAAAACTTCATTATAAGTTCAGCTGGTGCATTCTCATCAAAGTTTGCCGGTTTGTCTGAGGCTGGAAGAGGAATACTGATCTGAGACTGTCGTCTTCTGTATGGTCGACGAGTCCTTGGAACCTGAGCAGATTTCAACTCAACCGGCACAACTTGATAATCTTCTTTCTCAGTAGGTGGCGTTTGCTCTTCACCACCATTATGGATCACCCTGTCAGTCCAGTATGTGTCGCCCATTTCCTCAAACTCAAATGCTTCGGTTCCTCCTACATTAGAATTGGATGATCTACCTCTTTTATTGCTTACCTTTTCTGGGGGAGCTTGCTGCAAAGCCGATAAGTTTCGGAAATCTAAGAAAAAGCCAGCAGCAATTTCAGATACAACGTGCTCTTTTACAGGGTCTGTTGCTGCACAGTGAAGCTGGGATACAAAACTTTCAACAGAAAGAGTTTCATCACCAAAGTTACTACCCTTCAAAACTGAAGGAGATCCTGCCATCTGACTAGCAGCTCTGGCTATGCATGCACCGATCTTAAAAGACGGTCTTTGGGCAAAAGATACCTTCGCAAATGAAACGGTCTTCCTACCTTCTCCTGGTGAATCCTCAGTCAGGACATCAGCCTTACGTTTCACACCATTGGTTTTGATGTCAGAACCAGCTTCTTCATAATCAGAATTGTTGGGATTTTCTTCCATTTCTGTATCTTCCTTTTGGTTTGGATCAATATTTGGAGCTTCATGAGTAACGTCATCTTCCTCTCTCATTGTATCTTGTTCATCTGTTGTTTTCTTATCTAAGCCTTCAAGATCCTTATCTTCTTGGTTATTTTCAGATCCCAAAGTTGCATCAGAAGCCTCTTTTGAAAAATCTGTAGTAGCAGCAGCTGGAGATTTTGATTCCAAAGCAACACGGGCTTCATTCGGTTCATTTTCAATACCCACCGCGGCAACTTCCTCTGCCATGTCAGTAGCTTGCGTATCCTCTTTCAAAGATACATCCCTGGTTTCGGGTTTAAGGTCTTGTATATTTCCTGACCAAGATGATACACCACTGAAATCAATAAAGTTGGTAATATCAGAACTTGGATCAAAAAGAGCATTATGATCCACCGGTTCAACTTCACCTGTAGCAGCATCTTCAGTGGGACTAGTTGGGTTTGCTAAATCAGCAGATTCGATTGTTTGGGTAAGATCAGTTGCCATATCAACGTTATCTTTGCCTTCATCAGTTTTCATTTCCTTTACAACATTGGAATCATTCACATCAGCTTCAGCTATTGGAATATCTTGGATTTGTACCACACTTGCACCAGCAGATTCATTGCAAGCATTATCCAAAGCACCACCTACTTTAACATCTTGTTCCTCAGCCGCATAATCGATTTCCATGGCTTCTCCGTTTTCTTCATCATTTATTTCAGCAGCAACACCAACTTCCGAAACAGTACCTAGATGACCTCCATTTGTTTCTTCTTCCTCTTTCTCTTCCTTGTCTTCTTCGGTATCAACACCCATTTCGTTGGTTGATTCCTTCTCTTGGTCAGCTTTATCTTCTGCACCAGAAAGCATCTCACCATCAACCGAACTTTGCTGGGTCTTCTCAGTTTGAGCATTTTGTCCGGCATCACAAGCAGCACCATTATCTTCAACTTCATGTTCTGCCTTCTCATCAGTCACTTCATTCACAGCAGAGATTATAGTCTCCTCGTCTCCTACACTTCCATGACTTACACCATTCTCACCCTTAACTTCTTCAGACTCAGCCGTCTCATCATTCATTTCAACCTCACTAACTCTCTGTGCATCCTTAGAAAGCTCAGAACTTTCTACGTCATCTACCAGCGTCACCTCACCAGTTCCAGCCTCAGTAGAGCTAATTGTCTTCTCAACGTTACTCTTAGTCTCTTCACCAGTATCCTCAACACTTCCAACATCAATTTCAGTAGCTGAACCTCTATCATTTGGGTTTACATCACCTGAATCCGAAACCTCTACTGTGGTTACATTTTCACCAATTAGGGTTTCAGTTTTAGAAGATAAACTTTTCCCCTTACCAGCTTCCTCCATGGGCTCTCCGTAATCACCAACAAACTCACTTTCCTCTCTCTGTTCCTCCATTGGAATTATCTGATTGCAATTCAAAATTACTCAGTACATACATCGACGGATCTTATATAAAAGAGAGCTAAATTCTCAGGCAAAGTTCCAGATTTCAGAGAACCCAGAAGTGAAATCAATAAAGAGAAAGACGAAATTGACGCAATTACCTCAAAAGACGTTGGGAGAAATTGGAGAAGAGAATCTGAAAAAGGGAAGGGCTTGGGCCTTAGTTACAGAGACCAGTGTGTGTTGAAGAAGAAAAGACGATGCCCGAAGAAAGAGAAATCCTTAAGATCCATTTAATCGAAACCTGACTTTTTTTATTTTTATCTTTGAGATAAAACCCTCACTTTTTAACAAATGTTGTTTTAACCCCTAAAAATCTAATTGTTTTTACTTTTCAAATCTAACTTTTTAATGGGTGCTGAAAGAACCTTTTTTAGTTTTCCGTATTTATGCATTTCGAGTTAAATGGTGAGTGATAAAAGGACCTTTTGCATTATAAAGTTAATTAGTAAAAAATTACTACATGAAAATGACTATACTTGTAATTTTTATATATTATCTGTTTTTATGAATATAACAAGTTATGTAGATGTTTAGATAACTATTTGTGAGCAAAATTAATATGCAGTTAATATTGTTAAATGAAGGGTTTTAATGAATGCCATCATTAATATAGTTTATGTGAGTATGCAATTAACTACTTGTGCTATTAATGTGCTATTAATGTAGTGGTGTATCCATAAAAAGACTAAGGCAATGAAAACAGAAACAGGATGAGGATAAAGTAAGGGTACTTTGAATTGTGTTGGCTTTTTTCTCTAAGAATCTAGACTATGACTTAAGTTTGGTTTAAAACTTTTCTGTGATTTCATGTCTCTGTTTTTATAAGTCTCTTAATCATGGGAATAAACTGTTAATATCTCTAGTTTTTATGTTATTCAGCCGATTTCCTTTAGAAATTGCAACCAACACACACAAGAAGAACAATCGGCGGTAGATGTGGCAGTGCTTAGGCTGGCCCAAGAAGACACATGTGTATAGTCTCATCGTGACTTTTCCATTCATTCATAACTAATAATAGTGTAGAACACTTCATTAAAGTGACCTTAGTGAACTTTTTCAAAAAAAAAAAAAAAAAAAAACTTCAGTAGCTAGCTTCAATGAATAAATTATTAAATGTAACATGTCTCTAATAAAAAAAGAATTAAAAGCTTAATTGGTGAGCTGGAGAAAATAAATAATTTTGGGCTGTGTCGTTTGATCAACAGCTTGTAGTAGCCTATCAATTTATGGCCTTCTTATGTATGCTTTCTCCTCCAACTCCTATTCAACAGTCAAAAAGCAAATCATTATAATATCAGTTTAATATATTTTCCGACACACGAAGATCACAACACCTTGCATGTAAGGGGCCTTTTCGTTTTTTTTCTTAATTAACCTGTAAGCACCAAAATCCAACTAAATTATTACAGAGACACGTGCTACAACGAAGGATCACGTGTCAAAGCAGAGCCTAGCTAGCTGAGGGTGGATCCATGTGATACCACATCATGGGCATATGAGGCCATGACTGACATCTCAAATTAATAACGTGACCAACTTGTGTATGCATGTGTGTGTATCTCATCAGATTTATCTCGTGAATATATATATACATACACTAAGAAAATGGTTGGATATCATTTTTACTAAAGAAGCTTTCATTATAAGGTTTATAGAAAATAGAATGAGCAAAAATACCTGACAACATGGGAGGAGTGGAAAAAGAAAGTGGTTTTGGAAACCCGATGGCTTGAGATTGATGATAAGGATATACAGTGTAGAGAGGCACCATCGGACTTGCCCCAACCACAACTCGTCCTCCACTATTATACATTTGATGGTGGTAATATTGCGGTTGCGGTTGTGGTTGCATCGGTGCATAGTGTCCGTTCATATAGGTTCCTCCAACGTATCCAACTTTCTATTCATCAAATTCCATCGCAAATTAATAAATTTATTTCATAAGTTGAAAATCATTGAAGACTTAGAAAACATAAGACTTACTTGATTAAAGGTAATGTTGGGGGCGACGTAGGAGGAAGGGTACCTGAATTTAATATTAAGACCGAACTAATCAAATACTTTAATAATTAACTTACGTACATTTTGAAGAAGATTAAGTAGACCGTCGAAAATAATTTACCCATAGAAAGGAACGGCTTGATGATATTGTTGAAATTGATGTTGCTGGTTTGTAAATCCGGATGGGTAGTACCATTGAGTTTGATTCCCTACATGTGGTGGTGTGGCCCTATTCCCATTTTTTGGTCCTTAATTCACATGTCAAAACATCATTTATGATAATGTTAAAATTGGTTTTCAAAAATTTGATGGTTTTTTAAAAAGATTGAATCATGGCAAAGTAGTCTTTCTATTCCATTAGAAAAATGTATCCTATATCTCTATGGGAGTGTAAATAAATAGACCTGCCTAGATTAAGTTTTTTTTTTTTTTTTTTTTTCCAAATTGTAGGTGTAACTCTTATAAGTGCATGTAACGCCCATATACATGCCATCACGATTCCCTAAAGAATGTTTGCACATAGTCATGATGTTGTTTTGGGATCTTCCGGTATACTAAAAAAAAACATATCCGCATAGAAAAATTCCTATATGACAATTTACGTATATATAAATTTTTGATACATAAGAAAATTTATGACGAACCTCGTTGAGGAGGAGAGGACATGGTGGGAGATTTACGAATGCGGCCACCGAGGGAGGCGAGATTGCAATTAGCACGGCGGCCATTGATGATCGGAGTTGAGTCTTCACAAGCTCTCTTCGCGGCTTCCGCATCTTTGAAAGTCACCTACAAAAATAAAATAAAAAAATCAATGAGAAAACAAGAAAATAGAAATGAGATAAAAGAAGAAAAGAAAAGAGAGAAAGAAGAGGAACATACAAAGCCATAGCCTTTGGAACGGCGAGTGAGTTTGTCGGAGATGATGACAGCTTCCAAGATGTCACCATACTTGATGAAATGATCATACATTGCTTCTTTGTGAGTGTCCCAAGCCAATCCTCCTACGAACACTTTGGTCAGCTTCGTATCTCCGAAACATCCGTTCACGTTGTTGCTCGTCGTCATTAGATCGTGTGTGTGTGAGAGAGAAAGACAAGAGAGAAACGAGAGACAGAGAGATATAGAGAAAGAAGGAGAGTGAATTGAATTATATATGATAAAAAAGGAGAGAAAGAAGGAGAGTGAATTGAATTATATATGATAAAAAAAAAGGAGAATAATAATAAAGAAGTTGTGTAATAAAATAAAGATGTTGTGTAATAAAATAAAGATGTGACAGATTGGTTGGTCTGGTAATTCTTAACGTGATCACTACCTTCCAATGGCAAATCCGTTTCGGGTGCGACTGCGAGAACGATGCAATTAGCTAGAATTGTTAATACAACCATACAAGTGAGATTAATTTGGTGTGATGCGGTTTTATTCTATATTTTGAAGTTTTCATAGAAATATTATTGAGAAGATCGCCTTTCTTTAACCATACTTTGTTTTTCCAATTTTTATATATGTTTGATTCGAGATTAAATATATATAATATTTTACTAAGTTTTAATTCAACGCATCTTAATAAACATCCCTCCCAATATATCATGGGAAGAGAATTTAAATCCTAAAAATAGACATAACTAAAAATAAATTATGTTCGTCAGAAATATATTTCTAGGAATTATTTAGAGTCTTTATCAAAAAAAAAAAATGTCTTAGAGCCAAGTTCTTAACAGAATTTGGTGGATAATTAGATTAATAATTCTTAGTTGAAAAAAGCAAGAAATGATATTCATGGATATTAAATTAATTTTATTTAATGATTTTATGGATAAGAATAAAAACTTTTAGTTATTACAATCTTTTGAATCAAAGTAACCCATTTATTTACAAACACTAAATCCAATAACACATTTATTTACAAAAATCATAATATATTATAGTGAATCAAAGTAAAGTTATAAATTTGGATTATATAAAAATTCAATTAAATTACACCATTCATTTGAAAAACTAATCAACCATAATAAAATGGACGGTTAAGAAAACATCAAATTTATTAATCTTAAAAGTCTGAAAATGCTTTAAAGCCAATCATAGGCCTATGCACAGATTTTGACCCTAGTCTCAAAAAAAAAAGACTTTAAAGAGTCAAGCCAAAAGTTACATGGTATAAAAAAAAAACTTGCATCATACTAAATCAGTGTTACCACATATTTAACAATAAGATTATGATAATGTCAATTCACTATAGTTGATGTATCGAACATGATATATGGAGGTGTCATATAATACCAAATAGATGTTTCTAGACGAAGAGAACTCAGAATATTAACTAACATGAACATAAGAAAATCTTAGGCAAAATCCATAGATAAACTATTAAACATCTCTAAAGATATAGTTCTTTAAACAGATGATGCACCACTCTGTTTGAAAGCTTTCCATACTTTCGCATTTGTCTTGTCGGTTGCCACCAAAACTTTGAAACCACCGGCTCTCAAATCTTTACCTACATATGCTAGACGAAAATCAGAAGAGATGAGGAGCATGGGGCTGACGGTATCTTGGTAAGTGTCCATGTGTACATCTCTTTGGCTATCTTCATGTCCAAGTAGTCCATATATGCATATCTCTTATGTTCTTTTTTTTCTAAAAAGTTTATAGAAAAAAATAAGAGTGTTTCATTAGCAAAATAAAAATGTTAGATAAGAATTGGGAAAGAAATAAATACTTAAGACATCTTTAACCTACCTCCATTTTCATTTTTAAACTCAATTTTGGAGTAAAATCATTTCCAACCCACCTCTATTTCCACCTCCTAAATGGAGATCTCCATTTTTACTCTACATTTGGAGATCTTCATTTTTTGCCTCCATTTTGGAGGTACTTTTTTATTTGCAAATCAATCCATTAAAATTTATATATTTATATTTTATACTCAAATAAAATTATTTGTTGTTATTTCACACTTAAACAAAATTATAAATACGTAGATTATTTATTAATTATAAATACATGTAATTATATAAATTATAAATACATGTATATGATATTTTATATGTTTTTATTTATTTCATTAATGTTATGTTATGTAATGTAATTTTATTTTACAATAAACTTTAAATTGAAATAATATTGTACTTTGTTACTTATTATTTAACTTAAATAAATGGGTGAAATTTATAACTTTAGAAAATATAGAGGTTTAATAAACATTAGTAATTAAAGTAAAATAGAATATTCATTTTTGGAGTAGAAAATGGAATAATCGATTGGAGATAAACCCAACTCCAAAATGGAGTTACTCTATTTTAAAGTAAAAAAAATAAAAATTTTGGTTAGAGATGGTCTTACTATCAATGGGATACATGACTCTGTCAACGTTGATTCCAAGGGTGGAATTCAAATCAGTAATTAGCTCAATTAGTTGAGTTTTTTTGTCGCTGCTTCTTCTGACTCTGAGTCTTACACCTCTTAAAATAAATAAATATTGTTTAGTTCATTGAAAAAAATAAAAATTCTTTAGCAAACCCAACATTTTTTTAATGATCTTACTAAAAAGACGGTAAGAGAGAAAATGTTACAAATTTTGATCCAATAGTATGCCTCAAATCATTTTTAATTAACTTTTTCCAAATTTAATAAACTCTTAATTACTTATTTTGAAGTAGAAAGATTTCAAAATGAAAACTGTATGCTATTTTAAGCTTTTGGTATATACAAACTATTTAAGACTAATACTCGAGGTATAAATTAGTTTCATAGCTGCATGCTCTTTGCCAGCGAATATAATGCTTATATACTTTCTAGACTTAGCTCACACTCATGGCAAAGAACAACGGCGAGGAGAAATTCAAGGGATGGTTCGAACTTTTTCCAGGCTTATCAGACTCCATCAATGGCTGAGATGCTGTGTCGGTCACATGCCCATGTTTCTGGTTAGTCCATCACATTAAAGACTCATTCAACCCTTGCTCTCTTTTGCTTCACAACCAAAGCCATAATGATTCAAATCGATTTAGAGTTTGGGCATGTGAACTTTATATAAAAATGTGTTATGGAGTAAAACTTCATTGCCTATATATACTCGAAACTCACAAATATTTCACATACATATGACTACTACACAACAACATTAACACACCACATACCAAGAACCCAACACAAAAGGATACACAAGAGGAGACACTATTCTCCAGCTAATGTTCTTAGCAAAAAGAAAGAAAAATAAACTTTCTCACAAAATAAATCTCCAAAGGGAAATGTCCAAATGGAAGAATGCATCTCTTCATGAATCATGATGATCTACCTTTCTTCATCCTTGCATCTCTTTGGTTTCGGAAGTGGCTGAGAAGTTGTTGTGCCTGTAAAGAACAATAATATTTAGATATCTCAATCAATAAGAAACCGAACTTGGTGTGTTTTCTTGTAACCGCAAGGAATATAGTCTTTACCTTCTCTTTTGCTCTCTGTGTACCAGACTGAGACAAGGCGACAAGAGGAGGTATGGCGCCTTCTTGCAAGACCAAAGTGCAAAACTTAGGACTGTTTAGACACAACTGAAGCAGCACAGAAGCTGCATTTTCTTTCCCTCTCTCAGATCCTGAGTCAACGGTCTCAACAAGCAATGGAATCCCACCTTCCCTCACGATTGCTTGACGTCCTTCTCCAACTGCAGAAAGATTTGCAAGTAGAGCAACTGCTTTATCAACCATCTCTAAATCCGGGTCTAACAGCTCCACAAGATACTTAACCGCCTTAGCTTGCACGATACGAGCCTTGTTCTCATGAGTTATCGATAGATTGAACAAAGCAGAGGCAGCGTCTTTCTTTCCTCTAAATGTTCCCTTACCAAGAAGATTCACCAGAGCATGTATCGCAGCATTAGACTGGCCTATTCGTTCCCTGTTGACTGGTAGAACAGAAAGACTGAACAATGTTGCTGCTGAATTCTCTTTGGCTCTGTCATTTCCTGAGTTCAAAACATGAACAAGTGGTTCTATCGCCCCGGCTTCTGCAATGGTGGCTTTGTTTGGTTCGCTAATCGAAAGATTCAGAAGAGCCGTGACTGCATGTTCTTGAGTTGGCTTTTCTTCTGAGTATAGAAGTGGCAGTAGTGGAGTGATAGCACCACAACGCCCAATGTGAACACGATTTTCAGCGTTGCTAATGGTGAGATGACGTATTTCAGCTGCAGCAGCAGTCATTACTTTGTTAGATCCGCTTTTAAGATCTTCTACCAATTTTATGGTATGTGATGTCAACATTGTTCCCGAATCATCTAAATCCTGTACAGAACACTCATAAGTCTTCGCTGTGCTATACTCATGATGTACATTGCTTGAAGTTTCTGAGTTTTTCTTGGGAGACATCTCACTGGAGTTTTGATGGTTCCCTGGAATACTTTCAGTCTCATGTGTCACCGAAGGAACATAATCAACAGACGAGACAATACTGCAAACTGATTCACTCCTGCTGTGAGTGTAAGACTGCCCCGGAGACAAAAGATCGAATATCTCAAGATCCTTGGTTTGAGATTCACCGCATAAACTGGCAGGCACGTTGATCTTTAGTTTCTCAAACCCATTTCTAGTGTCAAGTGATGATCTTGAGGTAAAACTACTGCTCCGTAAAGAAAAACGAAAACTCTCAGTGCGGTTGAAGTCATGAGAACCCATGTTATTAGCCATGGATGAAGCATCACCACCATCATACTGATGACCAGATTTAGCAGCAATGTTGATATTGTTTGCCTCCAACCAACTTGCAATCATGGCCTTAACTGTGTAATTGGGAATGAGTTCTTGATGAGTAAGCACCTGCCGCGTACTGGGACAAACAGCTAACCCGTTATCAAGCCATTTCTTAATGGATGTTCTGTCAAAGGTCTGTCCTGAAGCAACAATTACCGGATCCAGCATGAGTTCCGTTGACAAAGGACATCGAAAATACGGTGGTGTCGAAACACCTTTAGCCACTTCAAGAAACTCTGTTTGAATCATGTGCTCACGGATGCATGAAACAAGATCTACCAATTGTTCGATTTGTTCCATTTTTTCATTCGACTTGTTGGCTTGGAATCTTAATCTCTCTTTCTCCACAGCAATGCTTTCCTTTAAGAGATCTTGGTTTGATATCAATCCAACCATTTGAATTATGCTATCCAGATGATGATTATCCAAAGGAGCAATATCATCTTTCTGATTCAGTAAAGCATTCTCCATGTGTTCAGTCAATGACCTCTCTTGCTTAAAACTCTCAATCTCCTGCACGCAACGCTGAAACCATTCCAAGAGATTAATACCAAGTGGCTGCAATTAAACACAGAAGACTAAATAATGAAGTAGTTCTTGTTTACCTCAACACCTTGTACACTTGAAGTAACCGGGCTTGACTGTGATAACTGAAGAAGTATACGACTAATCTCCAGTGAACAAGTCTGGACCTTTCCCAACAAAACCTCGCATTGAAACACCTGCAGAACAATGCATTAAATTAATGCTGAAAGATGCAGAAAAAAAAACAGAAAATGAGAGCTTATTATTCAACTTACACCAAAAAGCTTGCTCAACTTTGGGGACCAATCCTCTAAGAACTCCCGAGCCTGGTTAACACCCGAATCCAAATCTTCACACGCTTTATTAAAGCAGTCATCAGAAGGTATTTTGCAATCAACAACTTCATCAAGCAAAGGTTTCAAAAGCTTCAACAAGAGAACCACATTTCCAATACATGTTTGAATGGGATTACATCTTATGGTCTGGCACGCAACCAAATGAAGATACCGAGATATGCTATTAAGAAGACATCGAACAGGTACAGGATCCATTCAAATACCAAGCTGGAGGATACCAAAACACAATCAAGTGAGTGTAGTTATCAACTGGATTAGTAGTAATTATTCAGACTTTTATGTATATTATATGGAAAAAGAAAGAAGCTGTATATTTTTAGCAGAATTACAACATATTAAAGCATTGACTTTTGACTAATTTGTCTGAAAAAACAGACATGACTAGATTTAGTCACCTCTAATGGAGAAAAATGAAGTAAATTTAAAACAGAAACTTGCGCACATAAATCTCAACAGATGTTTTCTGCTTTCTAATCTCTTTTTACCTTATTATAAACTATTCTTCAGTCTAATAAAGTGGGGGGAGAACTACAGAAAATATTTATTCCTCTGAATCTGATAAAACTATCAAATCAATACCCCAAAAAAGAATCTCAATAAACAAAGATAATTCAATTCAATGAGACACATCACAGTGAAAACCCAGAAGAAGGGAAACCAAAAACCCTAGCTTTGTAATAATGTCAAATTCGAAAAAGAAATGTAACAAGAAAGAAATGTAAGTTTCAAATACCCAAGATTCAACTGATGCTGAGGCTGGAAGGTAAACGGATTCGAGGTTTCAAGGGAACAAGGTGATGATCATTCGAGCTTGTAAGGTAAATAAAGAAGAGTTTCCCAAATTATCCAAAGAGCTTACACAAAGAGAGGAGAGAGAGAGAGTGATGCAACAATTGAGGAAAAGAAAAAAGAAAAATAAAGTAATGGCGGGGGACCCAAGTTGGGTTTTGCAGGTATCTCTATTGTTGTCTAGTGTGTGTTAGTTAGTAAAAAGTTTAAAGCTGTCTTTTTTATATATATATATATATATATATGTTTTTGATGATATTAAATTAACACCAAATTAATTACTATTACAACCAATTTACATTGTTGCCTTGACAAAAGCATAGATATATAAAGAGTGATTTAAAAAAAAATATTACTTTTAGTTTTAAGATTAGGAATAATGTCAAAGTTACAATGATTTTGTTTTGTCAACAACATATCAGAGAAGTCAGATTAGTCAAAACAGAAAAGTCAAAGAAATGTTGGGTCGTTTGAAACAAATTAATGGGTTAGGCCCAATTTATGGGTTAGGCCCGTTATTGTTTTGTAATGAAACCGAGCCTTTTCCTTTTCCAATCTTTTTACAACATGGAGATTCTTTGTCTAAAAAGCCAGATTAATTTCCTAAGTCCAAACTAATTCTCAAAATCTATGAAGCATTCCTTCTTTGTAGAGCCAGATTAATTTCCAATCTTTTAACAACAGGAGATTCCTTGTCTAAAAACTAGATTAATTCCTAAGTCCAAACTAATTCTCATAATCTATGGAGGCAGATTAATTTCCAATTTTTTTTTTACAACCAGAGATTCCTTTTCTAAAAATCCAGATTATTTCCTAAGTTCAAACTAATTATCACAATCTGTGGGGCATTGTGGTTTTTGACATTTAATCTTATAGTGGCTAATCATAAGACTGAAGTCTATGATAAAAAATGGTTAAAGGATTTTATCATGGATTAAAGGACGTTTGGCTTAGTCACCTCTCTCAATTCCTCTGTAAATAGAGATGCCTTCTATAAAATTAAAATGTAATAAACTCTCGATCCAATTCTCTTTGTTTTCTCAAGATAAAACATCTCCCTATAGAAAATTTTCTAGAAAACTTTATTCGAACTATGGAATCTTCTTAAGGGATGCATAACCTAAAAAGGAAAAAGGAAAAAACTAATTATAGAATTCAAACCCGAAGACAGAAGCGCCAACCATTCTAACCTCTCACAAATAGCAAGCAATTTTTAACCAACGAAATTAAAAGTTAATAACTTAAAACGCAACATTAAAACAATAAAGAAAGAACAGAACCAAAACTTCTCTGTTTTTCTCTCTTAATTGAGAGAAAAACCAATTAAAAACAAAAAAAAAAATTAATCTTTTTTTAACTGATTTTCTATATTTTTGATTCTCTGATTCCGAGCGGAATCAGAGAATCACTTCAAGTTAGGCGTTCGAGACAAATACGTTTTGTGACATCAAAATCGTTTACGGAGGAGAAGCATTGCAAGTGGTAAAAAAGCATTCCCTAATGAATTTTGTAGTAGAAATTTTTTGAATCGTTTGATGAAAATTTAAACTAAAAAAAGGGGATTTGTAGAGAAAAGAAAATGACTCAAACCGATGGAAGAATGGAAGGTTGGCTTTATACCATCCGACATAACCGGTTTGGCCTTCAGTTTTCCCGTAAACGATACTTCGTTCTTGTGAACAACAACCTTACAAGCTTTAAATCTGTGCCATCCGATCACAATGAGGTTTGTCTTTTTCATTTTTCATATTTCTCTAACTGTTTTGTGGGATACATTTTGTTCATGTCTTATGGATTACGTATAGATGAATAAACGAATAAGCCATTTGATGGAAAAATTATGTTCTTATGGTTTTGTTTATGTGTAGGAACCTGAGAGAAGAGCATCTCTAGATTGCTGTATTCGCGTTACCGACAATGGAAGAGAGAGTTTCCATAGGAAGGTACAAATTTTTACATACTAATAAGCCTTCATTTCTCTATTTTACAGAAGTTTATTAGTATATTTTGTTTCCATGTGTTGTTTCAGATCCTTTTCATATTCACGCTTTACAACACTTCGAACCATTTGGATCAACTAAAGGTTTTTTTGTTTGGCAAGATTTGTCTATTACATCTCCGGCTTCTGTTTTTCTTAATAATCAATTTTTAAATACTTTGAACAGTTGGGAGCAAGTAGTCCTGAAGAAGCAGCAAAATGGATCCGATCATTACAAGATGCTTCACAAAAGGTTTTTAAAACTTATAACATTTTCAATACATAAGAATATTTTAGAGAATCTTATACACATTGGATATTATATGTTTTTTCAGGGGTTTCCTTTTCCGGATTGTGAATTTGTATCTCATGCTGAGAAGGGACTTGTGAAACTTGATGTATCAAAGAGGTCACGCCGTAAAAACTCTGTGGACTGGACAACTTACTCATCCACAAATCACTCATTAGTGAATGTCGAAACTGTAGCACCTGAAACAGTAGTAGCACCTGATGTTATTGCACCTTCTCCATGGAAAATTTTTGGATGCCAAAACGGTAAGAAAATACTATATTTTTCTTTGTAAACTTGCAATGCAAGAAACCGCTAGCCTTAACCGAGCTTTTGAGTTTCAGGTTTACGCCTTTTCAAAGAAGCTAAAGACTGGGATTCCTGTGGAAGGGTAATGTTTACTTATTTCATTTGTGAATCATAATTGGTTTTTTATCTTACTGAAAAACTCTTGCAGCATTGGGATGATCACCCTGCAGTAATGGCTGTTGGTGTCATTGATGGTACTTCAGAGGATATTTTCAATACATTAATGTCTCTTGGTCCTTTACGATCAGAGTAATCTCTATAACTTTGATCTGAGAGCTTTTTATAGCTTTCTGTAGGTCTAGTTCCGGCATACCATGATATCAAAAGATATTTCAGAAACTGAAACTTAAGATGAATTACTTGTAGATGGGACTTCTGTTTCTACAAAGGCAGAGTAGTGGAGCATCTTGATGGACACACAGATATAATCAATATCCAGTTATACAGTGATTGGTTGCCATGGGGCATGAATCGAAGAGACTTATTGATGCGACGCTACTGGAGAAGGGAAGATGATGGAACATATGGTAACTTAAATTCTTGATATTGTTCTTGAATATTGAATTTTCAGGTTTATAACCTTTCTCAGCCTTGACTTGACTTTCACAGTGATACTTTGTCACTCTGTCTACCACAAGGATTGTCCACCAAAGAAGGGATACGTTCGCGCTTGTGTCAAAAGTAAAGTTTCTGACTTCACACTATAATTTGTTTTTTTTTAGTTAGAATCTCATATTCAAAGTTTTGTACTCGCAATGTAGGTGGTGGTTACGTTGTGACTCCGGTGAGCAAAGGGAAACAATCACTAGTAAAGCATATGGTAGCTATTGATTGGAGAAGCTGGAACTTATACATGAGGCCAGCTTCTACAAGATCCATAACCATCCGTGTGGTTGAGAGAGTTGCGGCTTTACGCGAAATGTTCAAAGCGAAACAAGGACATGGCTTTAGTGAATTCGTGTCAGGAGAGTTCATGGACTCCAAACCCTGCTTGTCCAAGTTCAACATTTTACCCCTTAAAACAGAGGTTGCTCAAGAGACTGTGAAGGCTGAGGAAATGGAGAAACCTACTCCAGCACGCAACAGTTTGATGGACTTAAATGATGCTTCTGTTGAGTTTTTCGACGTTCCTGAGCCCGCTGAGTTTACCGAGTTTGATAGCTTTATTGATAGCTCTCCTTTTTCTCAAGGACATCAGGTAATTCTTAGCTTAACCAATGATTCTCACTTTGCTTGTGGGTCAAGCTGATTTGAAATGTATGTGTATGTGTTTCAGCTCAAGATACCATCACCAGCTGGTATTGTCAAGAAACTTCAAGATTTAGCCATTAATAAGAAAGGCTATATGGATTTACAAGATGTGGGTTTTGAAGAAACTAGAACAACAATTTTCTATGGAGCCACTCTTCAAAAAGACCCAACTCTCACTCTGCCTTGTAGTTGGTCTACCGCGGATCCATCGACATTCTTGATTCGAGGAAAGAATTACCTAAAAGATCAGCAAAAGGTAATCCATTTTTAAATGTATTTGTGTCCTTCTTGATTTTCAAATGCAAATCAATACATATGACTGATGATGTTGTCACTTCTCAAACGATAGGTGAAGGCAAAAGGCACATTGATGCAAATGGTTGGAGCAGACTGGATAAGTTCGGATAAGCGCGAAGATGATCTTGGTGGACGACTAGGTGGTCTAGTTCAAGAATACGCAGCAAAAGGAAACACTGAGTTTTTCTTCATTGTTAACATCCAGGTGACTTTTAGAACTTCTAGTCCAAAGAATCATTTATCTAATCAATAGTTAAGAGATACTAATTAATAGCAAATGTATAAATCAGGTCCCTGGTTCGGCTATGTACTCTCTAGCATTGTACTACATGCTGAACACTCCATTAGAAGAGCATCCATTGTTACAGAGTTTTGTGAATGGTGAAGATGCTTATCGTAACTCGCGTTTTAAGCTCATCCCACATATCTCCAAAGGTTCATGGATTGTGAAACAAAGTGTTGGCAAGAAGGCTTGCTTAGTGGGTCAGGCACTTGAAGTCCGTTATCAACGCGGCAAAAACTACTTGGAGGTAAAAAAAACATGAATCAAAATAATTGATCTTTTATGTGATCTGATAACAGAACCATAATGTTTTTGAGGTTTGTTTTTTTTTCTCAGCTTGACATTGATGTTGGGTCTTCAACTGTTGCAAGAGGTGTAACCAATCTTGTTCTTGGGTATCTCAACAATTTGGTTATAGAAATGGCATTTTTGATACAGGTAAGCAAAACTAAACATTTGTTTTTAAATTGTAAGAGCAAAACACAACAATGATCATTATCAATGTTTTGAACATGAATCAGGCAAATACAGCAGAGGAACTACCAGAATTGCTACTAGGAACATGTCGTCTCAATAATCTTGATGCTTCGAAATCTGTAAAAGAAAGATGAAGTAACCCTAAGAAGAAACAATAATGCAGGAGCAGAGGATATTTCGATTTTCGTTTCTCTGTAAAAGCAAGCTTTGTTTTTTGGTATGTTTCTTTTGCCATTTTTTTATTTTTATGTCAACTTGTTTTAAAATTCAAACTAAGGTGTAGAAAGGATCAGTAGTTTGGTTCTCTGTGTTATCTGATCCAACACTGAATACAAAATAAACTTGTTGATAAGACTGAAACTCCATTGGAGCTGTCCAGTTTAATATTTTTGCAATAATAAAAACAGCGGAACGAGTTTCTTATGTAACACTCAACAGCTCTGTTTTTTCCTTAAACCCTATTTACTACTAGGTTTTTATACAATTACGTAGCAAAGACGATAAGGGGTCCGATTTGACTAAACCTTGAACATGTCATGAGTTTATCTCTAGTTCTCTACTGATCAAATACATTTTCTTTCTCAATATGATAAGTACATTATTTAATTTTAAAATATAGTATTTGATACTGGAATTGTGGGAATACAGAATATATAAGAGTGAGTGTGATTAATGAAATACAAGTGTGGGGTTAAATAGCGTTGCGTGCCTCCGAAAGTAAAGGAGTCTCTTTCAGTGGGTCACAGTTCCTCCGGTTCATCTGTCGGCACCGACACATCTCTAACTATTTTTACCTATTTTTCTTTGCCTTTTTCTTTTCCACTTCAAACAACACTATTGGGTTTTCCATTTCTTTAGATTTTAAGATCTTTTGACCCCATATCATCATCTTGTAATTTTTCACACAAAATAATAATTATAAAAAAAAAACGTTTTCTCATCTTCTATAAATGATTGAGTATACCGTTTTCCAAATCTATATACAAGCTTAGGTACGTTTTTTCAAGTTCAACATTACAACATTTTTTATTTATTTTTTCGTATTTTATATCATTATTTCATCATCTGATTTTTTGTTTTTGGGTGAAAAAAGTCATCTGATTTTTTTTTAACATATTATAGATGAAAAAGATCTATCATCTACGACAGAGACAGAATTAATTTGCACACGTCCACTCAAAACAACGACGAGGAATTCCACCGTTCACATACTAGACTACTAGTACTAGTTATGTTAGAAATGTTGCATCCACAATTAGGAAGAACTCAAGTCCCTTGATATTGAATTCTAGACATGATACTGAATCACTAATCGTTTAGTCAACCAGTAGATCGAACATTTACAACTCCTACAACATTTAAAATTACCATAACGTTGGCGAAATAAGCATGTCACAATAAACGCTAACGTCGACGGAATAAAACTCAAAGGAAAGCACATATCTCAAACCTATTACTATTAATTAACAATTTTGAATCTATCGATACATAGACTTAATTACCCGCTTATAAAAAAAAATCAAGTAATCCCAAAAAGAACAAAGTAGTCACACTCTGAATGAATCATAAGAAGACTCAGAGAAAGCATATAAATAAGATGTGAACATATTAACTACGTGTAGAAAAACACCAAGACAGGTCTTCACGTTGATTAGTGCCAAGTGGATATGTAACTGTACAATGCAAGTATATAAAAAAAATCACAAGATTGAATTATGTCTACAGTTTAGCAACTTTTTGTATGTACTAGAAAATAATATTTTGCGCAATTTATCATTCTTTTAAATATGTTAAATATTATTTAATTGATTCAAAGTTATGGATGCCGTCATATGAAAATGAAATATCTAAACTGATTTGGTGGTATTGGTAAGGTGAGTACAAGTGTTTCTATCAATACCTACATTCACCAAATTGGTACGAGAGCGAGATCAAATTGTTGGAGACTTTGTGTTTTTGTTTAAATTTATTTCTCATGCTTTCATTGTTTCTGTGTTTTGCACGTGATATATCATGGAAGCACAAGCACCGTGTTCAGAAATTCGACACTAGAGTCGGCGATAAATGATCATGATAGAAGTAAGGCAATACTTGTTATCGGTAGATCACAGATTCCTCGTCAACGATTTTATATTTTCTTTTCACGTCGGGGATCTCTCATAGGCTCTTAATCGGTTGGCTTTTGAATTTATTTACAAAATTCTCAAATTTTGTGTCAATTTCAGACGTGCTCTCAACTTTTCAAATTATGAGAATATACACCTACATATTTATGTACTCTAGCTAAATGCTCAAAAGCATACGAAATATAGACATAGTACCTAAAATATGAATGAGAAAAATATATGGAAACCGCTATTAACCTTGCGCTCATAAATAATTTTTTTTTTTTTTTTTGGTTCTGAAAGACCAAAAATAAGCAACGCACCATGAGTATCCTATTGTATTCGTCCACCAACTCAAAAAGAAAGAAGCTATACCGACAAAAATGACGACAGATTTGTGAAAAATTAATGATAGGTGAATCTTTCACTAGTTGTGATTATGTGGCGAAAGATTGTAATAACATCACGTCAGCAAATTGTGAGAAAATTTCCATCACCGTTCATACTTCATCGCGAATTTGTATAACATAATATCAATTGTGACTTCTTTGTTTCATAAGTCCAAACATTTATATTTACTCCAATCAATCGAGTGAATTGGCTTCGAACGAAATAAATTAGCATGTTTATGATTGGATGCATCATGGCGGTGAAGATGTTGCCGGTGAAGTAACCATTATACTAATTTGAAGATGTTGCTAAATTATGTCGATGATTTTTCAAATACCTTTGTTGTGGCTTGCGAGTGATTTATATGTCAACATCTGTGTATGATGCACTCTCGGAAGACGTATATTAGATCTTCATCAAGTATACATCTCCGAAGAGCATTGTGGCGATGTCCCAATGTCCAAAGATTCTTCTTCCTCTTTTTTCTTGAGACAAGTCCAAAGATCTCTGACATCTGTTAGAGATAACAAATCATTTGATTAATGATAATATTTTAAAATATTAGAGATTTCACTGTTTGACAAATGGCATCGGTGGCCAATTGAGTTTGAGAGTTGGCAACCGTCGTTCACGAATTTTTTTTTTTTTTTTGAAGGACTAGAGAAAATTTGGTAAATTGTATATATTGTTTAATATATAGAACAATTCTATATAACATCATATATATTTTTCTCTAATATACTCAAATATTTCTTTTACTACTTATACCTATATATCAAGAACATAAGGGCAACAGCATTGGTGAGAGATTCCTCATCAATAAAATATTATTATTTTTGTTGTATTTTTTGTTAGAAACTTGTCATAATTTTTTACCTCCATTGGTGAGAGACTCATCTCTCATCAATTTAATATTTATGTTTAATCTAATTTCATATTTAAATAGTTTAATTTGAATATTAATTTTAATTTTAATTTTAAATTAAAAGATTTGTAGTTACTATTTTAAAATCATATCAAATTTTATCTTAAATATATTCAATTTCATTAATTATTTATATTTGTTTATATAATCTATAATAGTAATAATAATAAAACCAGATTATATATAATTTTAAGAATATAAAAATATTTTTTTTTATTTTACCAAATCTCAGGATTTTTTTTTATTAGGTAAAATATTTTTAATTAAATATTATTGTAATTTAACTAATATTAATTAAAAATAATATTAATATATAATTTAAACTTATGCATAATAGAACTTGTTAGATAGATAATTTTATTTTATGATTTATAGAAAAAAATAAAAATAAAAAATAATAACATATAAACTATTTAAATGAGTTTTAAAACTATTGTAGATTTGATTTATTATAATAAAATTTGAACCACTCATGAACTGACATGTGTCTCAGATGAGAGGTTCTCCGAGTTTCTCATTTGAAAATAGATTCTCACCCAATTTTCATTAAAAACTATTTATTTATATTATTTTAATAGTGATAGACTCTCTAACATGCATTACAGTGGTTTATGTTATTACAGTAACCCTGTTGAATCTTATCCAATTACATCTTATATCAAATGTGATTATCATAAACAAAAAAAATGGACTAAAAAAAGTCCAGACTCTTTATATGCTAGTAAGCCCAAGTTGAAAGGACGATAGCTAAACCACTTTTAATAATGATTTTGCCTTACAGAACAATACAAAAAAAAATATATATATATATATATTCCAGTGTCTTTAGTAAAAATACCATGTGAAGAATTGCTGACAAAACTGCTTTATAACAATTTTCAGAGGTTCATGAATAGTCCAAATCACATCAAAATAAATGAATATATACAAATTATAAATCGGAATATCGGATAAAAAAAGTTATGTATTCCAAAAAAAAAGCATTGCATGTGGGTGATTAGAGACTAGTAGTGATAATTGAACTGATCCATTGATCATAGGACTTATTGGATGAGAAATTATATTCGTACGCTTGAGTGAGTCCTTCCTCGAGAGAGAGCTCGCACACTACTAGGACCCACATCGTCACATGATCTAACGTGGAGATTGTTGGCCACGTGTTTGATACCCATTCGTTCGAGTTTAGAAATATTCATTTGTCAGGAAGAAAGAACCGATCCCAAGGCAAAACCACGTGATTGCTGATATATAAATTTTTAATCTTCATTGTTAATTTAAAATACGCCTTAATCCGTATTTTAATAATAGTAAAATTGTGCGTGGGGCCAATCATAGTCGTATCTTCTCACGTATTTAGACAAAAGGTGGGTCCTAACGAAAACATGGGCTCTTACTTGCTCGCAAGTCACCCGCGCCTCCTCACCTGTTCTTTGTGCACATGCTAACTCCACCGACTAGATACGGTCGCATATCGTATATTATACGTTATCGGATACGCTCAACCGTACAAAAAAAATGTTTAATTACTACCCCCCTACTCCGCCAACATTTCGGTATCATTATTAACTATAAATTATGTGTCACGGATTTGTATTTACTCTTGTGATAGAGGTGTCAATTTTTCATTTATTATTTATATTTTTTCACATCCAAGTGTGACTTTATTTAGTCGTGTACTTATTGAGATCATATAAAGATATCTTTTGAGGAGTTTAGCCATTTTTTTAATACAGAGCGTAGAATTATGCTAATGTGAATAATTGTTCAATAAATATTTGGATTTAACATTTTCTATTTTTATATGATATATTTATTCTGGTTTAAAGTGCGGAAGTCTTACCATAATTCATAAATGGCGTTTCGTAAACCATTTACCTAATAAGTATCATATACATGTGTTGTTTGAACTATTTTATTGGAACTAAAACTTATTTGGTTGGAGAAACTAGCGTTTTTGTAAACATATCTACTCGTTTTCATTAATTTTTGTTGAGATGTCTTAATCAATTTTAGATTAATGATCCACATATATAAGAGATACCTTTTCTCTTTTTATGCCGGAAGTTATAAGAACATTTTGGTCCCAACCTTCATTTTTTTTTTTTTGATAGCATATAAAAAAGCATGCATTTGAATAATAAATAAAAGTCCATTACATTATTTTGCTATAATGCATGAAGTGAATATTAAAAATAACAACAACATATGGCTTTTGTCATTTGGAGAGTAATGGGGAGAAGTCTTTCAGAAGAAAGTGATCGTCTATGGAGTGAAGTCCAAGTTAGTTACTGCAAATGAAACTGAAAAAGAAAAAAAAAATAAAAGAAAGAAAGTGAAAAGTAGAGCCTTAGAAAATCAGCATTAAATTAAATAGGTTGATCATGTTTTTTTTTTTAATTTCTTTAGGAAAGAGTGTGCTTGAAGTAAGGAAGCTAAGAGTATGGTTGAAGTTATATTAAGAAAATGTTGATATAGAAGATTGCATATGTCTAAGAATGTGAAGTTCTTTGCCTTTGAATTCATTGTGTCTTTGATTTTTTTTGGTGACTGCGTACAGTAATGTTCTCCACAAACTATTATATCAAAAAAATTTTTGAATTGGCCAATTAAGTTAATCCGTTTATTTTCATAATTTGTTTTGTCATCATTGTTTAGTAAGACCAGATACTTAGAAACAAATTCTTATGATGATATCTACCAGAAAAAAAATGATTAGATCATTTTATTGATTTTCAAGATATCTTAACAAGAAATTATCAACCCTTCCATTATAGGATTTTACTTCAGGGCACCCTTATACTGCCTGCCTTTTTAGCTATCCAGTGAAAAAGTTAAAAAAAAAAAATCCAATTTAAATTTGCTTAAACTTGAGTGATATTCTTAAGGGAAAATACCATAAAAAACTTCCAACTTAATACATTTTTCCAACTAAAACATCCAATTTTTTGTGTTTCCACATAAAACCTCTAACTAAATTATTTTTCCAAAACAAATCTTAAAATAATATAAAATGTGCATGAGATTAAGTTGACTAACGGTCAACGTTAGTTCCATCTAACACCGTTAACAACAATAATTTTGTGTCAAAAAGTATTATTTTCTATTTAAATAGAAAAAGCTAAAAATATAATTAGAAAGCCTAAATAAAACAATAAAAAACATTATGTCTTCTAAATAAAAATTATTTATTTAAATAAATAAATAAAAATATAATTATCTTCAATTATTTTTCTAACAAAACTTTGTTTTTTTATTTAAATTTTTAATTAAATAAATAAAAATACAAATTTCTAAACAAAAGGAATAATCTTTTTAATTAAATAAATAAAAATATATATTTTCCAGAAAAAATAGGAAAAGAAAAAATAAATTAATTTATTATAATATTAACAGTAAAGATTAATTAAAATTCAACATTATAAATATTGATTAAATTAATATGGTTATATTATTTACCATTAACAATACTAACAAATAAGAAAAGAAAAAATAAGTTAATTGATTATAATATAAAATTTTAATATTATAAAAAAACATATTTTATCTAAATAAAAACTATTTTCTTAATATATACTTCCTCCGTTCCTTAAAGATAAAATTTTAAGGTTTTGCACACATATTAAGAAACTTTTTACATAACCTAAAATACCCCTATCTTTTCATTAAATTTTAATTATTTTATTTACTTTAACTCTAATTATTAGGGGCAAAACAAGAAATTATACATAACTTTTGCATTGAAAATACAAAACATCCAACTTTGTGAAACAATTTTTTTTTCTAAAACATTCATCTTTAAGGAACGGAGGGAGTATTTTTAATATAACAGTGTTATTATTTTCTGAAACTACGTTTGTGAACATTTTTCCTCCAGTTTAGACTATCAATTATGGAGTGAGTTTCTAATATTAATATGTGGTTGGTAAAAAAAATTAATATTTTTATTATTGTAAATATAACATTTAATTAATGTAATATTCATTTTTTAATAATTTTTCTATAGAGAAGATAATTTTTATTGTTAATAATAAAAAATACTATTTTTATTATGTTAACATTTTTTAAAAAAATATTATTTTTATATTATTTTTTGTTTTATTTTATTTTTACTTAGTTTAAGTTTTTTCGTTATGATTTTTTAGTTTTTTCTAATTAAATTGAAAATAATAATTGTTTAACAAAATAAATTGATTTTTGTTAACGGTGTTAAATATTGACCGTTAGTCAACCCAACCTTACGCACATTTTAGATTATTTGAAGGTTTGTTTTGAAAAAACAATTTAGTTGGAGGTTTTAAGTGTAAACACAAAAAATTGGATGTTTAAGTTGAAAAAATGTTCAAAGTTAAAAGTTTTTTATGATATTTTCCCTATCCTTAATTAGCTTAGGAAATATTTAAGGCTTCATATATCAAAACCATAAATGTACCGTCCGAGGGTAAATTCTGAATATATTTTTTGTGTGTGTGAAAATTTCTTAATTCATGAGGAACTTTTTTGTTTGTTTTAAACTCACAAGGAATAGTCATATTTCCTAAAGCCTACAAGTAATAGACTTTTATGTAATACTAATTTGACCCAAAAAACGTTAATATATGTATTAAAAAAAAGTCTCTACTTTTACTTTCCAACACGTAGTCTATGGCAAAAACGATGGGAATAAAACTAACAAAAAAAAAAAAGAGAAAATATAAAATTGGAATTACATGTACGCGTAAACGTCGTATATATCCCAAGTGTAATTTCACCTTCCCATTATCTCATTGACTTTTCTAATGAATACGGTAGGAGCAAAACCATGACTCTATAGGCTTAGACTTATATGCGCGTTCTACTTCAACGATTTCTTAACTTTTACCTAAAAAATAAAAATCCTTATTCACTTTTTCTAATTACGTCAACTCTTCACTTAAATGACAAATTAGATAAAAAAAAATTTCAGATATTATTTTTATCTTGCGTTACAATACATAAATAAACCTTTTTTATTGATAACATAAAAAAATATTGATGAGAAGGTAATACGTAACTTTAATTTAAACAACTTAACTTTAATAAGTTTTCACTTAAATTAAAACCATTGCTTTTGAAACAAAAACAACTTTTGAACAGCTAAGCAAGGTTTGTGAATAAATCATCTTTGGTAAAGTCTCAATAAGAAATGGAACCCACATGAAGGAGGTGAGATTATGATATATAGATTTTTTAATTATGAAATGTTTATAATGGAGAGAGAGATAGAGAGAAAAAGACTTCCACATGAAGACAGGGTAAGGAATGGTAAAATACAGCTAGCAAAAGAAGTGTTTCTCACACCAAACTCTTTATAATAATAAGAGAAGCCATTGCTCTCTCCATTACTCTCACCCATTTTCCCAATCAATCACTCTTCACTTCTCCCCACTCCTTACTCCTTTCTAAGCAATCTCTCTCTTTCTTTCTCTCTTCTTATATTCTCTAATTTGATTCTCTCTCTCTCTCCCTCATACGATCTGCAAAGCACTACTAAGAACAAAGGTTCGAATTCCTTCTCATTGTTCATTTTGGCTTTTTGCTTTCTTTTTCTTGACAATTCTTGAATTTGAAATGGGTTTAAGGATTCTTTGTGTTCTGAAATTTGGTTTTTACATAGTTTAAGATGTGTCGGTGGAGGCAATTCTTTCCGCTTTTGGTTTTTCTATACACATTTTTTGTAACTGACTTTTCTTGTTTTTTTTTTTCATTTCACACAACAATTCTAGAAGATAGATAATCAAGAATGCTTAATTAACGGTGACTTTTGACTTTTAGACCTTTTTAGTCTATTGAAATTGAATTGTGTGCATAAGAATGGAATGGTCCTCATTATTATTGAGGCTTCCCAAAAAAAAAAAAAAAAAGGTGGGCCAAAGCATGTTCGTTTTCAAAATTTGATTTTTAAGGTGGTTCCAAAATTTAGTTCAAATTTTCAAAACTTTTCAGAAACTTCAGACTCTTTGTTATTATCCTCTATATATCATTCATTAGCCCATCTCTCATATATTATTATCAATTTGTTTTCTCCAGCTATAGTATCAGCAATAATTGTTAAAGATGATTGGACAAAGCTTCCCGGAGGATCTTGATTGTGGCAACTTCTTTGACAACATGGATGATCTCATTGATTTTCCCGGTGGAGATATCGATGTTGGTTTCGACTTAGGTGACTCCGACTCTTTCCCTACAATCTGGACCAATCATCATGACACGTGGCCCGGCGCTTCTGATCCTCTCTTCTCTTCCAACACCAACTCCGATTCATCACCTGAGCTCTATGTTCCGGTTAGTTTTCGGCTAACCTACGCCGTCTTTTCTTCTTTTAACCAATTCACATGTTTAACCACAAGTATAATAAAGAAAATAAATGAAAAATTCTGTTATGTTGGTTGGTTTTTAGTTGAGTCAAGGGTTTTTTTTCCCGCTTATAATTTGTCTAACAATGTTTATTGTTAGGTTAGTTTTATGCTAACATACGCACTCTTCTTTGTTCTGTTTATTTAGTTATTTTTGGCGCTAAATTGTTTCTCTTATTGTAGTTTGAAGATATTGTTAAGGTGGAAAGGCCACCAAACTTTGTAGAGGAATCCATAGTTGCGAAGAAGGAAGAATCGTTTTCGACAAACACGGATTCCTCATCTTCTCATAGCCAATTCAGGAGCTCAAGTCCAGTGTCGGTTCTCGAAAGCAGCAGTTCCTCGTCTCAAACCACCAACACAACCTCTCTTGTTCTCCCTGGAAAGCACGGTCGTCCACGCACAAAGCGCCCACGTCCACCGGTCCAGGAGAAGGATAGAGTTAAAGAAAATGTCTGCGGGGCGGACTCGCGCCTCATTATTAGAATACCAAAGCAGTTTCTCTCTGACCACAACAAGATGATCAACAAGAAGAAGAAGAAGAAAGCCAAGATTACTTCTTCCTCTTCTTCTTCCGGGATTGATCTTGAAGTCAGTGGAAACAACGTCGATTCGTATTCTTCAGTTCCCGTTAGGAAATGTATGCACTGTGAGGTCACTAAAACCCCACAGTGGAGGCTTGGACCTATGGGTCCAAAGACGCTTTGTAACGCGTGTGGCGTGCGTTACAAATCAGGAAGGCTTTTCCCGGAATACCGCCCAGCTGCTAGTCCAACATTCACTCCAGCTCTTCACTCAAACTCACACAAGAAAGTAGCTGAAATGAGAAGCAAGAGATGCAGCGATGGTAGCTACACAAACGAAGAGAATGATCTGCAAGAACTGATTCCGAACAATGCCTACGTTGGCGTAGACTAAATATCGAGAAAGATGATTTGGTTTCGAAGTGTTGAAGTGATTTAGAGTTGTGAGGAGTAGGAAAAGAGTCAGTTGAGCAGAAAAATTTTAGCTTTAGAAGAGATGAATGAAGAAAGCAATCAATTGGGGAGATTAAAAGTTAGGATGAGAATTGATTGTATTTGTAGTGTGAATGAGCAAAACTCTTGAAACAGAGGAAGAGAAAGTTGAGGGAAGAGCAGAAGATTTTGAAGAAATTAGAGAAAGTTAGGTGCTGAGTTTTACATTAAAATCTTCCTCTCCTTCTTTTTTGTTCTTTCAATTCTTTGTATTTTTATTGTGATGATTCTTTTTTCTTTTTGTAGTTGATTTGTTTAGCTAAAGGATTATTTTTTGTTTTTGTTAAAATCCAATGTTATAAATTGTTAATTATAAGATGATTTCCCTATCCTTATTTTTGTCACTCGATTTCCCTATCCTTGAAACTACATTTTATTGTACAAAGCTAAATACATTAATTTTTGCCAACAAGATAAATACATGTTTATGTAGAGTTATAGACGGTATATTCTTTTATCAGGACTAAAAAAGATTGTAATTACTCTTTTATAAACTTTTAAACCAGTGGTATATATGGTATAAGCAATAATGTAAAACTAAATGGAGATGAGGGATCATAAGAGTAACAACAATTATATTTTTATAACAAAGAATTCACATATTAGCTAATATGTAGATCTATTAATCTATGATGCCAAATTTAGTTAACGTGTTTCTTAATTTACCAAGCTTCTTTCAAAACTCACTCGTTTCATATTTTAGTCTCTCATGAGTTTCTTTCATGTCTTTGTCTCTCATAGTTATTGAAACTATCTTTCAGCATATTTAATTTGCTGAGCATTTATGTAACAATGAGCGAATGATTTCATCTTCGTTCTCACTTTTTTTTATATTTAAACCATAAAAAAGGACTTAGAATCGGCTGATAATAAGTAGTAGACAAAATAGAGGTTAACTAGAGTTTGTATCCGCGGTACACCGCGGGTTAATATTTTCTTCATCATTATAACAAATATTTATATTTTATAGTTTAATATTGTGTTTCAATTTTTAAGATAATTTTTAATTTTTAGATTTTGTTCGTTTAGTTTTTATATATAAATTTCTTTTAGATATGTAATTTCAACTTCATTAAATTATAAAATGTTAGTATTGTTAGTTGTTTGACGTATATACTCATTTTACTCTTTTGTGCATGTCAATTTTTTCTTAAACATTGTAACAAATATTTATATTTTACAGTTTAATATTTTGTGTATAATTTTGCAGATAATTTTTAGATTTTTAGATTTTTTTCGTTTAGTTTTTATAATTAATTTCTTTTTGTTATATATAATTTTAACTTCATTAAATTATTAAGTGTTAGTGTTGTTGATTGTTTAACGCATATACCTATTTTAATATTTTATAAATCATTCTTATGTCGAAGTCTGCCCTGTTACATCCAACAGGTTAGTATACCGGCCCGCGGTTTTAATTTTTATAATTTTAAATAATTTAAATCTTTTATAGAATTTAAATTAACAACTTTTTAAAAGAAATCTTTTTAATATCTCTTTTTGTAAATATTCTAAGTTTATATATATAAACTCTTTAAATTGTTAAATATATCACATATTATATTTCATCAACTATATACAATTATTAATATATACATATATATATATATATATATCACTTATTTATTTTTATTAAAAATTGGTACTTTGGGGATCGATCTGCCAATTCGCGACAAAGCCTGCTAAATCCGCAGTCCACTATTTGGTTATCCATATTATCCATTTTTAATGGACATAACAGAATTTCACACCATGATGGATATACTTTCACCTAACTCATGGTTTTACATGCCTTATTGACACTTCTATTGATATGGAACGTTGAACACTGACTTTTTTTTTTATTGATTGAGTAATATATATATATATTTATTTTTAAAACCTATTTTATTTGAAATCTCTACAAAATATAAATTTTTTTACTTATAAATTTTCCTGCAAAAAAACGCATATGTAATTTTTTCGCCTAAAATGTATTTGAATCAGAACATATGTTGAAAAAATTAAATTTTATTAATTATATGTAATTAAGAAACGGATATGTAATTTTCTGAAAAATAGATTTGAATCACAACATATGTAGAAAAAAACTTTTATTAATTAAATGCATTATGTAATAGTTTAAAATAATTTAAAAATAAGATCAAATAAAAATTAAATATGAATCATAATTATTTTTCTAATATATTGATTTAAATTAGGTAGATAGATTTTAAATAAATTAAAATTAATGTTAGTTTTCATAATATTGCTGTTTTAATCTGTTTGGATACACATATAACATTAATTCTGTTTTATTTATTTTAGTCTGAGTGTTTGGAAACACCCATTTAAATTAACTCTTTTTTAATAGTGTAGTAGATTTTGTTCTCCAGTGCAAACTTAACGAACTCGATTGGACAACATACCTTCCTTCAATTACAATTTTGATGATTTCACCAAACATAATTTTTTCTCTTTTGTTTTTGAATTATATGTATTCATTTATTTTTCTTTTATGTGAGGGTCTTTTACTAGGTATATTCAGTGGTCGAGTTAGGTCATGGCCTAACACATTACATGTATATTATTTTCGAAACATTACATGTACATTTATAGTAGACTTGTGTGACACAAGTTGTGTCTTTTCTTTTGGGGGGTTTGAGAGTAGACTTACATAATTCTGCAGAAGTCTATTATAGGAGACTTATCTATTATGAAATTTGAATCATGACAAGATTGAGAAGACTTAGCCAAATTTAAGACGACAAGTCTCACATAAATTCAGCAAACATGTGACAATTCAGCAAACATATACTTCGTTAAAACAAAAATTGAAATCCGACAGTTGGTGTTAATACGGTGAATACTATTTGAACGTAAAACTACATTAAGAAAATAAAATCCAAGATTTTCTTAAAAAGTAAATCGAACCCTTAAGTTGTTCGATCATACCCTGCCTGCTCATCTTTCTCCTCAGGCTACGATGATCTCCTGATCCTCCTCATTACTTGCACTTAATTCAATCAACACCATCAGCTCTGGAAGCCAAAGGTTCCTCTAGAACTTTGCAAATTGCAACATATTCATTCAAAACGATGTCGTGTATTTCATGGACCCATAACTTTTGTCTTGGTTGGCTGGGTTAGATACTATTAGGCCCAGTATCGGCCCACGTATTGTTTTTCTTTACTGTTTTGGCTCTAGTTTTTTGAATTTATTGCTCTTTTTGGAACCAAGTCGCCTTATACAAGGAACTAACAAAAATTATGAAATTATAATCCCCATTTTGTTTTCCTTAAACACAACAAAAAGAAAAGGTCGAAGCTTTATTAATTTCGCCTGATTATGATGTCTGCTAAAATCAGCCAAACCTTCAACTTCAAGTCTTCAAACATTACCTTTTATTTTCTGATTTCAAACATCACCTGTGTATGATAAACGCCAAAAATATTTAGTTGGAGTTTTCAAATATGTTTATTCTTAACATTCAAGGCTTTTATAAAGTATTAGAAAAATATATTAATGCAGCATTTATTAAAACAAATAGTCAAGCTTTTTGATGTTTACTTGTACATTAGACTTTCGCGCTCCTATCAATTATGTGAAACCTTTCTCAGTTTTTTTACCCAATCATTGCCAAGTCATCTATATACCGAATTCATTTACTATGATGAGTTAGTCGATTTCAACCATTTTCATTTTTCAATAATCTGATAGGCTTCAATTTCCAATTGCAAACCTAAAGACCAGATAAACCGACCCGGTTCTTGCTGAAGAGAATAAAAACCACTAGAGATCAAGTGTTATACCTCTAGCTAGATTTACAAATTTATGTTTTGGATTCAACTTTGTTCGCTGCAAATGACAAGCTACCACGGAGAGTTTACTTTACGAAAGAATTATTTGAATAATCCAAAATAAAAGAGAAGGAGGAAGTTGTTTAAAATTTTTGGTTTTGCTTTTACGTAAAAAAAGGTGAAACATACAGTGGGCAACTATTCACGGGAACAGATCCAAAACTCTTTTAAAAATACTTCCTAGTAAAAGAGGAATAATTCAGAATACCACACTAATAAATAAGGAGCAAATTGGTTTTAAACAACCCACAAGAAATAAACTAAGAGCTAAGTTAGTTGTGGTACTCACGAGCCTATTCGCAAGTGGAAGGCAAAAATACAGTTCACTATTAAGAAAGTTAAAGCTAACAGTTAAAAGATTAATATAGGAAAAAAAAGAAAATGACAAAAAATAATAAAAAATGTTATGTTAAGCTCACTATTATGTTTTTTTTTTTGTTAATTTACAAAAAATGTTAGAAAAAATAATTATATAGGGAACACCTCAAACAAAAAAATTGTTGGCCAGAAGAGAAAAACGTTGGAACAAAAAAAAAAAGTTGCAAAGTCAAGTTGGGTCGGTGAAAGGTAACAGCCCACTTACCCCACTGCCGTTCTTAGGCCGTCCTCTCTAGTTTAAACATGTGCCATTTCTTCTCGCTATGAACCACCATTTTGTTTCATATACGTTCTTTTCAATAATCAAATAAATCATTAGCCAAAACTTATCTTATTTTTTCTGTTATCCATGAAAAACTATTTTTTTTCCTATTCACCACTTCAAATATATACAGTGATCAACATAAAAACACAGCCGATGAGATTTAATCCTTGACCTCAATCAAGAAGAGGCGAGTTCTCATTTCTCAATCATATGACTATTATGTCAGGCTATTGCAAATTTTTTCCATCTTGATTTTGTTTAACAAAAATACACTATTGTTCCATGTATATATGTAATGTAACAGTTTTCTTTACCAAGATTCTAAAAGTTGAAAAGTGGAAGAGGGCATGCTAATTTGAATGAATACCCAAATTTTAAGATTCTAGAAGAAACTCCTTTATCTCTATATATCAACTAAAAAGTCAGCATGAAGCTCTCAAATACTTGGTCCACCTACTTATAGAGTACAAAACATTTTGTTTTGAAAACAGCTAGTTGGAAAACTTTGTATTTCCTTTTGTTGTGCAACCATCAATTGATAACTCCAAAGTGAGTCGTTAAAAATACAAGTAACATTTTGTGGCAGTCTCCTCTCATATCCCTTGATTCATATCTAGTTTGCCGACTCTACAATCTATATTATGAGTTTCTTATGTTAAACTTATACATCAACACACATATCCATACGTATATTACTAATTTTGTTTTAGTTACCAAAAATTGGGTCTTAGGTCTATAATCTCCTATACCGTGGATCAGAATTCAGAAAATAGATTATGATGGGTTAATAAACACTGTTAATTCGATTATTCATCCAGTTATTATTATTTTGGATTAAATATATTATTCATAAATTTCATTTAATTTGTTTTTCATATGCAACCCTAAAATTTCAGGAAATCTAAACCATTATCGATTTTCAAAGTGTGCAATTAATGATATATTATGTTATCCGTCGAATCATTAGTTTGCATTCTCAAGCTGACCTTTGCTAACCTCTTTTATTTCTTTACAACATTTTTAACCCCATTGTCAAAGAGTCGGCTTTGAGCCATGATTGTAATGAATAGCTTGCTTGCAACCACCACATTAAGAATTCCCGTCAAATTTTACACACGTATTTTAACACCGTTTATAAAAACATCAATTTATTTGTATAGCAAATAACCTCAAAAAAGTTCTTCCAAAAAAAACCTCAAAAAAATTCTTTAAAAAAAATGTTAAACCTATACAATGGTGGAAGCTCTTGTTTCATAAAATATAAAATCGCAAAAAAGTATAAAATGCCAAAGTTACCCACATGATTCCACACGAAACTTGTAATTTTAGATTTAAATGGTGGATTAGTATTTATTCTTCATAAATTCTTTAAGCATTAGACAAAACATTGTTTGTCCTCTCCACTATAAACCAAATCATATAAAAACATAACTAAAAAAACAGTCTAGTCCAAAGCAAATTAATCAGATCCGTCCGTTGCTATCATTCCTAAACCTTAAAAAAAACTAGATAAAATGATCATTATCAAAAACAACCATTAAAAAAAAAACAGAGCCCAAAGCTTCGTCACATCTGTCCATAAATACCCTTCACCGACTCACCATCTTACCACATCAATTCTTAGTACCCCCTCTCTCTCTCTTTTTAGTATATCTTAAGATTAACTGTGAAACAGTTTGGTAAAGAAAAAGAAGAAGACAATGACGAAGGAAGTGGTTGGGGAGAAGAGATCATTCTCCGGGAAAGACTATCAAGATCCACCGCCTGAGCCTCTGTTCGACGCTACTGAGCTTGGGAAGTGGTCTTTCTACAGAGCTATCATAGCTGAGTTCATAGCCACTCTCCTCTTCCTCTACGTAACTGTTATGACTGTCATCGGTTACAAGAGCCAGACCGATCCAAAGCTTAATCCTGACCAGTGCGCAGGCGTTGGCATTCTTGGCATCGCTTGGGCCTTCGGTGGCATGATCTTCATCCTCGTCTACTGCACTGCCGGAATCTCTGGTCTTTGATCTCTTTCTCACTCTCTCTTTTCAATTTTAGTGCGCTGCTAAAATGAGTTTTTCAGTTTATGATTCGGTTCGGATTTGACTTCATGTTTTAGTAAGATTCGGTTAAGTTTGGTTTGGTTTTTATGCTGGCTAAATGTTCTGGTACAACTTATTATGATGATCTTAGGTGGACATATTAATCCGGCGGTGACGTTTGGGCTATTCTTGGCTAGGAAAGTGACGTTGGTTAGAGCAGTGATGTACATGGTGGCTCAGTGCCTCGGTGCCATTTGCTGTGTGGCTTTGGTCAAGTCTTTCCAGTCTTCGTATTACACCCGCTACGGTGGTGGCGCAAATGGTCTCTCCGATGGCTACAGCATCGGTACAGGTGTCGCCGCCGAGATCATTGGTACATTCGTTTTAGTCTACACCGTCTTCTCCGCCACTGACCCCAAGAGGAGTGCGCGTGACTCTCACGTCCCTGTAAGCTCATTTTTCCCGTTTTTGACTATTTTATTTTAGAGAATGTTGTGTTGATGTCACAACAAAGAAAATTTAGATATCAACGTATTAATGGAAACAGTAGAATAGCCGTGTCTTGTACTGTACGGCACACTTTTATCATTAAACCGATGCCGTGGAAAGTATTATTTATCGGTCTTATAGGAGAATAAAATTTACATTTTAGTATTTGCTTTGTTAGTAAAACTTAACTTACTATTGTTTAGATATTTCGAATCCGATTAGATGGGATAAATAAAATACCAAGAATGAATTGCAAGTTTAGTTTCTAGATTCTTCATGATAATAAACGACAGAAAGGACATCGATCATCTAAACTTTTTTGTCTTTCACACGCCTCTCTCCATCATGTATGCACTTTATTTATATGTAAATGGTCCCAACTCTATTTGCAGCCAAGTGTATACTTCTTCCAGACATAACTATATGAATAATATTTTTGTCATTATTTTTGTTGTTGAAGGTATTGGCTCCATTGCCAATTGGATTCGCTGTGTTTATCGTTCACTTAGCTACAATTCCAATCACTGGCACTGGCATCAACCCTGCTAGAAGTCTGGGAGCTGCAATCATCTTCAACAAGGACAAAGCTTGGGACCATCATGTACGTAATATATGTACTATATGATATAGTATTTGCTTTACTTTTTTGTCTTCGATTATAATCATTCAACAAGGTTTTTTTATTAATGTTTTTTTTTGTATTATTATTACAGTGGATATTCTGGGTGGGTCCGTTTGCGGGTGCAGCTATTGCGGCTTTCTATCATCAGTTTGTGTTGAGAGCTGGTGCGGTGAAGGCGCTTGGGTCCTTCAGGAGCCAACCTCACGTTTAACTTTGATTCTCTTCCCCAAGTATCAAAGAGAGGCTACGAGGATAATAAAGAAAGGCTTTTTATGTATGTAGATGGGACCAAGTGATATGTAGTATCTAATTTCTAGCTTTGGTGAAGAGAGATTTTGAAGTGTCACTTGTGGGCCAACTTTGAATTGCTACTTCTATAATTAAACCCTATGTCTACTCTTTAACTTAATATTTGCCCTATTTATATTAGTTTGCTAAATTTTCTTATGAATTATGATCAACTTAAGTCCCATTCGATTCGTTTTTTTTAAAGCACACGCGTTTAATTAGTCTGCAATTATACAAATGCAAAATCCTTAAAAAAAAACGGCTTCTAAGTCTCTTTCCTTATGATGATATACGGGAGCACTAGACTTTATATCCATTAAATCAGAGTTAAAAAAAGGTGTTTTGATGAGAACTGAAAAAATGTGAAAAGTAAAACATGGAACTTGCAATGTCTCAAGAGTTTAAGTTAGAACGATTTGTTTCAATCAAACTATGTGGAGTTGCCTTGGAGTTTGGAAGTAACTAATCCCACTGATGTTGTTGGCATAGTGGTCTATTGGATTGGACAGTGATGGAAAAGACGCACCGAGAGGTCAAATTAAGTGGCCCTCAATCTCATAGTAGCAGAATCTTAACAGCTTTGTGTTCCATGCGCATATTTGTTGAAACACATTATCAAAATAGGTTTGGCAGAAATCAATAGACAAGCTAATCTCTCTATTTCAACTCATTTCATGTTAATGTCTTAATCATCTTTCCTAAGAAATACTTAAGGAAGCATGATCATGCACATTTCAAGTCAGAGTTATAACCTTTTTATTTATCGTCAATAACGCTCACATAAACATTAAATCCAATAAATCATAAATTTAGGATGAGAAGAGAGTTTCTAAACACTTTTTCATATTTAGTGGTTGGCATTTGGCAACACTATTTTTTAACATTTTTTTCTGACAGAATTTACTGATAACCAATTAACCAACACTGAAATTTGTATTTGTATTTTATTCTCTTCCAAATTATTTACGATGCTTTTTTTTTCTAATTTACTTACGATGCTTTTGATTGCGAAGTTTGTTGTTGTCATCATATTTTTGTTCGTCTTTTAGTTTTTTTTTTTTTTTTTTTTACTCTTTTCCGTCAAGAATTTCATTCCATTTAAGATTTTCTATTTCTATATATATATTTTTTTGGTAAAAAGATTTTCTATTTCTTAAAGGTTATAAGTCATAACTAATCGTAATCGTTTGTGACATGGTGCAATATAGCTTTAGTGGATAATCGGATGTTTGCTTGCGGAAAAAGTAGCGAGTATAGCGAACCGTCACATCCTCTAAAGTGAATCTGGTAAAATTTATAATGTTTCCATATTCATCATCATAGTTTGAAAAAAAAAGAAGAAGAAGGATTTGCATCAAGATAATTGTCGGTCATATGATATGGCCATATTTTTCTTCCTAAAATCTTTTGGTATTTGATATGTTTTAAATTCTTCTTCATTTTTGGGAATTTAATTTACAAACTTATTTTTGTTTTTTTTTCTCAAGTAGAAATAAAATAATCCGTATTGGCAAAGCAAAAAGGTCGGTCTACTTGCGGCTCACTGGTTTGATCCATAAAATATTCATTTAGGTTTTTAAATTCCAAAAATTTACCAAAATAGAAGCGTCGAGTCTCTCTTTCTCTCTTTCAACTTGTCGCCGAAGAAGAAGAAGAAGGAGGTCATCGATGGCAGCTAGGTTACCTGCTTTGAGACGCGCTTTATCTCTCTTCAGTAACCAACAACATCGAATTCCCTTGTCTCAAGGTTTCATCTTTTTCTTTTCAATTTAGCTGCGATAATCATACACTTTGATTTTGCTCTGGTTTCCAAACATGTCTTTCAAATTTTTACGAGCAGTGATTTGTTGTTGATATGCAAAATGAATTTTTTTTGTTGGTCTTCCTTGTGAAAAATGAAGAGTATGAAAATTTGGACACTAGAGTTAAACTGGTAGCTTGAAAAATTGGTGAATTTAGTTGAGAATCATGAAAAGTTGTGGTTTTTATATCTTGGGTTTTGATGTTTGATTTTACATTAGAAAGGGGATTGTATAAATAAGAAGGTTGGGTAATAGTTTTGGTGGAGATTTTGGTATTGGTTTGTTTTGGAAGCCTTTGAGCTTTGGGACATTAGTAATGATGAGTACTCGTAGTCACATCTTTAACATCTAATCTCACCTTTTCTCTGTTACTTTTTTGAATTAGAGAAAGCCAACAAAACCGAAAGTTATGAATACTCATTTAAGTGATTTGCTATGAATTTTGAACATATATATGCATTGAACATTGGCTTCTTAGCTAGACACTGGTTAAGTTTTCTAGTTTGGTTTTAACTTTTTCCTGGCTAAGATGTGTTGCCATAGATTAAGTTAGTATTCCATTACCTGCATCTATAATCCAAACATTGGTTGCATCTCTGTCTCCTCATTCTTTTCTTGATTTGAGATCTTGTGAAAGCACTCAATTTGTGATTTGTGACTGCTCTTCTCTTACTGCTATAAAAAAGCGCAAATCTATGAGTTCGCATTCACCAATACTTGTATGTGTTAGCATATATGTTGTTTTCATAATGAAATTCTTGTATAAAATCTAATATTTGATGGAAACATTATCTTAGGAGGTTTCTATGATGGCCTGTTAACTTTTTATTGATCTTTCTCGATTATGTTTTTTGAAAATAATCTCAACAGAGCAGTTGTCGCTATCAAAGTCACTCTTCAGCAGAAATAATGCACATGGAAGATTATTTCAGAGACAGTTATGTGTAACGCGTGAGGCTAATGAAGCCTTAGAAACCAATGGATGCAACACTTCAAACTCTGCAACTGAATTGGCTAAAGCTTCCTCCCCTGCAACGGCCTCTGAGGAACTGATAGTGAAGTATAAGTCCCAATTGAAAATAAACCCGAGGCATGACTTAATGATGGTCTATACTTGCAAAGTTTGTGATACGAGATCTATGAAGATGGCCAGCCGAGAATCGTATGAGAAAGGTGTTGTGGTGGTACGATGTGGAGGTTGTGATAATCTGCATTTGATTGCAGATCGTCGTGGTTGGTTTGGAGAACCAGGAAGCATAGAGGACTTTCTTGCTGCTCGTGGGAAAGAATTCAAGAGAGGATCCATGGATTCTCTTAACCTTACACTTGAAGATTTAGCTGGAGACAAGATGTCCATTGAATAGTGTGTTAGAGACAGAGCTCTTCTTTGCTTTTGCTAGTTAACCATTATGGAAGGAACCTTCACATTATATTCCAGTAGTTCACTGTTTGGTACATTCAAATGCAGAAGACGTTTGATACAATTGTGTTTGGAATGTTTCATATAAACTAAGATGTGGTTTGATTTATAACAAAAAAAAAGCTCAAGAGAGACTTAATGAGTAAACTGATCATATTTAGGTGTTCAACTTCTCAATGATCTTTGAAAGGGCTGAATATGTGCCAATGGCTGAACATACAGTTCCTACTGTGATGATGAAGACACAAATCGTCACCTACAAATACACCACATTATTGTTAATTCGATTTCAATTCGAGGAATTTCAGTTTTCGGTTTGGTTATCAGAATCAGGTCATACCTGTGTAGTGGTTACTTTTCTCCTTAAGATGCTCAAGAAACAAGCAGGCGGTAGTATCAGCGTCTGTGTCCAGAAAAAACAGAATTCATATCAAAAATGCAAAATTATGAATTTGTTTACATAATCAGAAACAATATGTAACTTACAATGAGCATTGTCAAGAATGATCCAATCAATGACATGACAAGGCCTGCAAGAATTCTGAGTGTCAAAAGAAGTGTCACTTTGTTTTGGTCCATGTAGATTTTTTGAGTGTCCTTACCAAAGAAAGGAATCGCAAGACCAACGAGCAAAGTAGAGATGGCCAATGCACTTCTAATGGCGATTGCATAGAAACGTGACTTTCCATGGTTTGATGGTATTAACTCCTCAAGACTCATTGCAACCGGAGATAATGTCAAAGCATATGTGCTTTCTTTCTATCAAGGTCACACAATTTTACAGTTTATGTATGAATAAGCAGCTTATGAATAACTATAGAAATAAGTGAAAAGTTTATGAATATATATCTTGAGAAAGGATATTTTGTAAATGGATTAACTACCTACAAAAAGGACAAAAAGATAAAATTATTAGATGACCTTAACTAGCAGAGGAAAAATGAAAGAAAAAAAACTTACTGTAGTCCATAGAGCAATCTTAGATGCAACCAAATCTTGAGGCATGTTAAGAGTAAACTGTGATTCAGTTGATTCTCCAAACATGCTATATCCCATAACAGCTACACCCGCATACATAAGAGTACAAATTCCAAAACTGCAAAAGAGAGTAAAAAACTTTCAGAAAAATATAAATTTATAAAGACTTTTGTAATGTTTTTTATAAGGTTTACCATGTCAAGAGAACAGCAGGAAATTGAGAGGGTTTGGCCATAGAAGTATAAATATTTGGGAAAACACCATGTCCTGAGTAACAATAACCATAGAGTCCTACTGAAACCGGTAAAGTTGCGAGGTTTAGAGGAGTTCCTTTGCTGTGAATTCCAACTTCATCAACCAAACCAATCCAAAACAAGCACAAAACCACCAACACTGATGCTATCACTCCTCCAGCTGAAATATAACTTAGTACGCTGAGATCTCGAAGCCAAACCGTTGGGAGAACAGTGAGAGTGGTAAGCAGAGCAAAAAGGTGAGGCGCATCTAACTGAAACCCTCCAATACTTATACTAGCATTTGGAAACATTGATGATAGATTATCACTTTCCAATATTATGTATTCTACACTCATAGCCTGCATACAAAGAGAACATATGTTAAAGTCTGTGTAACTTTATCATATAAATATTCAAGAATGTGGTTATGGATATTCAACATTTTCTTTACTTAAAAACCAAATATTCTATCTATGAGACAAAAGAGAGGGAAACACTATGGACCCTGGACTAAAGGTCTTGTGATACTCCACATGTGGTCCTATGTTTTGACTTGAGATTATATTACAAAAAACAATATTTTGTCTGTATTTATATAATATAAAGTAAACTATTGGAGGAATTGCAAGTTGTACTTACATATAACTCCAAATAGAGTATTATCTGCATTCAAAAGAAAAACCATTAGAACTTTTTAAAGATAAATGATATCTAAAATGCCTAATAACATTGATGAATGTCTTAGTGAGTTCATTAGATAAAATTCTCGGTACTAACCGAGACAAGGATGCGGCCGGTGGAACCAAAAGCGGCATGGCCAATATCGGGATAGGTCTGGAGGTCGGGGTGGCTATCGAGGCAGTAACGCAAAAGCAAACCAGTATAGAAACAAAGAATACCAAATGCAAAGAGAATGAGAAGTCCTAACCATCCTCCTTCCTTCACAGCATATGGTGTTGACAATATTCCAACCCCACATAAAACATTCACTCCTATACATTTATATATCTATGTCAGAAATCTAACTAAAATTTTGAATGGACCAGATTAATCTGGTTGTTGTCAAGACTGTTTTTTTCATTCATCATTTACAAATTTTGGTAGTGTTGTCTATAGTAGACAGATTTTATGAAAAAGGACTAAACTGTTCTATTTTTTTCTTTATCAAATCTCTTGTGGAAATTTTTGTTTTTGTTTGTTTTCTATGTGGATCAAAACTTGCTAATGGTAACTAAAAGAAGTCATAATTATTAAGGAAAGAGTATCATCACAATTACTGTGATTGCTCAACAATCCCTATAATCACTACAATCACTCCATTATAATTAGCGGTGATTGTCATCATTAACATTATCAAGTAGTTGTGATGAAACTAACCATTAAGAACAGCTTGTCCAAACGAGCTATCATTGGAGATTGACATTTCATGAGACACCATAGACGAGGCTTTCAAAGGCAGCAGCGAATGAGAGCTACGTTTATGCTTTGGTGCTTCTTCATCTACTAGCAGAGGTTTTGTTACAGCAGGTATTGTTTCTGGGGTATGTCTTCTTGTCAAGGACGAAGACAAGAAAGAGCTTCCATATCTTGACATTGAAGAATTTGCAAGAAAACCCAAATTGGGTGATGGTACACTTCCATACAGATCCATCGACTGCCTAAAACACAAATGGTTAGGATCCAAATCAAAACGTTGGAAACTGATAGAATGATGAGATTATACCTGTAACTCTTTGGCCATGCGGTTGAGTATGAGCTAGCTTTAGACTGATGTTGGTTTTGATTGTTAGCATCAGAAGAATCAGAAAAATTTCCATCTTCTTCTTCTTCTTCTTCTTCATTATCGGACAAGTTCTTTCTCTCGTCCTCTCCTTCATCGCTCTCAAGGTAGAGACTCTGATCAGAAACTGAGTGATTCATTCTCTCACACTACCCTTATCCGATTTTTGAAAGCTATTATTAAGGTTTCAAGAAAATCTTTAAATTGCACAAGAAAACAAACAAAAAAATGGAATCACAAAGTAGGAGTCTAGGCGAGTGAAAGGGCAAAACAAAAACTGGTCGAGGACAACTATAGAAGCAAAGAGCCGTTAAAACGTGAGATTCATATAAATCAGAGTTAACTATGGTTAAGTCAAATTTTTAACTATAGTACAATAATCGATGCATTATCCTTTTATAACTCATTGAATATGAGAAAACAATTGAGATTTTGGTATGTATTAAAATAAATAGCTTTTTTTAAGATTTTGCTAATAATAGATAATACAGTATATCATACAAGGAAACCAAATTTTGAGTATATTTCTAGAAGTGGTGATAAATATATTTCTAGATTTTCTCCAAAATAATATGTATATATATATATATATCTATAAGTATAATATTGAATAGAGTAATAAATAAGATATATTATTATTAAATAGTGAAAATGAGTATAAATAACATATCATACAAATTTACATAAAATTAGAAGTCACTTAAATTTATTTTTATAGTTGAAGATAAATATTTATTTGAAAAAATATTATTTTGAGCACAATTTTTTAGCCTTTTTGTTTGTTTGTTAAATAGGAGGGGTTCATGCCTTGAAACCAAACATTTGATAATATCTAATAATATTATCCCTCCAACCGGAAATCAAACTAGGAGCGCAGCAAAACCAACCCATGCGCTTAATCACTAACCCAAAGCACCGTGGTCATTCTTTTATTTTGATAAAAAAAATTAGTTATTTCTTTGTAGAGAGACAAGTACACCAAACTATTTCCCCAAATACACCAATAGCATGTTATTAAGAATTAACGCGTCTAATACGTTCCACAAATGGTTTTTGCGAGAAACCTATATATAAACAATCTCAAACTAATTATAATATCCGGGATTCAAGTATTGTAACATCATTTGCTTATCAATATGCAGGACCGGAAATTAAGAAGAAGACAAAAAAAGTTACTACTCAAATATAATAAAAACTTGCCTTTAAGCTGCGGTGTTTTTTCTCTCCTTTGCAAAACCTAGCCGCCGTTGAAGAGAAAATCCGATCTCCCTTTCCGGTGAGCGGTGTCTCTCACCGCAACCGGAAAAGGGACCCCTGTTCACTGCTTTGTCTCCCTCGGCTACTATCTCTTGGTGATTGCACGGTGGAGGCGCTAGATCGGGATTTCTATCGCTCGTGGTTTGCTTGGTCTTTGATGCTCCGGCGACTTGCTGCTTTGGGATCGATGTTGCCCTCGGGCCTCTCCTCTACTGAGATTCTGGAGGACTGGGTCTTCGATGGGGTAAAGTCCGACCAATGCTTCGTTTCTAGAGTTCTGATGGTTCATGGGTTCGTGGTTTACTCTGGTAAGTTCCTACTAGGTCAATATCAAGGGAATCAATAGGTTGTTGGTTTTGCTCTTGTTAATATTCACTGAGCTCGAGGACAGCTCATGGTTAATTAGATGCAATCTCTGCTCCCTCTTCATTTTCTCGAGATTACTGTTGTAGAGTGCTAGTGTCTGGTCTTATCTGCTAGCGTTTAGCTCGGTTTCTCGTCTTCTACCTTACTGAGAATGGTTAATGTTAACCTCCGTGTATGCTTCTCTGGAATTTGCTGAATAGTCTCTAGTTTTTGATTTTTGTGTTGATTGTGAAGCACTACAGGCTGTGTTCTCTAGCCTTTTTTGGATGATTCTTCCTTCTCCTCTCTGCATCTTCCGGGGTCTACATAATGTGGCTGTCGTCACGGTTGATTCTGGATGCACTCGTTGAGGCTTCTTTCTCTTCTCCTGCCTCCTCGGTCTGTCATCAGGTTTTGGTTGTTTTCGGCATTAGAGCTTCCACATCCCATCACGAGCCATTTCAAAGTCCCAAAGTAGCCTCCTTACTGCCTGTTGGGTTCGCAGAGGGTTGAGCACTACAGGAAAATATCACATAAATAGCATCCTTAAAACGCTATTATACGATAGCATAGCGTTTTGGCAGGCGCTCTGTCTTCGCCCGTCATAATAGGTCTGGCACATTACATAGCGTTTTTTTGTGTGTTATCGTTGTCTAACCTTTCAATGGCGTTTATATATTTTGCAATTGTAAATTTTATAATAGCACTTATAGTTTGCTATTATTTATTTATTTACAGCATTCTTCAATGTCATCATTATTTGTAATATAGCGATTAATTTTTGTAATCGTTTGTGTAATTTAAACTGAGTTTTTGATAATTTGGGGTGTTTTCTATTTGTACCAATTAATTAGCTCTGCTATTTTGATCGATCTGTACCAAAACCATGAATACCCAAAGCAAAAGTTCTATCATAGCCAACATCAAGTATTATACAAGCGAACCACACACAAGTTCATATAGCCAAACCATCAAATTACACAACCATCAAGTTCTAATAGCCAAACCACACACAAGTTCTAATAGCCAAACCACATTCCACAACCATCAAGTTCTAATAGCCAATCCAAGATAAGAGAATTGTTCACATAAACACAATCTTGTCACTAGGCTAAGCAACTGTAGTACCTAATGCATCACCAATAATTTCGACTTCTGAGTTTGGTCTCCATACTCGGGCATCCCCAATCTTAACGACGTCAACCCATACCTTGGTGGCGTTTGGACCCAATGGAACAAAGTGAACTGTGTCTTTTGGATCGTTTGAACAAACTCGACCTTCTGCAACCTTTTTCCCCGATCCAGAGCAATCTAAGAGGAAGCATTTCTTCTTAGAACCGCTGCTACCATTTGAGCTGGTACTTGCACTCTACAAAATGAAAAATCCAGACAGCATATAACAATAACACAAGTATACAACACATCATGTAAAAGACAGATAACGTCGAGAGTTTTACCTTAGCTGATGATTGTTTTGGTGGTTCTGAACCTTTACAAACTGCTGGTCCTGCTCGTTGAGAAAGAGATGCTTCTTTAGAATGTGATGCTTCCTCAGTTGGCTCTAGATTAGACAGTAACACCTTAGTAATTGGCCATGGTATGTTCTGAAACAGTGCATCACCCATCACAGTCATATCTTCACTTGGTCTCCACAGGTACGCATCTTTGTTAATCACTTTGTCAATCATCACCATTGCGGCATTTATTACGGTTTGCAGATTCCAGAACTGGTACAAATGTCTTCAGAAACTCTATACAGAATGCAATGCATTCTCCTGCCATATATCCCTCAGCCATACAAGCTTCAGGTCTAGCATAATTTTTGACATATGACTTAAGTGTTTTCATGTACCTACATGTCAAACAGATAAACGATAAGTAAGTTCAGTTTACAAAACATAAAATAAGAGATAAGAGTTTTAACAAAAGTGTACCTCTCAAATGGATACATCCATCTGAAGTGCACTGGACCTCCCAAACGTGTCTCCCTAGCTAGATGAACTGGAAGGTGGAATATGATATCAAACATGGAAAGGGGGAAGTATCTCTCCAATTGGCACAATGTCTTGACAACTTCAACCTCCATTGCTATAAGCTTCTCTGGGTCAATCACTCGCTGACACAATTGATTGAAGAAGCTGCATAGTCTATTAACTGCAATGCGAGGTCCATTTGGCAGCATTCCTCTCAAAGCAACAGGTAAGAGGTTGTGTAGTAGGACATAATGATCATGAGACTTCAATCCAGAAACTGCAGGAGGATCAAGTGAAACACAGTTGGCGATATTTGCACAATAGCCATCTGGTCCTCTGAAATCAGCCAAGCGCTTGCAGAACTTTGTTTTCTCTGTCTTTGACAACCAATAAGCAGCAGGTGGTAAGTAATTTCGCTTGCCTCGTACTTGGGCGTGTAATGATTTACGAATTCCCATTTCTTCCAAATCCTGTCGTGCCTTTAAGCCATCTTTTGATTTAGCAGTGTGCACGAGAATGGATAATATGGCATCTGAGACGTTCTTCTCTACATGCATAACTTCTATGTTATGACGTACATGCAGTTCCTAAGACATAGAAAAAACTATATCAGTCACACGATGATAAAGAAGTCAAGTTATCACTATTTTAGTTAAAATTAATAGAGTATTCTAACCTTCCAGTAAGGTAGATCAAATAAAATAGAGCGCTTCTTCCACCTCCATCTATCATTGTCTTCATCACATTCCTCTTCTGAAACTTCATTTTTTTCACGCAAACCAGACCTCTTCCTTTTTTTTCTTATCTAACGCTCTACCAAAATCATTAACAAAGCCTTTCAGTTGCTCAAATATATCAACACCTGTTTGAATTCTACTTGCAGTTCTTTCTTCAACCGTGTTGTCAAACCAACCTCTTCTGCGTCGGTAAGGGTGACCAGGTCTCAGTCTTATCCTATTTCCCAAGTAGACATGTTTTCTACTGAACTTAAGCCACCGAGAAGGTGTATCCTTGCCACAAACAATACACGCTTGTTTGCCTTTCACTTTACAACCTGCCAACGTCCCCAAAGCAAGATAATCACTGATGGTCCACAATAAAATAGTTCTAAGCTTAAAAGTTTCCTTTGAGAATGAATCATAAACCTCCACACCTTCATCCCACAAATCCTTTAGATCTTCAATCAACGGTTGAAGATACACGTCGATGTTGTTGCTTGGTGCGGTTGGTCCAGGTATCAACATACTGAGCATAACATTTTCTGACTTCATACACAGTGTAGGTGGCAAGTTGTAGTTTACTAGCAGTACCGGCCATGTAGTAAACTTGCAGTTCTGAATAGAAAATGGGTTCATCCCATCAGTAGACAAACCAAGTCATAGATTTCTGGGGTCAGAAGCAAATTCGGGCCATCTATCATTAACATGAGCCCAAGTTGGTGAATCCACCGGGTGCCTCATTGTTCCATCTTCAGAAGCATTACTAAAATGCCAACGTAGATCCTCAACCATCCTTCTTGATCTATACATTCTTCTGAATCTTTCTTTTATTGGGAAATATCTTAGAACCTTAGCTGGAATCCCCTTCTTTTCCTCCTTTGTGTGCTTATCAATCTCCCATCTTGAAGCACTACATCTAGGACAGCTCGTTAGACCATTATACTGCTTCCAGTACAGAATGCAGTCATTCTTGCATGCATGTATGTTCTCATAGCCAAAACCAAATACCTTCAGGAACTTCTTCATCGCATCTGTTGATGTTGGAAGCACGTTATCCTCAGGTAGCATGTCGTGCACCATCTTTAGTAGCTGATCGAAATAGTTCTCTGACATTCCACTCTTCACTTTAATTCGGTACAGCCCCATGATAGCAGACACTTTGGTGTAGTTAGGACAACTAGAATAGAGTGGAGTTTCAGCATCTTTCAACTGTTTCCTAAACTCTGACTCATCTTCGCTTTCAAGATCATCATGATGATCTGCATTGTCACTCCGGGACTCTGAATTGCCATCACACTCAAAGAAAGTAGCTCTGTATAACTCATAAGCTTTAAATTCAGAAGCTGGCTCATCACCTGTCTGCAAACCCCTTATCTCCCCATGATTAATCCAATATTTGTTCCTCTTGCACTTCTCATCCATACCCCTAATGACCAGATGATCCAGTACTGTGGCTCTTGGTTGATGGCACAGATTTCGGCAATCAATACACGGGCAAAACATGTTTCGAGGATCACCCAACCTTCTAGCTGACCCATACACGAAATTTGTTGCTCCTTGCTCATACTCAAGGCTAGTCCTGTAATCAACAGCCAACATTTGAATCAATCAACAGTCATAAGAAACTCTGTTTTTAGTAAATAAATTAAGAGTACCTTGGTAGCCAAACCCAAGACTTGTCCATTTTAAACCACCACAGCAGCTCCACGCTCAAAGAAATACATACATTTATGATAGTTGTTTCTTATATCAGACACTTTCAAACAACAAAATATGTGATAACATATGAGAGAATGACAGATAGAGTAAAGTACCTCTACGAAATTCAGATATTGATGAATCTGGAAGAGAAAGAAAAACATAACAAAATCCATTAACAGTCAACAAAATCTATTTGAGAAGCTGAACATTAACAAACTCCTAATTGAGGCAAAAACAACCAGTCTGTTGACATCAACGAGAGCAGTGACATCAATTTCCTTAATTTCATGGAAGAAAAAAACATGGAAGCAAACACACCTTAATTGCACAAATATATCTTCAGCTGAAATCAATTTCCTGCAAAAACTCCCAAATTTGTTGAAGGAAATCAGTTTGAAACCCTAATTGAAAGCGTATATCGAAATCTGCAGAGAAGAGAACGACATTATCTAACCTGTAATTGAAATCCGCAGAGACGATAACTCCGTAACTCCCGGTTGAAACCCTAATCGAAAGCGTATATCGATAATGCAGATAGGAGAGATGGTCGAGAGAGCTGAGATAGTATTTTTTTTTTGGCAGAGACAAAGAGGGAAACTCGATCGAGATTGGGAGGAAGAATGAAAATTCCGAGGCTCCTGTTTTTTTTTCGCCTAAGTACTTAGCAGCGAAACTAAAACTATTTTTCGCCTAAACTAAATATAGTGTTCTTAACAGTACAAAGCTATATATAATCTATCCTTTTAAAAAGCATAACCAATTTTTTAATTCTGAAAACAAATAATAGCATATGCACTTTTTTAAACGCTATCTTACCCTACATGTATATCAACTATAGCATAAGCGTACACAACGCTATCTTCATGTGCTATCTTTACGACATTTTCTTGTAGTGGAGGTTCCGACGTGCAATTCAGCTTGACAACAGCCCTCTTTCTCCTCTCTGTTTTCAAGACGTGGAGTACCTCTAGCCTCTTCTCTTATTGTGTCTCTTCGTCGCAGGTCTGTAAGGTTCTCTTCTAACAGATTTGCTAGGTTCTTGAAGGTTAATTTCTCGTTTGCTTCCTAGACAAGACTAGGATTTCTCTTTGGGTTTTTGGTTTTGGTACCCCTTTCCCTGGTTTGATGGTGAGTTGGGAGCTCTAGTGGTTTGCGGCCGCTACCTTTGGAGCTGTTGTTTCTCCATTTTTCCCTTGGGCCAAGTGCTTCCACTAATTCCTCATATCCTTTTGATATATCTTTTTTTTTGCTATGTTCGCTTAAGAGTTGTTCTTATTTCTGTATTTTTACCATCTTGTAACGATTCCGCAGCAATTCAATAGCAAATTTTTTACAAAAAAAAAATATGCAGGACCGGTACTGAGAATTGGGGGACCATAAAAATAAAAAATTGGGAACCTTCTTATAGACGTAATCAAATGTAGATTCACATACATTTTGTTTTTCGTGTTGAAATCCTTGAAATCTTTTGGTTAAAAATAAAATTTCTAATTGTTTTAAATTAGAAATTAAACATAAAAATGAACAATTATCAATTAAATATTAGTTTAGAAAATACCTTTTATGACTGAAGAAGAGAAGAGAAACGATGAGAAAAAAAGCAAACAGAGAAGAAGAATATAATTTGAAATGTCAAAATAGAAGAAAGAATAAGAAGATGAACTAAGGTTTGCATAAAAGAAAAAGAATAATTCTAACTGATTTTTTTTTTTTAATATTGTTTCCCACATCATTCTTTTTCCCCTTATTTATCGTAAGAATATATATTTAACTTTTATTTTAGAGAATATATATATCAATATTGATGTAATAAAATAAAATAGAGGTCTTAAGTTAATGTTTTTTTTTTGCAATGTTTGAAACCGGCCAGGTGCATCATAAAAGGATCTCAGTCGCCAACCCATCTGATCTCTCATCGTTCAATCAATCTATTATCTCAGGAGATTAATTCAAATATCATTTACTCTATTCTCGAGCAATATTCCAAAAAACATGGCATGTATCTGTTTTTTTTGGGCACATTTTCTAGTTTTTGCACATGTTGTGTGGATCTGCTTCGTGATAATTTAAATCATCTAATATTAGAACGGCAAAGAACCAACCGTATCTCAAAACCACAACTCAAGAGCATGTCTATATTTTTGTTAAAAAGAAAAGAAAAAAAAGAACATGCCCACATTTAATCTCTTTTTATTCGCCGCAATTCCAGTTATATTTAAATATCTTCATCCTCACATGCTTTTGCATGATGATTTAACTATGATGCATGGTTCATGTTTCACTGTGTAATAGATGATAAGAAGTTTGACACATGCAAACATGAAAGGCTAGACGAAAGGTCATACAGAGAATTTGAATCTTAAAATTAGTTTGTTCTATTAGTCGAGCGATTGATTTAATCCGAGAACATGTGATGAATTCATAGTGACTTTAGGTATCTCAGTTTGTTTTTCTTTTTAACAAAAACTCTCAGTTTATTTTTGGTTGTTTAGATTCTACTACCCCATTTATCCAAAAAAAAAAAATCTTAAGATTGTAGAATAACTTTGAAATACTTTATTTGTCAAAGTGTCTTAGAATGAGATATGTAATTATGTATAATGTTCGGGTCTCTAAAATTTAAGTGATTGGTCCATAAATTTTCAGTCATTTAGTCGTTTAATAACGATATGTGTTATTGTTCTTTAATTTTGCAATCGCTAGTGACCATTAACATCGACTAAAATTTTGTAGATTATTGGTTAAAAGAAATTTATTGGAAAACACAACTAATTTTTTTTTTAAATCACTAATTTTAACGTTTTAAATTTAAGATTACTGATCATCTTCTAAAACATGTCGTTGTTGGTTGTTGCCATCGACTACAAAATAAATATGATTTAGTTACTGGCAAATATTGATAATCGTTGAATGTTAACATGCTATAAAACAAATAATTTGATAAATATCAGTTATAGCAGTCACTAGCAACTAAAAATATGAACAAACCCAATGTTTTCCATTCATTCCATCTTGAGGCTCTTTGTTAATAAGGACTCCCTTTAGAACAACATGTATGCACCAAGTCCTATGTAAACTCTTCTTTTCCCAAGTTGTTAGAAATAGATTTGGTTTATGTTGAAAAATCCGTGAAGGTTAGAAAGTTTCATTCATTGGAATGCAAATTTGAAATAGATCTTCTAACGATTTTTCTCGAGCAATAATATATCTACGATCAAAAGCTTGTAAGCGAGACATTGGAACACTTGGCACTGAGGACAACTCACTCATCTAAACCGGTAAACGGACCAACACTGGACATGAGATTACAATTTTTGACGTGTCATCATCATCCAAATGGTGTTCTTTGATTGGTTTACATGGTTAGATCTCAGATTTAGTTTAACACAGAAGAAGATCTAAATACTAATAGCATGAGGTTAATACGTGTCAACTTTTCTTTCGTTCAACTTTTAGATCGTCCTGGATCGTATTAGGTGTACAATTAAATTTTTCTCTTAATTTGTAGTTTCATTTTCCACGTCGGACATAAATAGTTTTATTCTGTTATAGTACACACATTTATGGGAATTCTGCTAAAAAACCATCGAACTTATTAAAAATTGCAAGTTTGACATTCAGCTGAAAATTGTGCGGGTCAACCTATTGAACCCCAAAGTCACCCGCAATACAGCCAACCGCTGTATCGTTGACGTGACACCGTTCACTTCTGTAAAAAAACTAACGGCTGAGCTAAAAGACGTCGTTTTAAGTTTATAAACTCCATGCTGTTTTCGAAAATACATGTCATTTTTTTCATTTGGGAATTTAAGTAAAATCGATTTGGGGATTTTTCAAAATTAGGGTTCTTCGGATTTGGGGATACATGTTGTTCAATCTCTTGCGATTTCGTCTCTTGCTTGTTCCATTTGGGTTAGGGTTTGTTCAGAATCACGAATTACGCTAGGTTAGGTTTAGGATTTGGGGCTAATTCGATTAGATTTAGGCTTCTTCTTCTTCCTCTGTGTCGTGATTTCGGGTTAGGTTAGGGTTCTGAGATTTGGGCTAAGTTTCTTCGTTATCTGTCGCGATTTCTTCTCACTCGAGATATTGAAGTATTCTAGAGCTCGATTTAAGGATATAAACTTCGTCGTAGAGGTAATGATACCTCAATCTCATCGATATTGTCGTCAATTAATTCGTCTCATTTACTTATCATTTTATTACTCTTATCTTCTGCATCTCTGATCTTATCAAATCTCTGTAACTCATGCTGACTCAATTTTTGACTATTTCCTTGTATTATTTGTAGGTTTGAGGTATATGTTGCTTTGAAGCTAAGTGGGAAGATGAGTTTTGATATATTCATTCAAGCTGGAGGTTACTGGGGTCGAGAGGGCTCGTATTTAGGTGGTGAATCTCATCAGTGTGGAAGTCATGTGGCTGAAGGCTTCACAATAAGGACAATGCTATCGATTGTGGTTGATAAGTTATGCTATGAAGACAATATGAGCAAGATGAGCTGGTTTCCACCTGATAAGGCAGAAAGAGAAGACATTAAAGCAGATGAAACACTTTGGAATGCGGTGCATTATGGGATCGCAACTGGAGCTTTAACATTGTATGTTGTTAGGAGTGATGATCCATATATAGAGATGCGAATGGTAGGAGGCATATCTTTGTCTGATGATGATGAACCTGAAGTAGCAGATGGTGATGGTGATGATCAAGTACTCGGTTCAGAGGATGAGGGAAATGAGGGTAATGTTTATTATGGTGATGGGGAGCATGATTCGAGTGATAGTTCAGATAATGAAAAGAGAGACTTGGATGATACCAAGTACAAGGGATTTTGCTTAGGTCAGGAATATAGGACCATAGATAGTTTTAAGACTGCTATCACTAAGTATGCTGTGAAGAATAAGAAGAACATAAAGTATGATAAGAGTGATGCAAAGAGAGTAATTGCTATCTGTGCTGAAAAGAATTGTCCATGGAGGATTTATGCTTCCATAAACAGCAGCTATAGTAGGGTAGTTGTTAGGTCATTGCAGGATGAGCACAACTGCACTTGGTTTGGTAAAGTCATTCTACTTACCAATGCAAGAATAACTGAGCTTTACATTGAAGAATTTAGAGAGAATCCTGACTTTTCAGCAACACAACTTCAGAATAAGCTTCTCAGGTGCAACATAAATGTTCCATGGACAGTATGCGAGAGGACAAGGCTCAGATGCTTGAAGACCTTTGACAGGGAGCAAGCAGAGCAATTTTCTAGGCTCCATGATTATGTGTATGAGCTGAAAATATCAAATCCTTATTCAACAGTGGAATGTGAGGTTAGACAATCTAGATTACACAGATTTTATGTATGCTTCCATGGACTGAAAGAAGGGTGGAAGGCTTCTTGTAAAAGACTTCTACATATAGATGGTACTTTTTTGAAATAGAGGATGACTAGTATGTTGTTAGTGGCTTGTGGTAGGGATCCTAATGATCAGATATTCCCAATAGCATGGGGAATAGTTGATGTAGAGAATAAGGCTAATTGGATATGGTTTTTTGAGCATCTGGTAGGTGATCTTAGTTTAAACGAGGGGAATGGTCTAACAGTAGCTAGTGATCAGCAAAAAGGACTAATTGCAGCTGTGAAAGTTGTGTTGCCATATGCTGAACATAAGATGCGTGTCAGACATGTACTCATGGAGGTGGTGGTGGTCCTTCAACTCGTGTCACTCGTGGAGCTATTACACGTGCAGCTGCAACTCGTCAGGCTCTTACTCGTGGAGGGTCTACTCGTGGAGGCAAAGTTCATGTTCCTGCTACTTGTGAACAGATTTTAGCTCCTCAACCTCGTGTATTATCTCTTTCAGAACTTGCCGATTTGGTTGGCAATCGTGTTTGTTTATCTCAACCTTGAATGGTGTTTTGGTACTATTAGCATACAATGATCTAAAAACCAAGCTTCTTTGTAGCTTATCTTTTGTACTACTTTTGATTATGGTGTATAACTCTACAATTTCGAACTTGTTTGTTTTTATTCTCTCTTATGTCTTCTTTTTATGTCTTGCTCATAAAAACCAGATGAAGTATCTTATGTCTTATCGTCCAAAGCTACTAAGACTAGAGAATGTCTAGTTGCTACAAAATCTAAGCCAAAATGGAAAGAATACAAAGTAAACTTAATGGCAACCCCTTTAACGAACAAACAAGCATTGTGTAGGCAGCTTGGCAATTACCGATCATAAAAACCATAATTCTAGCTCATAAAAATCATTAACCCTCATAAACCTTAGATTTCTTCCTTTAAACCACTACAATCACCGATCATAAAAACCACATTTTTCTCTCAAAACACAATTTACATAACAAAACAAAACAATCATATGCAATATTAATTAGATTAAATTAGATTCAGTCTTTATCATAAACTACAACACTAAAATATGAAATTCAAAGGGTTAAGAATACAATATACTTCTACTTAATTAGAAGAATCAAGATGGCTACAAGAGCAACAAACAAAGCAATAGCTGTTAAAATCTTCATCTCCTTAACCGCCATAGAACTTCTATCAAACTCTAATCTCATCTCCAGCTCCTCAATCTTCGCCTTCAGCTCCTCAACCTCCGCCTCAGTAGCTTCTGACGACACATGAAGGTGGTTTAACTCATCCCGGATGTGGAGAACAATGTTCCACATCATTCGGTGATCAACAAGTCTGCCTTCAGAATCTGTGTTGATGTACCTAACCCTATCCTCCAGGCTCTCTTTCTCCATCTTTATTTCTTGGAACTCTTCCAACACAGCATCATCCCACCATTTCATTATATGGCATCCCCCACCCTAGAGCAAAATCATCATAACAATAAGCTCAACTCAGTTTTTTTCTAACTCATCAAACAACTCAACAAACATCCTATAACATCTTAGTTAACATTCAGATCAGCTGAAACAACTCATCAAACAACAAAAATTGAGTCATTTTCGAATGTCTTACCTCTCTATTCTTGCATGCATAGTACCTCCTTCTCAGATGGAGACCAGCGTCACAGGTGAGAATAACTGGGTTTAAACCACAGTAACAGGTCCGAGGAATCCCATATTGTTTGCTGCTTTGTTCACCGGACTCAACACTTGCCGGTTCAGACGAGGTCCAGCTGTAACTATGCAGACCCATTACCTTCAGACGAGGTCGAACTTAGCCCCAATATCGCGATAAACGACGAAGACCACAAACCCTAACCCAAATCGAACAAGCAAGAGATGAAATCGCAAGAGATTGAACAACATGTATCCCCAAATCCGATGAACCCTAATTTTGAACAATCCCCAAATCGATTTTACTTAAATCCCCAAAAGAAAAAAATGACATGTATTTTCGAAAACAGCATGGAGTTTATAAACTTAAAACGACGTCGTTTTAGCTCAGCCGTTAGTTTTTTGACAGAAGTGAACGGTGCCACGTCGACGATACAGCCGTTGGCTGTATTGCGGGTGACTTTGGAGTTCAATATGTTGACCCACACAGTTTTCAAGTGAATGTCAAACTTACAATTTTTAATAAGTTCGATGATTTTTTTAGCAGAATTTCCCACATTTATCTATCTCTCTCTTCCTTTTTCTATTACATCTTTGTACTCTTTTTCGTTGTTAATATGTAATTTTTTCGTATTTTATTATGTCCTTTTTTTCCTTTTCCTTTTAGAAAAATCGAATAGGTTGACAAAAATCAATTAGTGACGTGGAACTATGACTAGAAAAAAAGGTGACGTGGAATTATGTCTTGGGAAATCAAAGTTTGGAGTAATGAGAAGCACGAGCATTATCAAAAAAAGTGTTCAATATGAGTTGTTCTATTTCAACGCCGACTACGCAAGGATACACATACGTAACTTGTCTAATACGACCACACATACACATATATATATATAGAGCATATGTCTTCCTCATTAAGCCTTAAGAACACAAGAAACTATATAGCAAAGGTTGATAGCTAAATTCAACAAATGCAGAGCTACATTTCCTTATTTGTGTTAATATTTCTCTTCTTTTTTTCTCCACGAACAAACTTTGTCTGTGCATCGAGGCCTTTCTTGGAATCGAATAAGCCAGGTCACACGAGCACGAATACAATTTACACAAGCGGTAGCAAACAAGGCGCATTCCGCAGTGGAGCAATGAATGATTGTCTTCCAAAAGGATTTCGCTTCAATTCGGCTCCTAGCCGCTACATAAACAGCCATACTTTAGGTTCAACACTTTGTTCTACAACAGAGAAAGCCATTCCTAAGCCATAGAGCAATGAAGGCCCTACAAATATCTCATGAATTTATATGCATATAATTGTATATTTCCCCTATTTGTTTCTTCTCTATACTTTGGGTTATTTCTTGAATAAAATCCAGTATGTATTATCCAATTAATTGTGTATGTATTATTGTGTATAGTGTTTAAGCAATGTTACATATATCATATCTGAAAGCAAGCAAGAAGAAGTAAATTTATATGAATTTGTTGTTTATAGAACTAATCAAACTCCGGTTCTTGTGGTTTCGTTTCCTTTATAGCGTTGGTATAATATTTCTACCTCTCCCAACAAAGACGTTATATGTTATGCTCTCAATTGCTATAAGTATGAGATGTTCGAACTGAGTTATAGATAGAGCAATATTCATCTTAATCTAAAACACCAATAACTAATTAGATATAGCAACGAGCATGAACGTCTCTCGAGAGCTTAAGTAACACCGTGCGTCTCCAAGATGGCAAGATTAGTAGCCTAATTATCGTTTTAATGAATTGTTGTTAGCCAGGAAAAAAATTAAAAAAGAAGAGTAACAAATATGATCAACCTTTTAAAAGATTTTAAGTCCGATCCGGGAAGCTCTGCGGCTTGCTGGATCGATCCGGATGGACTGTGGATCATCCTATGAAATTATGAATATCGTTTGAAATTGGTAAAAATACACACTTATATATTTTTGGTCAACGAAAAGATATCAAAAAGCTACTTTGGAATTTGAACTATTAGAGGTACACAGATTCACGAACTTTCTTTTGTTTCTACCATTTTTTTTTACTTTTCTGATCTATTCTACCATTTTAATTTTTATATTTTTGTAACATAAAACAAGGAAATTAACCAACAAAAAAGAAAAAAATTAACATAAAATACTAGAAATATGTATTGTGTAGTTTATAAAAATATAGAAAATATTTAATTTAATTTTGCTTGTTTTACTCATATCCGAATGAAAATAGCGTGGATATATATATATATATATCAATTCATAATAATTATTATTTATTTTTCTTTTGGTCGTCTATGTGTGATGATAATATAACATAACAAATTTGGAATTTTTTTACTGCATCACGCTCGACATCATTCAAAAGATCACAACTTTGAGTTTACTGTATCAATCGAGGGAGGCTCGGCTTCTTATTTTCCTTCTCGGCTCGTAGGCACTCATGCGTGTTTAACTCTTAATAATCGATATTACTACTAAAATTACTTAATTTGGATCAGATCATCAACACTGCAAAGCACTTAAGCCTCACATACACTCATGATGTTTGCCCTTGTCTCCTTTTTTTTCTTAATCTTTTATTTGGTTGGATATTCTGATACCATTCATATTCAGCCCTTATTTGGAAGGCTCTAATACAATAAGAGGGTTTAATCCGGGTACAAACTGAGGTTTTGGGTTAGAGGTTTAATTAAACTCGAGTCAAGGCAATGCAGAACAATTAATAAACACAAATTAATTAGATTAATAGAATTTGTGGAATTAGGTTGATATTAAAAGATCGGGATGTAAAGCGAAAAGAAACAATTATTTTGGGTGAAATACAAAGAGGTCTAAAGTTTAGGGGATCCCGTTTGAAAGAATATACACTAGCTCATAGGAGAATACTATTATGTTTTTTGTTTTGTTTGTTGGAGTTGATTGGAAGCTGTAGAAGAAACTCGTGGAGTTGATTGCCTTGAAAAGTTTGTTAGAAGATGGATGAGATCGGTAGCTGAAGATATATAGAGAAGAAAAATCTCATTGTTTCAAAAGAGAATATCTTATTGTGTTACAGATTCTTGGAACATGAGATTTGATGTGTTTTATGAACGTTGATTCAATGTGTATTTGTGATTCAATAATAATCGGTAGCATATACTTCGAAATGTTGATGTTTATAACATATCTTTCCCAAATTTGTTTTTGGAAGAAGCCCAAACGAGAGTTCATACCGGAATCCAAACGGGAGTTGCTTAGGAATGGTTTAGGTTTGGTGGTCACCAAACGTTGGGTAGATGAAACTACATGGGGTGTATTAGAATAAATATTTGAAGAGATTTGAGTTTTAATGAGTTTTGAAATGATTTGGTGAAATAGAAATTTTGTTATTAAATTTTTTGAAATCACACATAAAACGTTGAGATTTTGGTCTTTGTATTTTTAACTAAGAAATTCTCTAAAATCTCATATGAAGCTTTTAAATCAATTTCTAATCATGTTTTCAATAACAGTGGATTTGAGTGTATAATTTAAAATCATTAATCCATTAATACTGGATTTTAAAAAATATTTTAAAATTCATGTTTCAATAACACATGATTTGTCATTTAATCTCAAATCTCTCTAAATAATCAGTTCAATACATTCTCCTACATGTAAGTTAGAATTTAAATATTCATTAATGTTAAATTTATATATATAGAAAATTTTCATGTTTAAAGAGAAATATTATTAATTGTTGAAATGAAAATAAAATATTCACATGTATTCAAAAGATTAAAAATTAGTATTACAAATAATGTACATTTCAATTTATATAAATTTAAATCTAAGTAAGGAGTTGGGTTATTCCATCTAGAGAGAAAAGGTAATTTAAAAATGAATCTTGGAAAAGTATGGTTTTATTCAAACTTTCAAGCCATGCAGAGAGAAAAAAAGGTTTGGCAATCACAGCATTGGAGCTAGATGGTGGAACGCCAATGTCGATCATGTAACGTGTCAAAGCTGATCCTCCCTACATTATCAAACATCAACACCTTATCACATTGGCTCCAGTCACCTTAGCAGATAGCATGATAAGAAGTTGTTATTTCTTATTTATTAATGATCCATTGTACAAATATATATAGACTCAACTAAGACTAGAAAATCATAAATCTAAGAGGGTGTATTGAACTGAATATTTGGAGAGATTTGAGTTTTGAGATAATTTGGTGAAATTTTGGTAAATTAAAAATTTTGTTATTAAATTTTCTGAAATCTCACATAAAACCATGGGATTTAGGTCTTTGTATTTTTAACTAAGAAATCTCCTCAAATCTGACCTGAAACTTTTAAATCAAATCCTAATCATGTTTTCAATAATAGTGGATTTGAGGGTATAATTTAAAATTATTAATCCAATAACACTGGATTTGAAAAGATATTTTAAAATTCATGTTTCAATAACACATGATTTGTAATTAAAACTCAAATTTCTCCAAATATTCATTCCAATACACCCCCTAAGATACACCACCAATTCAAACTCTAGAGATTTTGTGGAAACGTTTATGAAATTGTGGAGAAATATTTGACCAGCTAAATATAGGGGATCTTGATTTTCTAAGATATGATATCTCTAATAAATTATTCTCTTCAACAAGATGCTTATAACATTGATCACTAAGTATAGTGGATTTACAAGTGTAATCATGATAAATCATCATAGATTTCACATAACAGTACTAATTCAACAATGATTCCTAAATTCTAGACAAGTATGATTGATTTATCAAGCAATTTCAGACTAGAAAACTTATATTCCACTATATATTATTACACAATCATTCCTAAAGCCAAACTAGAAAATCTCAATCCACTATATCTTACAAAATCAGTCCTCCTAATCGCGATCAACCACAATTCTTCAACGACACAACACAAGAGAAAGCCAATATCACAATGAGAATAAATACCGGTGGACGTAATTTGGTGAAGAAGGAAGGTTGGATCACAAAGTATCCTCCTGATTCTTCCATCTGCCTAAGAAGTTCTGCGTTATCCTCCAAACGCTTACATTTGGCGTAGAGAGAAAATGCTTGACTAAATTTGGGTTTTTAAGCTGTGAATACAACCGAGTAATAAACCAACATCACAAAATACACTTAACCGGACTAAACGAAGCTATACAACTCTATACACTTTGATACAAATATCTCATGAATTTATATGCATATAATTGTATATTTCACCTATCTGTTTCTTCTCTACACTTGGGTTATTTCTTGAATAAAACCCAGTATGTATTATCCAATTAATTGTGTATGTATTCTTGTGTATAGTATTTAAGAAATGTTACATATATCATATATGAAAGAAAGCAAGAAGTAAGTAAATTTATATGAATTTGTTATTTAGAGAACTAATCAAACGCCGGTTCTTGTGGATTCGTTTCCTTTATAGCGTTGGTAACATTTTTACCTCTCCCAACAAAGACGTTTTATGTTAGTGTCTCTCAATTGCTACAAGTATGAGATGTTCGAACTGAGCTATATATAGATAGAGCAATAGTCATCTTAATCTAAAACACCAATAACTAACTGGATATAGCAACGAGCCAACGAGCCTGTTCTCTCTACCACCATTACACTAAATCGCATCAATACTAATTATTTTTAATTATTTTTAACGAATCATCTCTTAATTTTGTTTTTTCCTGGTTTTTAATAATAAAACTATATAAGATGTAATATATGTTCATAACTTTGTGGAAAGATGTATAATATAAGTTTTTTATTTTATTTTAAAATTTATAAAACTTTGTGGAAATTGGATAAAAATTCCATTATATAAAATATTTGGAAATTTGTTAAGGCTTTTCATGAAAGGGCCTTTTGAAATAAAACTCGATAATCGTCGGCAAAGTCAAGGACGATAATAATCATAATCATCGAGTCGAAAGTTTTTATGTGACGATCCTTCTTTTTTCCTTTTCTTCTTCTTCTTCTTCTTCTTCAACTCGCTGCCATCGAAGCTCAAATCTTGGATACGATCAGCTGCAATCTCATCAATTATCTATTTAGGGGTTAGCTATGGGATGTGCTGCTTCTCTTCCAGGCAAGATTTCCTTCTTCTTTTTTTTTTGTTGAATTTATCCTCCATTTTCGAATCAAAATTGGTAATTTATAGAGACCCTCGAGAAATTTCATCACCAATTTTCAGAAGCTGTAATCATCGGGATTCGAATTAGAAGCTTTTGAAAATTGGGGATTATGATGATTGTTAAGGGTTTCCGTGTGTAGGAATCGATAAACCGAATTGATTATTGGAGATTTGTGTGTGTAGCAGATAGGAACTCTGGAACGTTAAGTGGTCTTAACAATTCAGAAAATGCAGTTCCAGCAGATGCCAAAAATCTACGCGTGAAGGTGCGATTTTGTGTGTTTTGTTCTTTTGCTCTCTTTTAACTTGACTGATTCATGAGATTAATCAAGGGAAACAAATAAACTTGTGTAAGGTAATAGCTTAGAAAGTTCATACTTTTGTGATCAATGGTCTTGCTTTATACTTGATTGTTCACATTTCTAATTGGTCTCAACTTTGCCAAAGAAAAGTCGCTAACTTTTGGATTCACTTGCATTGCAGTTAGTTCTACTAGGAGACTCTGGTGTTGGTAAAAGTTGTATTGTCCTTCGATTTGTCCGTGGTCAGTTTGACGCTACCTCTAAGGTAAGTTAAAACCTTGTTATCTAAATTGTTTTTATTGACTATCTGACATTTTTTATAGAACAACGTGCTCTGATATGTGGAATGTGAATTGCTATTAAGAATATTTTTATCTGCCATTGAATCTCAAAACTACTAGTTATGTGTATCAGGTTACTGTTGGAGCCTCGTTTTTATCCCAAACAATAGCTTTGCAAGACTCTACTACAGTGAAGTTTGAAATATGGGACACAGCAGGACAGGAGAGGTGATAAACCCTTCATGCAGATTTGTGTTTCTTAGTTTTTTCAGATAAACGATTTGCATACTTGCTAGGATTTAATCTGTATTCACTTTATTTTTTAGGTATTCTGCTCTTGCACCACTATACTACCGTGGAGCTGGAGTTGCTGTTATTGTGTATGATATAACAAGCCCTGAATCTTTCAAGAAAGCACAGTACTGGGTCAAGGTATGAATCAACTTGGCAGCTATCTCTTTGTAATTATAACATGCCTGATAGCAAGGTCATGAGAGGAAACAAAGTATCCAAACATAACCCATTTTTTTTTACTCAAACATATAAAATACTAGGATACAGGAAGGTGATTGTTAAGCAACTTGTCGACTTTTCTGATATTTTTGTCCCATAAATTCGCACACTGCTTCAATACCATGAAACCATTTGGTACAAACTCTGTGTGGTAAAGCTATTAATATTGTATTGAAAGTAGTGCTGTTGTTTTAACTCTCCCTGCCCTTAAATGTAACAGGAACTGCAAAAGCATGGAAGTCCAGATATTGTTATGGCTTTGGTTGGTAACAAAGCTGATCTACATGAAAAAAGAGAAGTACCAACCGATGTGAGTTTAAACTTCTTTAACTAGATTTTGTGACTTGCATTGTCCTTACTTCTTCAGTGCATATCATATTTTTCAATTTGTTAACAGGATGGGATGGAGCTTGCAGAGAAGAACGGCATGTTCTTTATTGAGACTTCAGCCAAGACAGCAGATAACATAAATCAACTATTTGAGGTGTGTATTTCTTTATTGTCTCTGGATTATATGATCGATTGTCTTGTCACCTGCATTTGTTGAGCTCTTGTGATCCGTTTTCTTTCATTACTTCGGATCTGGAGAATAAAAATTTGATAGGCAGTGAGATCTTTGGTTGCTGATGTATATATCTTTTTCATTTCAAGCTACTTACAGGCTAATTTGAATTAGTTTTGGTGTATATGGATGGAATTTAAGTTGTTGAAGTTGTACATATATATGTCTGATAGGAAATTGGCAAGAGGCTACCTCGTCCTCCTTCGTCATGATTGGAGTGTTGAATCATCTTCAGGGAAAGCAAAAGAAAAACAATTTCGAACTACTAATCTTTTCATACTTTTAATGTAATGTTTAAAAAACCGGTATTGCTCTATCATTTAAATTTGTTGTATAATGTGATGATTTGAGGTTGAAACTGGGGAATTTATGAATCTTGAAAGTGCAAAACCCAAGCTAGATTAAGAAATGATGGGGATTATATCATCAGTACATATTTGATTAAGGCTTAAATATATATATTTAGCTTTGAGAGAGAATGTTGTAGCCAATCTACAAAAAATCGAAACATAAACTAAGAAATAACTATAATGTAGCTTAGAGAAATCTATTACACAAACGCTCATTGTACATGAGATGATTGTTTGACGATAAACATGTTTAATTTATTGTCTTATTAGACTCGGAGCTTGTGGTCAAAGGTTTTTGATTATTTCAAAGCAATCAAAACTAAAATTTCTTTTAATGTATTTTTGGTCAACCTTAATATAATAATTCGGGTAATAATAATAACTCTAAATAAAATACTCATCAAACATATAATTCAATCCAATATTTTAAATAGAATCTAAGGAAACTATGATATGGTTTGAAAATGGACAAAAGATGGCTTTGTCAAGGTCCAAGTAGGTGTTTTATTGTCACGTTGGTGAAAAGACTATTTCCGTAAGGATCATTTAAGTTGTAATAACGTGTATAAGCTTTAATGGGTCTCCATGGCATTTTTGTTCCTCCTTAAACACCAAAATTCTTCTTCTTCTTCTTCTTCTTCTTCATTTCTAAAAACCCTTTGAAGCCCTCTCTGTAACTGCAAAAATCTAAGGATGGGATTAACGAATTGTTCACAGGAAGAGCTGATGAATCGACTCGTTGACTCCATCAAGGAAATTTCTGGGTTTACCTCTTCTAAAGGTTTCTTCGGGAAGATCCAAGGCGATCTTCTTCGTAGGATCACGCTTCTCAGCCCTTTCTTTGAGGAATTGATTGACGTCAATGTGGAATTGAAGGAGGACCAAGTTTCAGGTTTTGAGGTTATGAGAATCGCTCTTGATTCAAGTCTTGAGCTTTTTCGATCGGTCAATGGAGGAAGCAAGCTTTTTCAGGTTAACATACTCATTTACTTACTCATTGCTTTAAGATGATTTATATCTCTCTCTTTTTTAGCTCGCAAAGTTAGCAATTTCCTTTGTTTTTCTATTCGAAGAGGGTTTAAGATTTTGGTGTTTAGGGTTTAGCTGTATATCTTTGTCATCTATTAGAATTTCCAGAATTTGGGTATTGTTTTGTTTCTCTGATTATATGGAGAATGACTAAAAATGCAATTTCATTTTCTAGATTGTGGGAAAGTTTGTGGCTATCAATGGTTTAACTTTTATGTTCTGCAAACTATAACATCATAGTTGCCATTGCTTTGGTGATCGATGATTATGTAGAATTTATATTGTATTCTCGTGTATGAGCTTGCTACTGTCCTCTATACCTCCAAGAATTCACCTGAAATCAAGAAGTTGAGACCTTTTTTGTGTGTTTGTTTTTGTTCTCTCTGCTGGCAGATTTTCCATAGGGCTTCAGTTATGCAGAAGTTCCACGACATGACAGTGGAGATTGAAGCAGCGTTAAGCCAGATTCCTTATGATTCGATTGAGGTATCAGAGGAGGTCAGAGAACAGGTACTTCTAAGGCATAGTTTTTTTGTGGTTTGAAGACTAGAATTTGCAAATAAAATTTTTAAAAATCCGGAGGGTTTTTTTCTTTTTTTGATAGTTAAATCTGAATTCTAATGATATGGTCTCTGAATTTGCAGATACAGCTTCTTCACTTTCAGTTCAAGAGAGCAAAAGAAAGAGGGCAAGAGTTTGATATACAGCTTAGCCATGATCTAGCCATGTCAGAGAATGTGATGGATCCTGACCCTAAAATACTCAAAAGACTGTCGCAGGAGCTCCAACTCAGTACCATTGATGAGCTTAAGAAAGAATCACATGCAATGCATGAATATTTCCTTTCATATGATGGGGACCCTGATGACTGTTTCGAGAGGATGTCCTCACTTCTTAAAAAGCTGGTGGAAAGTGTAACAATGGAGAGTTCAGAACCTGATACATCCACCGGCAACAGAATAATTTCGAGACATCGTTCTCCTGTTATACCAGAGTATTTTCGGTGTCCTATATCACTTGAATTGATGAAAGATCCTGTTATTGTCTCCACTGGACAGGTCTGCTTTTGCTATTCATTGTGCATTCTTTGTTTATTACACTTGTGAATTTGTTGTTTTAGCTCATTTTTCTACCTTGCAGACATATGAGAGATCATCCATTCAGAAGTGGCTCGATGCTGGTCATAAAACCTGTCCGAAATCTCAGGAAACACTTTTGCACTCTGGATTAACCCCTAATTACGTGTTAAAGAGTCTCATTGCTCTGTGGTGTGAGAGCAATGGTATTGAGCTACCGCAAAATCAAGGGGGCTGCAGAACCACAAAACCAGGAGGAAGCAGCTCTTCAGATTGTGATCGAGCATTTGTCCTTGCCTTGTTAGAGAAATTGCTCAACGGTACTACAGAACAGCAAAGAGCTGCAGCTGGAGAATTACGGTTACTAGCCAAGAGGAACGTGGATAACAGAGTTTGTATCGCTGAGGCTGGAGCCATACCTCTCCTTGTAGAGCTTCTATCCTCACCAGATCCTCGGACTCAAGAACATTCAGTGACGGCTCTTCTCAATCTTTCCATAAATGAAGGGAACAAAGGAGCCATTGTTGATGCAGGAGCCATAACGGATATAGTAGAAGTGTTAAAAAATGGAAGCATGGAGGCTAGAGAGAACGCAGCTGCGACTCTTTTCAGTTTATCTGTTATAGATGAAAACAAAGTGGCAATAGGTGCTGCTGGAGCTATCCAGGCCCTTATAAGCTTGCTTGATGAAGGAACCCGCAGAGGCAAAAAAGACGCTGCAACAGCAATTTTCAATTTATGCATATACCAGGGGAACAAATCAAGGGCAGTCAAAGGTGGGATCGTTGATCCTCTGACACGATTACTGAAAGATGCAGGTGGCGGAATGGTGGATGAGGCTTTGGCTATTCTGGCAATTCTTTCTACAAACCAAGAAGGAAAAACAGCGATAGCTAAAGCAGAATCGATCCCGGTTTTGGTAGAGATTATCAGGACAGGGTCACCTAGAAACCGGGAAAATGCTGCAGCAATTCTTTGGTATCTATGCATTGGGAATATGGAGAGGCTAAATGTAGCAAGAGAGGTTGGTGCAGAGATAGCCTTGAAGGAACTTACTGAGAATGGAACTGATAGAGCAAAGAGGAAAGCTGCGAGCTTGTTGGAGCTCATTCAGCAAATCGACGGTGTTGTAATATCTACTGTTCCAGTGTAGATTATATGTGTATATATAAGAAACTTTGGATTGAGTCTGACAAAAGAACCTTATATAACGTTGTTAAGTGTATATCTTTATTTGCTGACGTATAAGCAAACCTTTTTATTTGCGCTTTTATTCATGTATTATTCATCTACGTTCATACTGCATAGTATGAAAGAAGTAAAAAGGATTGCAGAAGTTGAAGTGAAACGTATATGAAGAAAACATTGCTGAATTATATATATAAGATCACGCTGTATCTCACCACCAATAAAAAAACTGAGATACATTACAACATTCGAATACCATTCACTCTGCAATCAAAATGATCCACAAGACATGCAAAGACACACAAATAAACACACTCAAAAGAGAAAAGATGAAACATAAGACACTGTTACGGATCAGCCTAGTTGTTCCATGAATGTTTCAATCAATGTTGAGCCATTGACGATTTTTGTTGTGGCAATAATCACATCATAAGCCATTCCTTCCTGTAAAAAATTATGCAGGTGCAAGATCAGATGATTCAGAAGAAAAAACAAGTGTCTTTTGAATATTAAACTCTTGAAGCTTGCATATTATTACCTTAGAGGCGAGATACCGTAGAGCAGAGATCTCAGCAAATGTTACTCCTCCAATGAAGACAACAAGAACAACTGAGCGTCTTCCATCAGCAATCCTGTAATGATGTCTCACATGAAACCTCAATGCTTTATCGTTTTGAAGAAACTACTTTTGTGGTAACAAACTAGTTGCTAATGAGAAACTTACCCATTTGAAGCTCCATGCAATGAATCAACTGATGGACTACTTGGGAATCCACTCTACATCATGTTATAGTTGCATTAAAAAATAGTCAGAAAAAAGAAAGATACAATAGCATAACAAAAATGGAAGTCTTTTTTTTTATCTCCCTAATTGGGTAAAGGAGAAAGTGTACTAACTCTTTCAGTTTCCAGATGCGGCCCTGGTAACAACTTCAAAATGTCTTCTATAGGACGCCTGTTAAGGTAGATTGAGACGTCAATGAACCACACTGTTCTCTCATTAAAAAGTGAATACGTTAATTGCTTTATCATAGACCCCAATTATTCTACTTCGGCATTTCTTTTGTCCCAGAGAAGCAGACAACAAAAATCCTATTCATTCATACACGGATTAGCAAAAGTTCCTTATCTGGAGTTTTTATCTGCCCCTTCACTTAAATGCTTCTCAATCGAAACTGAACAGAATCTAGACTTTTTTCTTCATGGTTATTTACTTATTTAGTAAAGCCAAAGTGCTAAATTCACAGGTTACCTAGGCAAAGGTTTTAGCTAGAAGAATGCAAGAACATACTAACCATCCAGAATGAATAGCTTGTTGGATAAGACGAATGCTAAGAGGAGCATATCCAGAGTAGACATAAGCAATATCGTCAGCCCTGCAGAAGAAATTTATCTTCCTTACAACTGGAACTGATTTAAGCACTTTAGTTTGTGATTAGAAAAAGTTTGTGCAAGGCCTAGATTCTACTGAAACCCACAAATGCATCTTACGAAAAAGATGATGATCCCATGCCACAAACAAGGAGGAAAACAGATTATTTACTCATGCTATGAAAACTGAATATTCAGCTATTGATGATGTTAGATCATGCATTAGAGAAGTGGGAGTCCTCATCTTGCAACAAAACTTGCAAGTTGAAAAAGAGCTTTCAAGGGCATTAGAGATTACCAGAGATATCTTTGAAATGAAACATTCAGCAATTTCTGTTGTTAGATCATTCATTAGAGATTATATAGCAGTGGAAAAAGAGCTTTCAAGCCGCATGATTTTATCAAGATCAAGTTTGCATATTTCTGGACTAAGACATCTGGACCTACTTTATAAGCTTAATCTCATTGACAAAATCATGTCAATGAATGTATCATGTATCCAGTATGAGACAACATGACTAAAAAGAAGATTACCTTGACGTATCGGTTTCTTCAACTATAAGTTTCAGTGTACGTTTCACTGTCAGCCAGTTGCTTTTAAACTCCTGCAGGAACCAAACGAAGGTACAACAAGCCATTAGAATGTCAGACTTACCTAACAATAGAATACAAGAAAGTAGGTCATTCCACAAGGAAGCCAAGAATATCCAAACCTGCTTCTTCAACAATCCTGCTTTTTCCAAGTTGTTCAATGTGACCACATGCTCAAACCCGTAACTGTGGAGTAGTTCCATTCTGGAAGTTGAGACCAAAAGACAAGATATGTTTTAAAAAACAGAAAATTGGAATATATAATACATATGCCTGATGGAAGCTTAACTTGCCTTATATAATCAAATTGCTTTTTCGGTAGCCCCGAGTTTGTAACAGAAAATAGGACTAATAGACGTAAAACATTAGTGAGAGGCTCCTGTTTATGGATCATCTCTTCTATGTACTCAAAGCATCTGCATTTAAAAACTAGAGTTAGTAATAATCAATCATATCATAGATTTTAATATACAGTATGCCATACAAGTAAAATATTTTTCACATCCCTTGTAACAGAAAGAATCATGAAATCCTCTTGAATGGAATTATTATATGCAATCAAAGTGTTGCCTTAAAAAGAAACTTACATGTCATAACTTTCTGCCTCAACAAGTGTTTGTTCCATATCAAGTTGTGAAAGAAAGGATTGCTTGGATGTGAACGTCGTCAGGTGCTGGGCAAGATGTATGTGCCTCTGGGAATGAAAAGGTCATAACTGATAGGTTAAAAGATAAAACTAATTGTGGTCGGAACGTCTGTGAGATAAAACAAGAGGAACTTAAAAAAGTAAGACAATACTTACTGTTATCTCTGGTAATGAGTTAAGCTTCTTAACAAAGTCCTTCAGCTCAGAAACTGTCTGGGTCTGTGCATTATATTACCATACCCTCATTAAAAATCTGGATATAACTAATAATCTAATAGATTATTAGTTCTCCTAAGGCATAACATGTATGAATAGACTGATCACTAGTTCTCCTAAGGCATAACATGGTCTATTTAAATTTGGTAACTAATAATGTGCCAAAGAAGTCTCCTGATCGACGGCTAAGATATTTGAACTCAAATATGTATGTACCATAACCTCTGCCATGAAAACAAATCGACCCAAAGGAAGAGAGCAACAGACGTACAGAATTAATTTCAGTGTAGTCCTCCTTCATGGTTTTTGCCTTTTGACGTAGAACCTGCAATCATACTGCGTCTGGAAGATCAGGAAACAGAATCCCATGTGACAAAGAATGAAAGCCAAAAGGGCAAAGGTCAACCTGTACAACGACTTCAAAGTTGAGATCCCTTGTCTCCTTGAACAACTTATCACTGTAAATTTAAGCATTCAAGAAATAAAGTTAACATTCAAACGTGTCCCACAACTAGAAGTGTTAGCTAGTAAATAGATTTTCGTTTTTAGATCAATATTTCCATACAAAGTTATGGAAAAAAAATAGACAGACACACACACATGTAGCTTGGGAAGTCTAATCTAGCACAAGCTATCAGTTTAGGAAGCTCTTTTTTATTTGTGTGCATAACCAATTAATACACGAGAATAGTAGCAAAACATTGCGATTATCCAATCCAAGAAAAACACAATTCCTATTCCATGCATCATATTTGCTCACAGAAAAAATTCAGCAGTGCAACAGAAGAAAAATGCCACTCACACGATTGAAAGAATATTTACATACGAGTAAAGCAACTAACCTTGAATTAAGGGGAACTTTCATCTTTCTTCCCTCCGGCTGAATATCCATCACAGATGTGTCGACCTCAACAGCTCCATTACTGATATGCAAAAACTTCAAAAAAAGGTTTGAGTCAGCTCACAGAAAACCCAATTGACCAGCATAATTTAAATCCAAATTGTGTAGTTGTTGATTATCATTGCAGCCAATGAAACCAAATAGTTTTACACCATTGGTTTGCCTTCCCCAAATTCCAGAAAAGTACATAAACTTCACAGGATAATGACTAAGCCGGCCGAAACTAATTTGGCTCTCACACTTGTGCAAGTTTATTATGAAAAGAGAAACCGAAAACACTCACTATAACTCACATTACTAGTAAAACTATGATACACAAAGTCAGTATCAGTCCCCCAGAGGGTAAAAAGTTCATCAGTTGCACTGCCGGCATAAACTATTCAAGATACTTCTAGTCAAAACTGCAGTAATCAACTTTTGTGACATTACCTCGTCTAACAGTCCCTCATAAGTTAGCTGGGAACACATCGGAGTAACCATGTCAACCTGAAACATCAAAGTAAAAGTTGAAACGGATAGCACCATGTGAATACATCTTTTACAAGTATAGCATTTTAAAGGTACACATCGATCATTTGCATCATATAAATTATCTTTCCAACTTCTCAATGCTTCCATCAGACAGAACTTTTTATCATTCAATTCTTAAAGGACGTCTTTTTGCTGAAGGATTTCATGATAATCTTACCTCTCTATCCAATAAAATGAGTGTGTCCACTTCAGGCCTTCCCACCTAAAATAGAACAAACATCATTTAGATTATAAATTAATGAGATAGCCAAGTCACTGGATATTATAACATTATAATTTTACATCATTCGAATTGACAGGTTCCTCCACTTGCATACGATTTAGTATATCTGCAACACGAACTGATGCTTTGCCCTTTGCCCTCACTTTTGATATAACTCCAAAAGAAAACTATGAGACAAGTTAGTCATAAGATAGCATTGTGTGGATCCTAATATAAAGAAGAACGAAAGATGCAAACCTCAAGCTCATGTATGGCTTTTGCGACATGCCAAAGCGAGCTAACATCACCATCCACAAGCGAATCCTATCATTCAAAAACCATAACAAAACAAGATAAATAGAAAGCTGTGATTCTAAGGCCGCAAGGAAAAGGTCAAGTGAAGTTATAAGTAAGAATTGGATCCATAAGAGTTCTACACACTTTTTCAGAGAGCTCAAGCTCGAATGAAATCACATCCTCATCTAGTGGAACCATATACAGGGGAAACTCCTTCACGGTAACAAGGCTGTGCACTTTTTCCTGTTCAAGAATCTGAAAAATAACAGAATAAAATACTTATCATCTCTTATTCAAAAGGTGGTAAAACACGCAAACTAAAGCACAAAGAGTATAAGAGGACAGAAATAACCACATACCTTCTCACACGCAACTGACCTACGAGGGACAAAGTAAACGTAGTAGTCTCTCTGAATCGCTTTTGAAATATCATTCTGAATGTGAGAAGCTATGAACTTCATAAAACTGAGCTGAGAGCGAACAAGATAAATCAGTTTTGTGCATTCAGTCTGAACTGGTTCTTCAGAAAGATGTCGTAACTCCAAACCAAGTTCCTGTTAAGCAAAAAACAAAATCAGATCACCACTAATGTTGAAAAACTAAATTCAACAATTAGAAGAAAAAACAAACTCAATCATATCTTCCTCGGCATTTCAATTCTACAAATTTCTTCACAAAAACACGAAATAAGTGAGGAAACCTGGAACTACCTTCAGCTTAGACGTCTGGATGATCAATGAGAGGGAACCACTGAGCTTTGGATCAATAACCAAACATCTATTTCCATGAATCTACGATCAAAGAGAAAGAAATAAAAAAAAAGTCCATCATGGGACATTGGGTTCGTCGAAAAGGAGAAATATTCAGAGGAAAGGAAGACAAAGCAATGATTTTTATTTCACATTCTCAATAGAGAGGAGCGTGACTTACATCTTTTACGTCTTTAAGCAAGTTTTCGAGCTCTCTCTGAGACTTCTCCCTGAATAAATAATGAGTAACATATGAGAGGCAAACGAATAAAGGGTGAATCAATTCAAAGTATAAAAATCTGACTCACCTAATGGATTTGAGATTGAGAGGAGCATGTTCCAAGTTCGGGATCTGCGCCATTGACGACGATTAAAATATGATCGAGCTCACAAACCTTTCTCTGTTTTTGCCTACACCGTAATGACCACCGCGTTAGTTAGTCCACGGCGATGGAGAGCTCCGTGGAGAAGATTAATCAAATTACCAATTGGGCCTCATATACTCTGTAGATGGGCTTCATAGATGGACCGTGGTCATACATCTTAGTTGCTTTTGTTTCTCTTTTTAAAAAAAAAAAAAATCTTATTGGCTGTAACAAATTCTGAATTTCTCAAACCATAACATAAATTCTCCTCTCTTTTCTTTTTTCTTTTTTTTTGTTTATTTTCTGTGAGGATAAATTAATTAACGTAAGAGATATATTAATATGCTGGTTCTAAAAAATGTAGTAGATCTTTGATAACTGTATTTTGAATAAAAACCAAAACAAATCCTATGGAATATAAATGTGATATTTGATAACATATTGTGTTTCAATGGTGTTGTTACATTTTTCAAAATTTACATGAGATTGTCTTCATATGAAAAAAGTAATAATTCCAAAGATATTTCAGATTTCTCAACAAATTCCATTCTTTTCTTTTTTTGGGCATTCACTATGATTATGGCCATGAATGGTTTATAGATTTTTAGTAGTTTTTGGCTTTTGGTTTTTAGTTTTTAGTTTTTGATTTTTGATTTTTTTTTTGTTTTTGATTTTCTGTAGATTTTAGTTTTTCAAAATCTCCTAAAAACTCATATAAGTGAGATTTTGGATTCTTTTTACAAATATGAAAAAACCATCAAAATCCAGATTCCCTATTTTTTAGGGAATCCACTTTTTCTAGAATCATGAATGACAATAAATTAGATTTTTAAAAAATCTAAAACCAAAAACTACTCTAAAAACTATTGCCATTCAAGACCTGTATGTACCAACTTGATAGCGAGAAAACGAAAGAAATATGTCACTGATACAACAAATATGTCAGGTTATCAACTTTTTCTTACCAAAATTTTAATGATTCTTATTTTGTCACAAGGGGGGCAAATCATTATTGAAAACATTTTAGAGATGTTGATACAGTAGATGCACATCACATATGAATCGGGGATCCACTCACTAGATTTCTATTGGTATCATCCATATTAAGTTATGGACCATACACATTTTGGACCCGCTTATTAATGACGGTGAAATTGTCTATGGTTTCACTTGGGATGTTCTTGAATTTTGATTATTGTCTGCTAATGCTTTACGATAAGATATTATTATTAACATGTTATGCATTCACCACAGCCCATGGTAAACCCATTTGCCTTGAAACTAAATTTTCTATCTAACCACAATATTTCGTGGATCAAAAGACGAATTTGAAATCAAATAGTTTCTTATGGCATATATTACCAATGTCGTTTTTAAAAAATTTGTGCTGTATTGTTTTTTTTTTAATAGCAAACTATTTAATTGAACTGAAATTTAGAAAACCGAAAAACCAGAACCGAAATCAAACCGAAAATTGGGATGGAGTTAAAAGCTTTAGGCGTCTTAACGTCAACACCCCAGGCACTAATCCACGAACGCGGGAACCATTTCATTTCATCACAATCGTGCCTCCCTCTTCTCTTCTCTTCTCCTTCTTCTCTTTCCACTTCCCCCACGAAATTTTCAAATTCCTTCTTTTTTTTCTGTTTTTTGAAACAATCAAATCTCATTTTCTCTCTCTTTTGTCTCCTACTCTCTTCTCTTCTCTTCTCATTGCTCTTTCGTGCTTCTTGACGACTTAGCTATGACTTCTTCAAATTCATCCTCCGCCGTCAGATCGTCGGCGAAACACGCAGCTGAGCGGATTCAGCAGCATTTACCTCCCAGCAATCACACCATTTCTCTATCTTCCTCTTCCTTGAATTTGCCTGCTAGAACCTCTATTATCGCTCCCTCTGTTTCTCACTCTTCTCGCCTTAAAGATCCTTCCCCCTCCTCCGTCTCATCCTCTTCCGCCGTCTCCGCTTCTTCTGCTTCTACACGCCGCTCCCGTACTCCCGTCCGCCGATCTCAGTCTAAAGACTTCGACGACGACAATGGTCTCTTCTTTTTTCTTCCCTCTTTCTATTCACTCGTGTATCCGTACGATTCTACAATTGAAACCATGAGTTTTTTTTTTCTCATTTGCTTTAAAGTTTTTGACTTTCACTATATAGGTCAATGCTACAGTCAATTTTGAGTTTGTTAGATTCGAATTGTTGGTTTTTTTGGGATAATTGTTGGTCTGATATTAGATAAATGCACAATCTTGGCTTAATCCTTGTTATGTTAAACAATACTATGATTTCAAAAAAAAAATGGCATACAAGTTTAAACTTTATTCATATAAAAAACTTGTTAATTTAAGTTATGATGAATTGGAATTGATATTTGAATTTTCATACTTTCTTGCAGATCCTGGGAGGGTGAGAGTTTCTGTAAGAGTTCGACCTCGAAATGGGGAAGAGCTTAAATCAGATGCTGATTTTGCTGATCTTGTTGAATTACAACCAGAAGTGAGTTAGATGCTAACCAACCAAACGGCTTCTCTCTTCCAAGTCTGTGATCCTTTATAAAGTGTTTTTTTTTTTTAATATCTGCAGATAAAGCGGCTTAAGTTGAGGAAAAACAACTGGAATTCTGAGTCTTATAGATTTGATGAAGTCTTTACAGACACAGCTTCGCAGAAGCGAGTGTATGAAGGAGTTGCAAAACCTGTCGTTGAGGTTATAAAGTGTCTGATGTATATATAACTTACTGAAATGTTGAGAAAATTTGTTTTTGATTATCGATATCCATTGAATCTGCAGGGTGTTCTGAATGGATACAATGGCACCATTATGGCTTATGGTCAAACTGGGACTGGTAAAACTTATACGGTAGGAAAAATTGGTAAAGATGATGCAGCCGAGCGTGGTATTATGGTTAGAGCTCTTGAAGACATACTTCTGAACGCATCTTCTGCTTCTGTTTCCGTGGAGATCTCTTATTTGCAGGTGTGATAGTGCATTCTTCTGTGGAGATCTCTTATTTACATTTGGCCAAATAGGATTTTATATTTGTAGAGTATTACTTCGTACTTAGATGTTGGTTTTCTTGTTGAACATAGAGAGAAGATGGAAACCTTGTGAATTCTGAAATGAACCATTCCTAATATCTATATATCTTCTTGTTATTCACAGCTATATATGGAAACTTTACAAGATCTTCTTGCACCTGAAAAAAACAACATTTCAATCAATGAGGATGCTAAGACTGGGGAAGTATCAGTACCAGGCGCTACATTAGTTAACATTGAAGATTTAGACCATTTCTTTCAGGTTTTGCTAGTTGGCGAGACAAACCGTCATGCAGCAAATACAAAGCTAAATACAGAATCCTCACGAAGTCATGCAATTCTTACGGTGTGCTTCCTTAGATGATTTCATCAGTTTCTTGTTCATCAACAGAATCCATGAGTTGTATCTGCTGATTCATGGAAGTGTGTCTTCTTTGCAGGTTTACGTAAGGCGGGCTATGAATGAAACAGGGACTAAACCTGAATCTTTGGGAGATAAATCCATTCCTAAAGTTAGAAAGAGCAAACTGCTAATTGTGGATCTTGCTGGTTCAGAAAGAATAAATAAATCAGGTTTGAACTCGTTCACTGTTCATATAACCATTCATGCTGTATCAAGTAGCTTATGAGGAGAGTTAAATCCTGTTTTTTTTTGAAGGAACTGATGGCCACTTGATTGAAGAGGCAAAATTCATTAATCTTTCACTGACATCACTCGGTAAATGCATAAATGCATTAGCTGAAGGCAGTGCTCATATACCAACAAGAGATTCTAAGCTAACAAGACTTCTTCGTGATTCTTTTGGGGGTTAGCTTGCTAACTTTTTCTTGAGCCATTTATAAGTATACTTAGTTGTCTATGTATGTATAGAGCTCATAAGCGTGACTCATTTCCGTGTCTATACAATTTTCATATTTTCCTAGTTACTCTTGTATCCGATACATAAATTTTGAAATTGGGTTTTTTTGCTCTGAACAAATAGGTTCTGCGAGGACTTCACTTATAATAACAATTGGGCCATCTGCACGATATCATGCAGAAACCACTAGCACAATAATGTTCGGACAAAGAGTCAGTTTTCTTATTTCTTAGAAAAATGTGTTGTTGATCCATGAGTCTAGCTGCTTAGCTATTTTTTTTCCTAGTTTAATCAGTAGAGGCTTTTTTCTTTTCTATTCCATGAAGTTTTTGTTCGCTGCAGAATCTCTAGTTTCTGATACACAATGTTCTAACATTTAACAATCTTATATCTTTCAAAGAATTTTCTAGTAATAGTAATAACAATCCTTTTGGTCATGTCTTCCTTTACAGGCAATGAAAATAGTAAACATGGTAAAGCTTAAAGAAGAATTTGATTATGAAAGTTTGTGTCGGAAGCTTGAGACTCAGGTGGACCAACTTACTGCAGAAGTTGAAAGACAAAACAAACTAAGAAATAGTGAAAAACACGAGTTGGAAAAAAGATTGAGAGAATGTGAAATCTCTTTAGCTGAAGCAGAAAAGAATGCGGTTTCAAGATCCAAGGTATTTGTCTCTTGTATTGATCGGCTACTCTTCGTTTACTTACAGTAATTGATATTAAACTATTTTGTAGTTTCTTGATATAGTCTATTTTCCTATGATATTGTATATCTGTTGTTTATATTGTGATGGGTGAATATGACTTACAGTTCCTGGAGAAGGAAAACGCCCGCTTGGAGATCCGCATGAAAGAACTTTTAAAGGAATTGCAACTGCAGAAAGATCAGTGTGATCTAATGCGTGACAAAGCCATACAATTAGAGATGAACTTGAAAAATACCAAGGTATACTTTGGATCAATACTTCTCTCTTATCGTCTTTATTAACTACTTGGTGAAGTTCTTGGATGTTTCCTTAAAGGCCTGGCATCAAATACACAAAATATTTATACATACATTTTTGAGCTGTGTATAGTAGATGGGCTCTGACAGTGTCCTTTTAATTGTTAGTAGCAGCAACAGCTGGAAAATTCAGCATATCAGGAAAAACTTGCAGATGCTAGTCAAGTATATGAGAAAAAAATTGCAGAGTTGGTTCAGCTCGTTGAGGATGAACAAGCCCGGTCAACAAACGCCGAGCATCAGTTGAATGAAATGAAGAATATTTTGAGTAAACAGCAGAAGTCTATTCATGTTAGTTAATATGACAACTATTTTTTTTCATTGGATATATTATTCATCATCGATTGTTATAGCTTAGATTTCCTTTTGAATGCATTACTTCTCTGTTCAAACTAAATGGTATTTTTGGTGTTAATAGGAACAAGAGAAGGGCAACTATCAATATCAAAGGGAACTTGCCGAAACCACTTACACGTATGAATCTAAAATTGCAGAGCTGCAGAAGAAATTAGAAGATGAAGATGCTCGGTCCAACGCTGCAGAAGAACAACTTAGACAAATGAAAAGGCTTATAAGCGATCGCCAAGTTTTATCACAGGTTAGGCTTATTCTTGATTTTTTTAACTGAATTCCAATAAGCATATGATATTTTCAGGTTTATGTTTCAGGTGAGTGTGACAAAGGGTCAATGTATTTGTCCTTTTTATTTCTTTCATTGTTTATGCAAATGTATCTTGTGCTTTAGCTGTTGCAGAATTTTCTATCTCCAATTGTTTTTTTCTTCTTGGCTTTGGGTCCAGGAAAATGAAGAGACAAACGAACTCAAGATAAAATTGGAAAAAGTTTCTCAAATGTATGAATCGACAGTAGATGAACTCCAGACAGTGAAATTAGACTATGATGATCTGCTCCACCAAAAGGTTTGGCGCAGTAAATATCTGCTTACTTGTTCGGATTTGGTCATATTCAAAAACATCAGACTATTATATTTGGCTGATGAATATGTCTAACAATACATAAAATTTGTGTTGCATAGGAAATACTTGGTGAAGAGGTTCGGGATATGAAGGAAAGGCTCCTTTTGGAAGAAAAGCAGAGAAAGCAAATGGAGAGTGAGCTTTCCAAACTAAAGAAGAATCAAAGGGAAAGTGAAATTGTTGTTGAGGTGAATTACAATGAGTTTGTTTCACTTTTTCACATGTATTGTACTTCATGGTCTTGCTAAGTCCATTTCATTTCACAGGAAAAGCGATATGTAAAGGACGAACTTTCTAAAGGATCATCAGACTCTGGAGCTCTAACAGGCTCACAGAGATCACAAGGATTGAAAAAGTCGCTCTCTGGTCAGAGAGCTACCATGGCGAGACTTTGTGAAGAAGGCATAAATCTTTCTCATGGATTAAGCTCTTTTAGCTTAGGCAGTCTTCTATTTCATTTCATTGTGGGCGAATCCAATTGACATCTTCTCTACTTTGATTTCAGTTGGAATTCAGAAGATATTACAACTCATCAAGTCTGAAGACTTGGAAGTTCAAATTCAAGCTGTAAAAGTGGTGGCTAATCTAGCTGCTGAAGGTGCAGTTTCATCTCTTTATATTAGCATGTGTGAATAGCCTCAAGTTTTTATTTCCCTCTACTACTAAAAATGAATTATCAATTGTTGAAATTTTGATTTCTGATACACTCCATTACAATGGATTCTCAGTTCATGCAGTTACTGTTATTTGACTCATATCTAGTTTCCAGAAAATTTGGTTCAACGTTACATTATTTTGTTTGTGCCTGCACCTAAATGACTTGCATCATGTGTGTGTATGTATTTAGAGACTAATCAGGTGAAGATTGTGGAGGAAGGGGGTGTAGAAGCTTTGCTTATGCTAGTGCAGTCATCTCAAAATTCAACAATTCTTAGGGTGGCTTCTGGAGCAATTGCTAATTTGGCAATGAACGGTGAGCATTTCCCTTGGTGGTCCAAATGCTTTTATGATACTGTTGTTCATAAACGAGTTAAACTTACTACTGAGAAGCAGAGCTAATTCAGGCTTAAGTAGTCCCCTGTTGTTGTGTCATTTCTTTACAATGCTTGTTTGCTTGGATGTTGAAGTCTGTAAGTTGCTGCATTAGACGATTCTTGATGCCATGGCTTCTGCTTGCTGTCAAGTTATTAAACTTGGAATTTCAAAGATGTGCTTTGTTTATTTATATGTTTTCATTGATTTATTAATTGCAGAGAAGAGTCAAGATCTAATAATGAATAAAGGAGGTGCTCAACTTCTAGCAAAGATGGTAACTAAAACAGATGACCCACAGACTCTAAGAATGGTAGCTGGTGCACTTGCCAATTTATGCGGGAACGGTGAGCACAAGATTTAAGAATTTTGGTTCCAATGTATCACACTTCTTTAAACGTATCCGTTCATCTGTAGCAATGCATGTGTTCACTGTATAACATATGCAAAAGCAAAGTGAAGAAGCTTTGTGTTGGGATGCTGCTAAGTACATATCTAACTCTATATACTGTTGTGTTTTGAACAAACAGAGAAGTTTCTTAAGCTGCTGAAAGAAGAGGAAGGCATCAAGGGATTACTCACGATGGCACAATCTGGAAACATAGATATCATTGCTCAAGTGGCAAGAGGGATGGCAAATTTTGCAAAGTGTGAAACTCGAGATATTATGCAAGGTGCATGTAGTCATCATAACCTCATAAATTGTACACCCCTAGTCAATCGCTATAACACCTAGAGGAATGTTACATGTTGCAGGGCGTAGAAAAGGCCGTTCTCTTCTCTTGGAAGAAGGTGCTCTTGAATGGTTGACTTCAAACTCACATATTGATTCAGCATCAACACAACGTCACATTGAGCTTGCGCTTTGCCATTTAGCTCAAAACGGTAAGCCTCACTTTATCATTCCGATCTCTAGAAGAGCATGCCCAGCTCTTTGTGGACGCTATAAACTGTTCTTTTGTCAAAAATTTGTGCAGTTGGGACATATGACTAATATGTGTATCTCCTTTTTCTCTGATGCAGAGGAAAATGCAAATGATTTCAAAAGAACGGGAAGCGTGACAGAGATTGTAAGAATATCTGTGGAGTCGAGTAGAGATGACATACGCAGCTTAGCAAAGAAGATACTCAAATCAAACCCTTACTTCTCAAGCTGAACAAGAGGTAACAGAAAAGAAATGTACATAACATAACTGGCAAGTCTCACAGATTCTTAGCTGAGTCTGTAAGAATGTCATTAGATTGATTGACCTTGTGATTGGTGACGACAGCCAAGGAGAGAAAGCTAAGATTTTTACAAGAAGTGAGTGTTAGGCGATTATGTACTGTGATAATTGATTTGATGTAGCATAATGTATAATGTCTCCATTGGGTGTGACAACGTTGACAACTGGACTCCCTTGCTAAATTTTGTGAACAGTTCTCTTCATGTTTCGATATGTTCTATGATCATTTGTGTAACGAATCTCTAGTCTATACTCATTTGGTTTAAAATTTTCATTTGGCCAAAATCCATTTTGCAATACTTGTTCTTTCTCATTCAACAATCATATAAATTATAAAAGATGGAGTATGTGAGTGGTCAGAGTCTTCTTCTCTAGAGATATGGATATAACAAATAGATAGTTCAACATATCTGTAGATGTTTTCACAACTCCTAAAGATTAAAACTCCAAACCATAATTGATTCTCACCTTCTTTGTTCTTTTGTCAATCTAGGTCATGGCATTGTTAGATTCTTCTAATCATAAAGGCCTTCGTCGTACCAAATATCGACCAGAAAGTCCACCATCTCCTACATAAAAGATCATATGGGAAATTCATGTATTGAGAAAGAGTTTAGCTTCTTCTTTTCTAAAATTCAGGTAAAAAACAGGATTAGATAAAGCAAGCATACAGGTAAAGGAATCGACTCAGAGAAAGGTTCATGAGTTGAGAGAAGATCTTCATATGTAGTAGACCAGCTGCAAGAGATTCAACATTGTCTCAGAAAACATTACTTTACTAATCGTTTAGAATATTTAGCACTACAAAAAGATATATGATTGCTACTGTTAAAGTTGGATACGAAACAAAAATACCTTATAATCTGATCCTTTGAAGTGTTTTTTCTTTCTTGAGATGATTGATCTCCCACCCATTTTTCCCTGTTCTCTTCCCACACCTTTGCACCTGCAATAAAAAAAAAGATGCTTATAGATACAATAATACCAGAGGTTTTAAGCTGAAATGTGGAAAAGTACCATGATTGACAAGTGTAAGGGTGTTGTTATCATTGTTCTTTTGAACGGAGCTTTTCTCTTCTTTGACCAATTTTGAAAGCTCAAGAGGTTTGTTTTCGGTGGATAGACAATTTGCAGTATAAAGCTCCATTCTTATTCAATCGTATGATCATTCCTTTACGAATAAACTCGATTATACCAACTCACATCCACATACAAAACATCAAAGGTATCCACACAAGCTGCTTAGAGAAACAACAACAACATTTTTAAACCAATTTAAAACCATTTCAGAAAAAAACATGAAACTGTTGTTTACAATAAAGGGTTTGGTTTCATTTACCTCATTGGCATTTTCATCAATCAGCTTGTGGAAAAACCTTAAAAGATTCAATAAACAAAGAATACCAGATTTCTCAGAAAAAAAAAAAATACTTTATCAAGGAAAAATCCAAATCATATCCAACACCAAACTCATTGCAAACAAAAAAACAAATCTTATAAGAGAAAAGGACGGAGCTTTTTCTTCCTTTTTAACACATTGCGTTTAAATTCATTAACAAATCTTCATCTTTAAGGCAATAAAAAAGAGATTTTTAATTGAAGAACTTCTTCAATCTCCTTTCAAAAGGATATTGGAATTGGAACAATGGCATTTCTGTAAAGTATTTAAAGATCCAAACTAAACCATTCTAGATCCAAATCTTATCTAGGAAGAAAAATATAAACTTTGATAAAAAGAGAATTTACATGATAAGAAAAAAAAAAAAAAAAAAAGAGGAAAGAAGAAAGAAGATTACCTTAATGGGAAGTATCAGCAGAAAATTTAATGGAGGGATTGGAGCTGCATTTTGTTTTCTTTTAGGCTTTATATGGAAAATATTAGATCTTGGGCAATAAAAATCAACTAAAAATAAATTTAAAAAGGAATAATTGTGAGACAAAAATAGAATTTTAAAAAATAATTAAGAGTTTGTTTACTTGTAGAGTTGTAAATGAGTAAATAATGTATCTATCCACTACTATCCAGATCTATCTTTGGGTCAATGAGACAGAAAATTAAGCATGTCCCACGCAGCTCAAGTTTCTCTCTCAATCCTTACGTGGATGTGATTAGGAAGATAGCTATGGGAAGACAAAGGTGAAAATTTTGTCACATGTTGTTATATATAAACTTATATATAAAGTTTTCTTAGTTATGTAAAAAATAAATACTATAAAATACAAATGATTTAAATTCTGATAAATTCATATTTAATAAACAAATTGACAACTCACCTAATTATAGAATTACAATCCACATAGGAATTAAAATCTTTACACACTTACTTTTTCTTCAAATTCTAACTCAGAGATTAATCTCAAAGATCTTATAAAATTACACAATTGATGAGTCTTTAAAAACGACTTAAAAACGACTTGAAGAGGAGAACATCGAACACGAATCACATATCTCATTTAGGTAAGTCAATTTGTTGATACTATCTCATGACTTGTAAAATCTTAATCCACAAATTGATATGAATTGACATATTTTTTACTGATTAACCATGAATGTGAATGATCTTATTTTGTCTCGCTGGACCACAAACTTTTTACCTTTTTCACTATTTCCTTATTTTTTTTTGTCCATTAGTATTAAAAATTGTGTAATTCTTTGAAGTTGTGTCGGCGTGCAGAAAAATGTGAAAAGGATAGTGCTAGGCTCTGTTTGGAAAGTAATATATCTTGTAGGTGAAGATTAGTATACAAAAGAACAAAACAGAAAATAGTAGATAGTTATTGTTTGTATATATGAAAACAAATGTGATATGAAAGGAAAAAACTAGTTTATTAATTGAAAATTTACGTTAATTATGCTAGAAAATTGAGGGAAAATTTCACAGATTTTTTTGCTTCAATAAGAAAGTACATGGAAAATGGTAAAAATGGGGAAAAAGATGAAGAGGAAGTTTTCATTAAAACTCAAATGTATATTAGGTGAAAATCATGCGTCTTGTGTGGTTCAATAAGAAATGATCTAAGTTGATAACTTGGTAAACAAAATAGTGTATTCATCATGTCATGTCTAAAGATAAGTACACTAGAACCTCTGTAAATTAATACTCGATAAATTAATAAATACTAAAAATTAATAAAATTTGCTGGTTTCAAGTCGGACCAGTATAAAAATGAACAAAATTCGATAAGATAATAAGATAATAATTTTTTTAGAATTTTTATGTAAATATATGGTCTCATTAATAACATAAATTAATAATTATGTAAATTTTCATATATATATATAAAGACAATATAATTTTATTCTTATGAATTTATGTTAGAACTCATAAATAACTTTTCTTATATAAAAAAATATTATGTTGTATTTTAAACTATCTTATTGTTATAATGTAAATAATTTTTTCATAAAATAAAACAAACTTTTCTATAAATTTTTAAATTATAAATATGCATAATTTTTATTTCAATAGTTGTATAGACTGTTTAAATATAACAATTAAGGTTACTAATCATAAATTTAAACTTTATGTTAATTGTTTATATAAGTGAATTCATCAATAATCTTTGTTATTTATTATCAAAATAATTTAATTTTCTTTTAAATTTTAAACTTTCAAGTCTAAAACTATTAAAATTTATAATATCCAATACATTAATTTTATTTAGATCAAAAAATTTTAATTTATTTATTTTTATTTTTTGACAAAAAAATCTCTATAAATTAATAAATATTATTTTATATTATAAATTAATATCACTATAAATTAATAAAATATTATGGTCCTAACATTATTAATTTATAGAGGTTTTACTGTATATTTAGATGGAGTTGAGAAAATCTAACAAAAAGTCATGAACTATAACAATGTTTCTACTGTAGTGCATGTAGTGATTGATTACTAAAAGCTCAACGTCGACAAGTTTATATCCATTCATTTGCGTTCCTAATATCTAGATTATGTAAAATTTGTTTCAAAAAGCATAAGATTAAATATAAACAGAAATATGAAGTTACAAGTTAACCATATTAGGATTTGTAAACCGGCTCAAGAGGTTTAAACACTTAGAATTCAAGGATCAACCGATCACCAAAGACAAAATACAGGTTTCACAATCTGTCTTTCATTACAGTGTTTTGGATACACATAAAGCTCATAAGGTACATATTTCTTCTATTTTTACATTCACTAGTTGGGGATAACAATGTCGCCAATGTTGTTGTGCCATGGATCAGCCAAGTGAGTAGCAAGGTTCTCCAATGGTCCTGTCCCTGGGTAAGCCGATTGTTGCACACAGAATCCCACAAACGCCAACAACGCAAGCCGACCTGACATACCAACCAAATAAACATAACATTATATAAACAACTTTATATAAGTTTGATCAAGAAAGGTAGATATGTGTGTGTGTATGTGAGCTTACCGTTCTTGATCTCTTTAACTTTCAACTCCTCGAACTTCTTGGGGTCCTTAGAGTATCCAAGAGGGTCAAATGCGCCTCCCGGGTACTTCTTTTTCTCGGTGTCTTTCTCCATACTTCTCTGGTGCTCAACAAATGCAATAGCTAAAAACTCAATGGCCAAGATTGTTGGCAAAGTACCCCATGGGACAGGGTTTCCCAAGTAAGTGGCTTGTCCTCCTGGTAATGCTGCCCATTCCTGAGCCTTAACCCAGTTTCCATACCCCAATGCCTCTGGTACCAAAATCCCAGGCTACAACATCCCACACCAATTCCATTAGATCAAACTTATCAAGACTAAAAAAAAAAACCTTTTGATTTGACAAAGATTGGATATTGAAACTTACAACAGCGAGCATAGCCCATCTACAGTGGATGAGCTCAGATTCTTTGTATCTCTCAAGGTTCTCTGGAACTTCTCCAAGTCCAAGTGGGTCAAAACCAAAGTCACTGCACAATTTTACACCCAATAACTTGATAAATTAAAACTTTTTAAACAGCCTCCAATGTTAAATCAGAATCCATAACCCTTTTCAATTATTTCTCTTTCTAAGATACACAACTACATGTCTACATCTAAGAGATTTCAAATTCTAGAATAAATAAAGTTAAAAGAGACTCATTTCTGAAATGCGAAACAAGTGATGTATACCCAATAACTTAAAAATTGAAGCTTTAATGTTGCATCATGCATGCATAAACAATTAAACATCTCACAAATGAAACAACAGAGACAGATCCGTGATTGAAAATATCCTGATTCCAAATTAAGCGACAAAACAGAGTAAAAAGGATACAAATTTATGAGATGTGATTGCATTTGCATACCCAGGAGCAGAACCATCGAGGTAAGCTGGTCGTGGCTCACCAGGCATCCAGTGAGCAGCCATTCTGATACGGCCGCCGACGTTCCCGGCGTTGGAGACCGGAACTCCGGCGGAAACGAATTTAGACTTGGAAGAAGAGAGAAGCGAAGGGCACACAGCGGCGATGCCGCAGCTCATGAGAGCGTTAGACGCCATTGATACTCTGAGCTCTCTCTCTCTTGCTCTGTTTAACCACAAAAGAGAAAGATGTGGACGAGAGGTGATTGTTGGAAATGTGAATGTGAGAGAGTGATCGTATAAGTAAGGTTTTGTAGGATGCGAATCTTATTGCAGATTGCAATTGGCTAGACAGAGCCTCCGTGGCTTTTTCATTGGGCCACGTGTCTTCTCTATATCATGTTTCAATCTATTCTGTGTGGTTTGGATAATGTCCGAATCTACTTTTATTACAGTTTTGCCATTTATCCGCGCCAATGAGATATCAAAATTTTTTTTTTTAAATCTTGTCAACCAAACGATCAGAGAGATGTGGTGAAATACATTGTGACCACAAAGAGGATAAAAGAAAAACATTTCAACTAATGTTTTAAGATCTGGCCCGACCTGGTAAATATGTGACTCAAATCAATCATTAATCCGGTTCGGGTTTATTCTTAAAACTAAAAGTCTAAAACTTGCTGAGAATTATCGAATGTGTAAAGCTTTGAAATACATTTGATTTCAAGTTTTCAACAAACACATGAGAGACTAAATCATCCGTCTTGAAGAGATTCAATGATCTTAATATAATAACAGACACATGAGAGACTAGATTTTTTTGTTTGGTCTAACTAAATCATCCGTTTGCAACTGGTAGCATCATCGAGTAAAGAAACTTATGTTGCTACCAGTTCCTGCATACGATCATCACTTCCCTTCCCTAATCTCTGCACAGTGTTTTCTTCTTAGAATTTTTGATAAAGAGAACAACGAGGTTTCATTGATGCCAGCAACTTTGCAGATACACTGTACCTGTGAGTAATCAGAATCCTTGAAACTAAATCTCTTAAACTTGTCTCTCATTCAGACCTATCTTCATGGATAAACACAACAGCCCATGACTTCAGGACTCTAGTAAATCCGAGACAAACTTCTAAAAGAAATTTATTGGAATCTTCCAAGGAGTGGTCATATATTGATGCTCAGGTTCTACTAGACTTCCTTATTCATGTTCATCACTACCTATCTCTCTCTGCCAAGCATGTTACTATAGTTTCACAAATGATCATTTACACAAAGGAACAATTTTTCATAAGGATTAATCCAGAAGGAAACTTAGATTTCACACAAATTCAACTGTTCTATAGCTAAATCCATAATACAATATGTCTCTTAATGTTACAGCCATAAACTCTGAGACATCAAAAGACTTTTGTTCAATAGATAGATAAGATCAATTTCAACAGTACAAAAACCAAATCTAGGTATTGAACCAGCTTCAAGAACACATAGCTTTCTCCACCACTTCCTGCAATTCTCCACTCTGAAACGATTCAAGAGTAATATCACAACCACCGAAAAACTCACCGCCGATGTAAAGCTGAGGAAAAGTCGGCCAATTCGAATACTCTTTAAGTCCTTGTCTGAGCATCTCGTTCTCAAGAATGTTCACATCTTCGAAAGGAACGTTCAAATTCTTCAAGATCTGAACCACCGTGTTCGAGAATCCACACATCGGGAAATCCCTCGTTCCTTTCATAAACAGAACCACTTTCTCCGAATTCACCACTTTCTCCAGCGTATCTCTAAGCTGTGGCGTAAGTGCTGAGGCAGAGCACCGGAATTTCGCTGCCGGAGATGCTGATTTGAGCTTGAGAGTCGAACCGATGCTGTAGAACGACGGATTGCGGTTGATGACGGTGAGTGTCGCCGTTGGTTTAGAGGCGAATTTGAAAGATTGAGACTTGATGACAATGAAGGACGAGGAAGAGGATACGCCGGCGGGAGATATCAAAGTCGGCGTTTTGATAGATCGGAGAGCCATTTTTTGGGAAATTTTTTAGAATTGGGATTTTGAGTAATTGAAAGGGTAAAATGATTTATTATGAGCCACAAACACATGCGAGTGAGAATAGAATAAACTCTGTTGCCAAACACCACTTATCCTTTTTACCCTATTAGTAAAATATGATAGGGACTAGATGGATTTTAAAACTTAAAACTTAAACTACCACAAAAAACTACCCAAAACCCATATTAAAACTTAAAAACTAACTAAATCTCCAATTCCCCCATTTGTTTTTCAGACCTACAAAATAAATAATATAATAAAAAGTTTTCAGAGCTGAAGCAAACCATACAAGTCCGAGCACATAGAAGAATTGATGAGCAAGATCATGTTTAATGATCAAATACTCAAAAACATGAGTTGGCATTTTGTTGAAGCTCTAGAAGAAAGTGCCAACTCCTTAATCATCTCAAATTTTGGAACTTGACCTTCACGATACTTGATTGTTGCCGTCTTCAAGTGAGCAGCATTTTTCAAGATATAAACTGCAATATCTTTCTCTTCCGGTGTTCCTGTGAATTTCAACCAGTTGAAAGTTTGTAGACTCAACAACAAACATTCAGGAACAGTACTTGGTTTATTCCAGTCATCCATATCATTATAATGTCCATGATTCTGAGATCAAACAGAAGAATTAGACTAAAATCATATTCTGATCAGACAAAAAAAAAATAGTTTATGAACAAACTTACATCCATTGTCGAAAGCTCTAGTACTTGTAAGTTAGAAGAATCTTTAAGCAGCCGGGGAGGTAAATATGACATATTTTCTGGGCTTCTACAAAGGTTCAGATGCTCAAGCTGGTTGAAGACAAAACCTTCATCATATATAGCCTGTAGACAATATTACAGATTATTAACAAATGATTTTATAAATGAGTTGATAAATGGAAAAATGATTACCTCTGTACATATTGCAAGACGTTTGACAGATGTGATCGATCCAATAAGACTGTTGATGTTAGGTGAATTAACATCTACATATGCCTCGATCAGGTTAGGCATATTCTCTATCAAACAGTGACTCTCATCACTGTGATCTTTAAGTTTAAAGTACTTTAAAGAAGGAGTTTGTATCACAATCCCAACTATTGAATAACTGATAGGAATAAAGAGTGATAAACATTGCAAAGATGGGACAACAAGTGTTAACTTTTCCATGACGCCATTAATAGCTAAGTACACCAAAAGATCTTCAAGAACAGGACAATTATATAGAAGCCGCTGAAGAGATTCTTCATTTAAGTATTTCACATTTTGAAGTTGCAGAGTTTTCAGAGAGGGAAGCAAAGCCATTCGAGGAACATCCAAGAGAATCTTGCCATTGAGCTTCAAGATCACGAGCGATTTGCAGGTATACAAGTTGCTCGGCAATATGTTAGGTTTACTCGGATGCAAAGAATACATAATCTCCAGCTCACGTAAGCAATGAGAAACTGCTATTACAACCCACAGCTTGATATTCACAGGTTCAAAATTTGCAGTACTTACGTCAAGACGGAAGATTTTTGTCAAGAAAACATTGTAAACTTTCGCATTCAGAAGATGAAGAATTTCTATGACCGTACTCAAGTTTAGGCAACCACATCCAAAGATACTCCCATCTTTTCGACAAAATGCTAGTGGATACAGCAACTTTTGTCGGAACAAGCAATAATATCTTAATAAGTAATTCATCGCATAAACCACTGATTTTGTCCATATCTTTAAAAACCAAAGATACTGTTGTTACCGTCGACATAATTTGGATTTTGTCTTCCTCTTTCCGACCCCTGTTAAGAAAAAAAAAACTATCTTTAAAGGCTAAAAAGCTAACCAAAGTAACAAATGAAAACACAGACACAAAGAGGAACGGGAAGAAACCTTAAAAAAAGCTGGATTGTTTAGGTGATGAGTCGCTGTATACCAATTTTAATTCTGAATAAACTGGTTTGTATGATCTAGGAATTGAGAGAGGGTAAATGGAAATAAAGCTTGAATCAAAAAGCGAGGATAAGGAAGATGAATAAGTTGGTTCATCAGAAGATATCGGAATAATGGCTGAGCATCGGAATGACAACGCTTTGACGAATGGTGGCTGGTGTGAGTACGAGCGGCAGGGTTTAGCGAACCGTAAATAATATAAATCTCTGGTCTGGTGGGCATGTTACTGGGCCTAATAATGGGCCGATCTTTCATTTAATACTCTTTTTTCGTTTTACAGGATTACAATATACTCCAATTAATTATTTCAAACAAGCCTGGCGATGAATGACTGATAAATGATAAGGAAAATAGTGTCCTTGTTATTTAGGTAGTTTTCACAGTCACTTATCTAAATCTCTGGTCTGATGGGCTTATTAATGGGCCTGATTATGGGTCAAGCTTTAATGTAAAACTCTTTTTTTGTTTCATGTAAAAACTTGTTTACCAAAATGTGAGACCCAAAATCTAATCAAACCTCCAATGGCAAAACAATAGAGGACACAAATTCCCAAGAGAGACAGAAAATCAAAAAGCTTAAGAAAAAAAGAAAAAACCTATTAGCCTTGTTTCCAGCTGAGAGGGTAGAGGCAGAGAGAGAGAGAACTGAGAGGGTAGAGGCAGAGAGAGAGAGAGCTGAGAGGGTAGAGGCAGAGAGAGAGAGAGCTGAGAGGGTAGAAGCTCTCTACCATGTGGATTCCAAATCCTTCTCTGCTTCTATTTTCTCACATTTCTCAACCAACATTCTTCTTCTGACACTCACTTAGTTACCTACAACCAATGCTCTGCTTCATTCCGGCGAAATTTCCAAACTCAAACCTCACCGGCTAAATCAACCAACACCAAGTCAGAATCCGCCATTAAAGATGCTTCTTCCTACTTTCTCCAACTCCATTTCCCTGCTCTTCCTCTTCTTCACACTTCTCGAAGCAACTAAATCCCTAAATCTCACTCTCCCTCACCAACACCCTTCCCCTGACTCCGTCGCTCTCCACGTCATAAGGTAAATACAAATCTAAATAATTCCACATTTTTCCCGGCAAAAACACCTAACAAATCTCAAAACTTTCTTGTTTCTACTTCTTCCAAATCCACAGAAGTGTCAATGCCTCCCTTATAAGAAGACAACTCAGCTCATCCTCCTCCTCTTGCCGTACCGGAAACCCAATCGACGATTGCTGGAAATGCGCCGACTCCGACTGGTCATCAAACCGTCAAAGACTCGCCGATTGTTCAATCGGCTTCGGACGCGGCACACTCGGAGGCAAAAACGGCAAGATCTACGTCGTAACAGACTCCTCCGACAACGACCCAGTAAATCCAACACCAGGAACACTCCGTTACGGAGTATACCAAGAAGAGCCACTCTGGATCGTCTTCTCATCAAACATGCTCATCACATTAAAACACGAACTCCTCATCAAAAGCTACAAAACCTTAGACGGACGTGGCTCAGCCGTACACATAACCGGATACGGTTGCTTAACCATCCAATACGTACAACACGTAATCATCCACAACCTCCACATCTACGATTGTAAACCTTCACCAGGATTCGAACGTCGTGGTAAATCTGATGGAGATGGGATCTCGATTTTTGGATCTCAGAAGATTTGGGTTGACCATTGTTCAATGAGTCATTGTACCGATGGGCTTATTGATGCTGTGATGGGTTCAACGGGTATAACAATATCTAACAATTACTTCACGCATCATGATGAAGTGATGTTGTTGGGTCATGATGATAACTATGCGGCGGATACGGGGATGCAAGTGACGATAGCGTTTAATCATTTCGGACAAGGGCTTGTTCAGAGGATGCCTAGATGTCGGAGAGGTTATATTCATGTTGTTAATAATGATTTTACTGAGTGGAAAATGTATGCTATTGGTGGTAGTGGTAATCCCACTATTAACAGTCAAGGAAATCGTTACGCTGCTCCTTCTGATCCCAGCGCCAAAGAGGTAAATTAATTTTACAGTTTTATGAACTTCCCATATCGAAAAATCTTTTCTTTTTTGTGTTGTTGTTATTATATAGTCTGAAAACACTGGCTTCTCTTTAGTATGTAGCTTTTGTTTAACTGTTTCAGAAGTTCTTAGGGTTTTGTGGATAAGTTTTAGGCTTTTACCATAGAGAACTTTTCTTTGAGTAATTGACTAATTTTAGGAGTTTTTATTGGTTTAAAATGTTAGAGTATGGTCATATGAATCCAATCCAGTTCACAATTTCACATGAGACTGTTGTTAATCTTTTGCTAGGAGGAAAAATATCTGGAAATATCCGGTTAAAGTTTTGTAGTATGTAAATGGTAAAAAAGGAAGAGAATCTTATTTTTTTGATTAGGATTGGGTCTAGGAGGAGTGAGACAGTGATGGTATGTGTACAGTGTGCAGTGCATGACAGCCATGTGGGCCCATGGCTGCTTCTTCTCACTGTCCACACACTTTTTTGTGGTTTTTAAACAACCACGCGCTACGACGGCGCGTGAATGATAGATTGATAGCTGATTGGTTGAAAAAAAAAGCAGGTGACGAAGCGAGTGGACTCGAAAGACGATGGTGAGTGGGCGAATTGGAATTGGAGAACGGAGGGAGATTTGATGGAGAATGGAGCGTTCTTTGTGGCATCGGGTGAAGAAATGAGCTCGATGTACTCTAAAGCTTCCAGTGTGGACCCTAAAGCTGCTTCTCTTGTAGACCAGCTCACTCGAAACGCTGGCGTTTTTGGCGGTCCCAGGTTCTTTTTCCCTTTTTACCCCTTCTTTTCTTTTTAATTTTTTTAACATTAGATTTTCCCTAACCATTAAAAATATACATTAACGTTTTTTTATAATATGATGCATGATCTTTCATTTCGTTGGTTAATGTATTTAATTAAATTAGCTGTGATTAGAGCGCGTCGTCTAGTCAATAACTTATAACAACCTTACTTTTTTAACTAATTTTGGAGTCTAGTTACGTGTCATAGACTCATAATCATGATTTTAGAAGTTGTCTAGGTCGAGTTAACTTGCATTTATTAACAAACTTACGTATTTGTAAATATTTTACACTGCCCTACTAAAATAGGATTAATAAGTCCTGACAGAGAGATACTGTATATAGTAAAGTAATAGTTAACTATGGTAAATCGTAAATACTAATTTGAATTAGAATAAACAATTTAAGTAACCCATTAGTTTTTTAAGAAAAGGTAGCTTCATTGAGAATATCAGACATTAGAGGATTTTGGCAGTATTCCAGAATTCAAGTAGAAGCACGTGATCATCTGCCTTGTGAACCGACCACCTTGACTAATGTCTAAAACACTCCACTTGCTATTTTCACATTTCAATTATTTTATAGTTCTATCTTCTTCAAGTTTCTATCATTTATTTTGTCCCTTTGGGATTATGGGCGGTCGAAATATCTGTCATAATTTAAACCAAATAGGATTAAGACATGCATGACGCTACTACATCATGATACATCAGATGTAATTAACTTGTCCTGTACTCAATTTATAATTCAAAGGTAACAACTTTTTGGGAGTAATGATGTCATTATAATGGAAATGTTGTTAAGTGAGATGGGACCCTTACGTAGAAAGATGACTCCTTTTTAATCGCATTAATGTATCCTTTTGACTTTTAAATGCTAGCATATGATTAAATTGTATAATTTCTAATGAGATGATTTTTGGGGTGCAGGGATGATGTGGGTCAGAGTGGCAATTCTTTTTCTCCGTATGGAGGCGGAGGTGGCGGTGGCGGAAGTAGTGGTGGAGGGACAAACGATATGGGTGGTACGACGAGAGGAAGCAGCAGCAGCAGTAGTGACGACAGTGATTTCTTCAGGATGATATTTGGAAGCGATGCACCGTCTCGGCCGCGTTTAACATTATTGTTTTCTTTGTTAATGATTTTGGTTTTGTCATTATCAACTCTATTATTGTGGTAGACCGGAAGGATAACTAATAGGATTTGGACCGTTCAATTAATTGGTTTTTGGTGTAGAGTGGCTCCTCCATTATTATTGTTTTTTTTTTACTTTTGTTTGATTCTCAACAATGCATAACCAAAAATGGGAATGTGAAGGCAGCGTCAAAGACGAACTATGTCTCATCCAATCAAATGCAATGGTTCATAACATTTTGATCTTTCTGTTACTCTACTTTTTTTTTTCTTTCTTTTTGTGTCCAATACCTTTCTTTTAATGGAAATTAAATTACTTTAAAAGGTTGTGTAGAAATAACATTTTATTATAGCAATTTCCCACATGAATAAAGTGTTATGCTTTTTTTTTTCGGTTTCTATCTCTCAAACAAATCGGAATTGCCGAATTTGAACTTATGATATGACAACATGGCTAAAACAAACCAATAGACTACAAGTTCTAGTCGAGAACCGATTCATGAAAAATACGAGTAAGAAGTCAAAAAAAAAACATTTTGTCATCGGTCTATGCTTGTAAACACTTAGTTCCTACCAAGTTTAGCAATGAAAAAACACTAAATTTATCTTCTATGACATGATCTGAATCCACATGTCGCCGACCAGATCATGTGGTCGCCATTTACAAAGGACCAAAAAGAAAAGAAGAAAAAAAAAGAACACGAACCAATAAATAAATTATTAGGGAGTTTCTAAAAACATTACTTTTGAAAAGAAAGAGAGCTAAAAAAAAGAGTCATCAAATAGGCTTTTAGTTAGCAGCTAGCGAAGCAGCTTCTTCAAGTCTCTTCCATGTCATTTCTCTTTGTTCCAACAACTCACATGCCTTAGCTTCGTTCTCAGGATGTTGTTTCTCACACTCTTCAAAGAGCTCAGTGTCCATCTCCATAAACATTCTTCTAACGTTCTCAGAGAGACCATGCACCGCTTGGTTCCAATGTCCTTTCATGTTCCTCTCCAATGCTTCAAAGATTATCGGGAAGATCACATCTTTGTTCTGAGCAATCAAGCCTACGATATGTTCATTGTTCCACAAGAAAAGAGCTCTCTCTGCCACCTGCATTCCTCACATCTCTTATCAACAATCACAACTCTATAGCCTCAAAATGTATAACTAGTACAAAACATCAAAAAGAACAAACCTGGAAGTGTGCGCTATTAAGGCATTTCCCAATCTGTGTAAACAAAGGAACAACACATTGCTGAAACTCAGAAGGCTCTGTAGCATCCAAGACTTCTTCCAACTCTCCCAAGAACAGAACTTCCTTTTGACAATTCGTAAGCGGCCAATACTTCAACAACCCGCGGATCACGGTATCAGCTAATTTGTAATCTTTCTCCACAAACTGTGTCACGCAATACGACAACTGCTGGTGATAAATCGAGATACCTTTTGACTTGTGTAGTGGCAAAATAGCTTTCACAAGATACAACCTATGCTCCTCTCTCATAGGTACTGTAAAACCATTGATCACACTTCCAAGTATCTCTAATAACTCTCCAATGCCAATACACCTCTCAGTCTCATACAAGAACTTGTAGAAAATGTTATAAATGGAACATCTAATTAACGGACGGTGGAATATGAACTTGCCATAGATCCTGTGAAGAACAGTTTTCAAGTATTCCCTCTCCCTAGGATCTTCAGAGTCAAACAAATCGAGTAATCTCGAAACAAAGGTGTGATTAATGAATATTTTGGCAGTCTTAGGCTCGATTTCAGAAGACACAACATAGCGTAAAAGAAGCTCGTAAACGAGCTGCAAATGAGGCCACCATGGCTCAAGATAAGGCTCTTCCTCTTCAGGATCATTCCCTTCAGGAGGAGCTCCAGTGTTCTCATGGTGAGCCGGTGGAAGACACCGGAAAATGTTAGCTGAAACCATTCTTATAAGCTCACTTTGCATCGTCTCATTGACTTTACCAGAGGAAGAGTGAAGGAAATCAACCAATTCAAGAAGTGTTTGCCTTTTGATCTCTTTCTCACGTGGCATAATCAATGTATCAGAGAAGTCACAATGGCAAGAACACATGTGAGCTTTCTTCATGAAGAGAAGAGGTCGATCTGATGAAGATACGTCTTTTAACAATGGAAGTACTTCAAGGATCGGTGTGGATGTGAACATTGGGTGATTAGGTGTCTGTGAAGGAGATGGAGCTGTTGTTTGAGATTCGCCATTTGAAACAGAGGAAACGGCGGCGGTTGTTGTACGGCTGGCGCGAACGACGTTATTCCCGGAGGTTGTGTTGTTATTATCTTGGTGATCTGATTTGTTGAATTTCTTCTGACCCAGTTTTATGATTTTGTTGAACATCTTCGGGTTTTTTTTTTTTTTGATATCAAAATGTAATATTTTCTTTGTTTTTGAATGGATTGATCATAACCTTATAAAAGAAAATGAAAAGAAAAAGATGAGAGATTGTTTTTTGTTTTCATAAGGAATTTGTAACGAGTGAATTCAGAAATGTTACCTTTAAAGAGATGAATGGAGTGGGAATGCAAGATCGGAGATGGAGAAAGAAACCAACCGGATTCTGGAAGGCTGTTCTTGAGGCAAAACCAGAAAAATCAATGTTCAAGAATGAAGGACGAGGACGAGGAGATCAAATTTGGAGATATGTATTTTTAACCATTTTTTAAGGATAAATAATTATTTATTTATTATTTTGAAATTCACTATTAGCATTCAGGTTCCAGATCCTTATGGAATATATATCGCAATTCTGGTGAATAAGGTTAAATTATGTATTTAGCTGCAATAAATCTCTTCTATAATGCAAAATTTCTTGCTATTAATTACTCAGTGGAGACTGGAGAGTAGAACGGCATTCAAATTTTATATAATTGTACTGCCAATACATGCGGGTTTGAGACATCGTCTAGATTTGTAAATTTTTTTACACAGCCCGTTTAGGCCCATGTCTTTTTTATGCTCTGTCGTTTTCAATGTGGTAATTTCATTATCCAGGTAAACAAGCCTGAGGTTTGATTAAAACAATTTGTTATCATACGATTTGGATGCATGTAGCCAACTTTATATCTTTTAATCTTTGATAATATTATCTTACCAAGATTTTATTCTTTGAGATTTTCACTTGATTAGGGTTCAGGTCTAATGTACAAAAATGCCTTTTAATAAATAACAGCAACATTACAGGTTTCCTTTCTTGTTAAAATGGTTTATAGTACTGTTTCCTTCTCAAGATTAAATGCATTGGGCCATAGGTTGTTTTATAAGCTTGCCTCTTGCATTTTGAGCCTTTCCAACCTTCTTACTGCTAGAGAGACTAGTGAATTTTCAAAACGTTAGTGTTACAGTTCAATTTTGAAAAGTTCGTTTCCGAATTTTGCTGCTAAACTCAGCATGCAATAAAAATGACCAGTAAATATTCTGTGCTTATTCACATGTTAAGTCTAAGTGAAAATGCAAAACAACTTTCCCTGGATGATTCTTTTGTATGATCTGTCCTATATAAGAATTGATAGAAAATATATGCTGAAAATTGAATATATCAACTTCCAATTCATTTTAATTTACTTACAAAAAACCAGTGTTTTGTGCTCTGTAAATACTTTGCTCCGGTTACCAAATCACAAAACAACACTTATAATAGTCAAATATTTATCATCATGAGATACAAAGACTAGTCTCATTTCAACTTCATTTATGTTCTAGCACCTATTTTCAGAAGTCATACTCATACCTTACCAAACTATTATTTCCTAAAATCATTTGCGCAAACCCAAAATAAGAGACATCTTGAGCTTGAAGTGAGAAGCTTTGGTCCAGCGTTTCTTCTGCTTCTTGGCAACACGTAGTGACAACCTTTTCAAACACGCAGAACAATGGTTAGCAGCTAGCGAGCTTCTGGTTAGGTTATCGAGAGGACTCCCTCCAGTTGATAGGCTAGTCCAAAGCCCAACGAAACTTGCAGTACGAAGTAGCTCTGATGTGTTGCGAGGGTGAGCTAAGAGAATATTGTTTCCGTTCTTGCTTAAAACGACAAGACCTGAGACAAAGAGCGAGATGTCTTCTGAGATTACCATCACATTCGTTGGTTCATCACGATAATGTATTGCCCAACAACAAACCTCCATTAACATAGCTTGTCTGTCTTTGACTAGTTCCGGAAAATAGCAAGTATATCAACAGAGATCAGATACACACAATAATAATAAGTAAAAAAGAAAGAGTTGTAGGGATTTAAATAAAGGAAATAATTAACCTGGGTGTGTAAGCTTGATAGTGACCAAGTCAGACTTTTCTTTGATATGGTTGGCAACAGAATACGCATAGATGGAAACGCTACCATTGTAACCCATATTCTTGAGAGCTAAAGTGATATTAGCATAGACCGAATCAATGCTAATACCATTAGGAATTGGGCAATCATCCAGGTCCCAGAAGACACCTGTCGTTTTAAGGAAAAAACAAATACAATTTTATTTAGACACTGACTTGAGACTTGAATTCTATAAGATTTCATTGTAGAAAAAGAGAAGAATAGAGACAGAGCTTACCGGAGAAAGTTGTTGGAGAAGGTGTAACAACTTGTAACTTTACGCTGTGGTTATGGGAAGGACTACCTCCAGTTGATAGGCTAGTCCAACGCCAAATTGAACTCGCAGTACCAAGCAGCACTCATGATATGTTACTCTTACGGTGTGCTAAGAGAAGATTGTTATCTTTCTTGCTTAAAGAGACAAGACTTGAGACCAGGTCAACGTTCGAGATGACTTGTGAGATAACCATCAAATTTGTAAGTTCATCACGATGGCTTATTCCCCACATAAAAACGTCACTTAACATCATCATAAATTTTTCTTTATGAGTTGCTGAAAATAGATAGCAACAGAGATGAGATACATACGCACAATAATAATGAGTGAGTGTTGACTAAGTCAAGGAATTAATATTAAGCTTGATGTTGACTAAGTCAAACTCTTATTTGATCTGCTTTGCAAGAGAATAAGCAACGATCGAAACCGTACCATTGTAACCCTTGTTATCAAGAGCTACACTTATATTAGCATCGATCGCAGCAACGCTAATATCACCAGAGATTGGGCAATCATCCAGGTCCCAGAACACGCCTGTGTCAGCCTCTGCGAGGTTTCACGGAAAAATCAAATTAATTAATACACTTTTAATTACTCAAAAATACAATCGAATCAGCGTATTTTAGTTAAGAAAACTGGAAATCGTGAATAAAATTGATTATATCTGATATTTTACGTACGTGATAGATCGATCAGATGTAAAATACGATAGAGACAGAGCTTACCGGAGAATTCACTAATGACGAAAGACATGGTTCCTCCGGCGGAGGATTCTCTGAAATGATCGAGATCAAAGGTTAACATCGAATTGACCAAAATATCCCTCACTGTTTCGACTTTCGACTTTCGACTTTTAAAAGTCCATCCTTAAGGGTATTACGGTCAATTATTTATGCTTCTCCTGAACACCGTACAAAGCCCATCAAAATATTTCGATGACTAAAGCCCAATAAATGTAGCATTAATTATTGGTGTTCGGTCCATTAATATTGTATGACTGTTACAATAAATGGATTCTCTTAGAGTGTACATCAATAGTTTCTATATGTAGTGATCATGGAGAAACTCATCATAGTACAGTATCTCTATAGTAAAAAGCAAAAATAATAATACTAAAATGTTGTGTATTTTTAGAAACTCTTGTATGGGTACATAATTAATTATCATTATGTTTACTTATTGTTGGAGCCTTGGACCTTAAGATTTTTTTAGATAAACTCTAATCAATCATTGATAAGATTAAATGTGAAAGGAATGTGAAAGGATTTATCATCGTCTTTCAATGACGCTTGTGAAGATATTGCTTCTCGAATTGGTTCTGGTTGTGTTCTCTATTAAACACGACTTGAAACTTCATATCCACTAGAAAAGAACGATCGAATCTAGTAATTAATTAAACTTCAGTGAATAAAATTGATGATATCCAATAATTTACCTACAAGATAGATCGGTTAGCTCCGCTTGTTTAAATACTACATATCGATCAGATGTAATATATCTAGATATATAGATAAACAACTTCAAGGAAGAGATAGAGACACAACTTACGGTAGAATTTGATGGTCAAAGAAATCAAGGTAAACAAACAAACAATAAAAGAGTAAGAGAATCATCTATGTTTTATATAGGGACTAGAAGCGGTTTGATTGCTAAACATATTGTAATAGTTTGTATGAGACTAATTAGGTCATTGATAAATTCGTGTGCTATATTTTGTTAAATAAATTTTTTTATGGGAAAATATTTAGTATTTTCCATTTTCTTAAAACATTGTCATTTTAAAACTAAAGTTAACTATTTATTTATTTCTTGTCATCGAGTTTATGTATTGTAAATAATTGACGTCTATATACCTTAAGTTATACAATATTTCTTGAGAAGATAACTTGTGTGGACATAAAAGAGTTATTACATTTTTTTATAAAATGTGAATTGAATTACCAAAATATGGAATAATAATTCTATTTTTGATAAAATGTGAATCGAATTGCCAAAACATGGAAATGATTGTTTTAACAATGCTAAATAAGCGAATGAACTTCCAAGGCCAAAAAAAAGAAAAAAGTTAAAAACCAAGGAGGGGACATTAGTTTCTTGAATATTTTCCGATTAGTACATGTCTTGATCATGCACTACATAAAGGGTGAGGGGACATTAGTTTCTTGAATATTTTCCGATTGCGTCAAGTTAGGATCGTGTCTCTGTACATTCCTATCAATCTGCTTGAACAGAGCTAGTCAACATCCGAATAATGAGTGTTTCCCAGGTCATAAAAATGAAGTTTGGTAATCCAAGACGTATCAGACCCTGCTTCCATAATGCAAAACGGTCTCCATTTGTAAGCTGCAGAGACAACAATTATAGTAGGTAAATATTTTCAATCCCCAATTTGCTAGTCCAGAAGTCAAAGCATGTTTTCGATCTCTAAAGAGCTAAGTTTCAGCGTCTGGTAAACGAACTACGCCGCTCCCCTAAAATTCAATAGGATAACTTTTTGTCAATACATTTTACAACAAAGCAATGACGACGATACGTTCGATCAGGGGAAATAAAAATAAAAATAATGACGGTACTAAATTCTCAAAAACGAAGAGAGAGAGACACGTGTCATGCAGCTTCATTGTGTGAGTCTACATGCAAACATCCCACGTGGCTCCTCTCTTTCTGCATGTAAACTCCAACACTTAATTTCGTTACCTCAAACTCATGTAATTAATCATCCCTCTTTCCTTGTGTATATATATACACATTGACAGTCATCGACTCTCTCGGGATTTAATCAAGGCCACCTCAAAACAAGACCCATCGATAGCACAGCGATCATGGTGTCTAAAACCTTAGTACATCTAACAACATGCATCATCTTCATCTGCCACGTGGCAGCTTCTTCCGTAGAGGACTTCACCATACGCCAAGTCACGGACACGGACCATGTACTCCCGAATCTACTAGGGACCCATACGGAGAGTAAATTCCGGGTTTTCATTTCGGACTACGGCAAGAGCTACTCAACCAGGGAGGAGTACGTCCACCGGCTCGGAATATTCGCCAGAAACGTCTTGAAGGCCGCGGAGCACCAGATCTTGGACCCCACCGCCGTCCACGGAGTCACTCAGTTCTCTGACCTCACGGAAGAGGAGTTCAAGCGGATGTACACTGGAATAGCGGATGTCGGTGGCGGCCGTGGTGGCGTGGTTGGAGCGGAGGCACCCATGGTTGAGGTTGAGGGATTACCCAAAGATTTTGACTGGAGGGAGAAAGGTGGAGTTACTGAGGTCAAGAATCAAGTATGTTCTCTCTATTTACGATTGATCTATATATTAATATATGCATTATCTGATTTGCCTAAAAGGCTTTGATTACATATATTTGATTGCAATATGGAATAGAATATAATATGTTGATTAATTGCGGCTAAAAACAGAAGTAAAGGGAAAATAGTGGGATTCTAGTGGGTACAATTTGTTTCATTTTGTAGTTAGGCATTTAATTACTAATTAGCTTAGGAGTATTTTCGAAGTAATTGATATCGGAAGTATAAATTTTTTTTTTTTTTTTCGTTATCGGATATATAAATTATTCAAATTTTGTTTGGGGTTAATTTGTTGTAAAAAATATGAATGTAAACTTCAATGGGCTTTTAATTAACTATATGGCATGTGTGGATGTGAAGGGTGCATGTGGATCTTGCTGGGCTTTTAGCACAACAGGAGCAGCTGAAGGAGCCCATTTCGTCTCCACCGGGAAGCTCCTCAGTCTTAGCGAACAACAACTTGTTGATTGTGATCAAGGGGTCTGTTTTAATCATTGAATTTTCAATTTTACTTGATCCTATTTAAAAAAAAAAATTAAATTTTTTTCTTATGAATATGAGTGTAGTGTGATCCAAGGGACAAGAAAGCATGCGACGATGGATGTGGTGGGGGACTAATGACAAATGCCTACGAGTATTTGATGGGGGCAGGAGGCTTAGAAGAGGAAAGATCATATCCTTACACCGGTAAGCGAGGCTATTGCAAGTTCGATCCTGAGAAGATTGCGGTGAAAGTAGTAAACTTCACGAATCTACCATTGGACGAGAACCAAATCGCAGCAAATTTAGTACGACATGGTCCTTTAGCAGGTGATTTAACTAATATATAAATGTTACAAACATTTATTTTGTTAATTTGAAGTGTGATGAATATTGGGAGAAATATCTAACACTTTGCTATTTTGTTAACACAGTGGGAATAAATGCGGTGTTCATGCAAACGTATATTGGAGGAGTGTCGTGTCCGCTTATATGCAGCAAGAGAAAGGTTAACCACGGGGTACTTCTTGTGGGTTACGGATCAAAAGGCTTTTCCCTCTTGCGGCTTAGTAATAAACCGTATTGGATCATCAAGAACTCGTGGGGGAAGAAATGGGGAGATGATGGTTACTACAAGCTATGCCGTGGCTACAATATGTGTGGGATTAACTCAATGGTCTCTGCAGTAGCCACCCAAGTTTCGTCCTAGATGGGTCTTTTCTTTCCTCTCTGCACTCTCTAGCTAGGTTTTCTTTGGTGTTCCATAAGGTTTTAGGAGAGTGAAGTTATTGGGTTGTCTTTACCGCGACCGTTTTCTTTTAGTAAGAATGGATATGATTTCTATTTCTTCTTGAGAATGTTCCTTATTAGTGTCACCAACTACTCGTACTGGGGTGAGATGGGAATAATATTTGTTAAAAATATTTGGAAATGTTATATGCGGTAATTTTGATTTGTGTTACGATTATATATAGTGTTGAAAATAAAGCTCATATTTCTCAATTGTGAGTGCACACTTGGCTGGATGAAAAGTAAAGGGCACATGAAGGTGTTGAAATATCAAACGTTGAACTATTGCAATACAAATTTGAGCTGGATATTCTTTTCAACTTCGTAGTAGTAGAGGAAAAATACAATTCAAGGAAAATTATTCTTTAACTCTTTCTGAAACTCTAGTTGTTATGTCGTTTGGGTTGACGTACGTTAATTTTTGGTCATGTTTGATTAGCAGTACATATTGTTTGTTTTGCAGACTATTTTTTTATTTTTTGGGTAAATTAGCACTTTACAATTTGGACTAGAGATTAGCCAAAATACATTGTTGACCCATTTATGTACTCTAAAACGTACAAATATTGTCACCAAAATCTCTAGTTCACTAAATCAACAACTATAAAACAAATAAGAGTTGGTAATTGGTCGTTGAACTGTATAACACACATGGCCGAATCATCTGCATTTATCCATTTTTCGTTTTGCAACAGTATTTTTCTTATCAAAAGAACACTAAATGATTTGGTTATGGTTTCTTTATAAGCTTTTAGCAGAATATCTTGTTCAAAACAACCAAACTTTACAAAACTCTGTTGTAGGTTTTGAGTACATGCATAACTTCTCAGAATATTAGGATGTCCCTAAAGTTTCACTTGATTCCTACAGTTTTAATACTCATTCATTTATATTCATTTACAAAACCTTTTGAATTTAGTGTTTCTGTAAATAATCCAAAGTACTAATTTGATCTTATTCTTCGATTACCGCAACACGTCAATTCATTGTTTATTATGTGTTTGTTGAATGCGCAGAGTACACAAACTTTTTGTAAAATAATTACCCTACTACATAATAATGCTCAAACTGATAGAATGAAATTGTAGGGTTCATTAAAAATAGAAGATATAAAATAATTTGAAAGCCAACAAATATATATATAGAGAGAGAGACATTTTATAAAAAAAGAAATTCACATTATACAAAAATTATTACAAAAAAAAAGGTGCATTTTCTTCAAGGTTGGTGTGCGTCAATCTTATGCTTAAAAGAAAAAAGAATCTACTTTTTTCCTGAAGACGTGTGTGTGGTCTATTGATGCATTCATTAATCAATAGATAGGTAACTGAAAAAGGAGAATTTACAAATATGGTTAAGAAATTGACCAAGTCGGATTGCCATATTTTGATGTTGTTGTTGTCCTACTGTGGGATTAGACGTGAAAGTAGGTCCCATGATGCTTGTCTGGTGCTAGGCAAGAGTATCCCATTCAAAGATCTTCTTCTACTACTAACCTCTCTTCTCTTCTTTTTTTCATTTTCCTCTTTTCTTAGTTGAAATCTCAGACTTTCAACCCCTCAAAAGACAACAAAAGTTTATTGAATAAGAAAACACAGTGCGAACTCGAAACCCACTTTGTTCAAAAGTTTCACTTTCGGCGTTTTTTTATAATGCGATCAGAAGAACTAGGCAAAAAGCTAACCATTTTGTGAAAATTGAACTAATGGTTCTTTTCTTTTTTTTTTGTCAAACGAACTAATGTTTCATTTTGTTATATGACTTGAATCATTTAAAACTATGTTAATTTATTTGGTTTGAAGGCAATGTGTAGATATTGTCAGATATAAAGTCGGTTACAACATGATTGGATATATAATATTTGTTAACCATCATCCATTATAATTTATGAATATCGACATTAAAAATGTACGGGTAACAAAATTAAAAACTTCAAAATCACTTCATTTACTTCATTTATATACGGGTACCAAGAAGTAAAACCACTTCATTTACTTAATTTGGTGTCGGTAGTTCAACTATGTCTAATGGTTGTCCATCCAAAATGAGAATAATTTCAAATTCCGAGGACCTAAGTACTGAAATTTTTTGATTACCCAAAAAATTCAGTTGACCTACTAAACCAAACCAACCAAATGAAATAGGTTAGCTATGTAAGTTTTTTATATGAAATAAACCAAAAGTAGAATAAATGCAATGAAACGATACCAAGCTATAACAATCCAAAAATTACCTACACTATCGGATAAGATTTTTATAATCAAACTAAACCAAAATCGCATATACGTACACACTAAAACAAAAATAATTTTGGTTTGACTTTGATACGTTTCATTCAAACTAAAATAACCCAAACTCGAACAGAAACCAAATCTATGTTCTAAGATAAAACTCTATAGTTGAGGGCATAGACAAATCATCGAATAATTGTCCCTATGAAAAATGACATCACGTAAAGAAGCAACCAAACTAAAGATGAAATTTGCTACTATATAAATTTGGACCGACGCATAATTGATAAGACTGAAAAAGGTCTCAAAATTAATTTTAAAATAAAATCTATATAGTTTTGTAAAACAAATGAAAATAGTGTTTCGAGTGTCGGTGGATGAGACCGAACCGACAATGAAAGACGTGGGGCTACTCACAGATACTATTGTTGTGACGTTCTCTACGCACCGTCCCTCCCTCGACGCACGCACACGCGCAAGACCCAAACGACAACATTTGTTTTCTTTTTGGATTTTTAAACGTTTCAATTCCTAACCAAATTTAAAATATATCAAGATTAACATTTAGTTTTTGGAAAAGCCTCCCATTGATGTGATCACATGATACGTTCTATTCATTAGGCTCCCAAGTTTCACCACATGAAATTAATTCAACTAATCAAAGAGTTTTTTCTTTTTTTTTGGTTATAGCGTTTACACCTAGTTTTACACATTCTGACAAAATTTAACATGAGAAACTACTTGTATTGATGATATAAAGTGTTTTCTTATGGCCAGTGTCATTAATGGTGTCGTGTCTCGAGTATATCAAGAGTGTTTTATTGGATGGCTTCTATGGATAACTCGTGAAAATGGCTTATTAGTGGAATGTTTCCGTGATTCATTCCCTAGTTTTTTATTGCGTTTAAAATTCATTTTATTCTCCGATTGCGCAAGATTAGGGACAACTAAAAAACAACTTTTTATTTAATTAAGTTACACTTTTTCCATGCATAGTCAAACTGTTCTTTTTAGATTCCAAGTCTCCCAACTCACTTTTTCCATATAAACAAAGGCTGGTTAATAGCATATCTCGAGCTATTGGAAATGTCGAAGAAAAACTCATGATGACTTATAGGAAGACAAAGACAAACCGAAATTACAGGAATCATGTTGTTTTTTCATTTTTTAGGGAGCATGAATGAAGGAGGAGCTGAGAGCCCTTTTTGCAAGAAGCAAGATGATAGATGTTTCTCCTTCTGTCTCGGAACTCAAAACTCAACACACAAATCTATACAACAAATCATAGCCAGAGAAGAAAGAAAAAAAAAAAATCCTTATCCTAAAATTATCTAAATAACCCAAAGAGAACCATTTCTTATTATTTCATCGTTCTCTAGCGGTCACACCGATATCTTTGTCCCTTGTCTTCTGATCTGCCCTATGGACTGATTGCTTGAACGCTACAGTTGGAGCAATTCTGCAATTTCTCCTTTGATGCTCAAGAACAAGTTCCCCGGCTAACCAATCAAGCTTCTCGAAATTGCTCTGTTCATCTATTCTTTTACCTCCACACAAAACCGATTCTACATTCTTTTGCTTCAGCATCTCCTCCGCTACCCCCACCAACATATCCACATTGCTCCCACTCGGGTCTGTGTCTATGTTTGGCCTACATGGTCCTAAGCTCGACCCATTCGCCTGCAAACCCCATCAATTCATAAACATAAATTATTTGTGAAAATTCCAAACTTCTAAGATTTCATTTGAAACAAACACCATATCATCCAAGATTTCGCAAGATTATTATTACCAGTCACAAATTATATATAAAAAAAAAAAAAAAAAAAAGCTAATGTGCTAGTTCATTAAGAAAATCAACTATTATTTTTAGGTTATCAAATGTTACCAACAAGAAACAAAGTCAACTAATTAAGTATCAAAAACAAACCACTAAGCATTGTTGTATACCTGAATCCGGACATAGTTACTACTCCGGCAGTGACCAAAAGCCATGGCCACAGCTTGATCAACGGTGTCAGCAGCACCGTCGTTAGAAATAAGAGCGGCGGGGCGAGCCCAATGCTTAGCCGTCCACTTGATAATCCGATCATACTCATAACTAACATCAAGCAACTGACCCATACCAAGAGACAACACAAGCAGATCCTCAACTCCTCGCACGAACGGGAACTCCTGTTTGTTATGCAGCACGTGCGTTATTGCAGCCGCCGTGGGGTTGGTCATCGCTAGTCCTCCACCAACTGCCACACACTTGGTCCGTCCATCGATAGACTTCATCTCCACCGGCTCAAACACCCCTGGCTCAGCCCAAGTCGCTCTACAAACCTCCCAGAGCCGGAAATCATAACCGTCCGTCTCTAACGCGTCGGCGCGTGAGAAAAGAAACGGCGCAGAGCTTTTAAGGTCGTAGCAAGGTATGAGCACCGGTTTAAGCGTGTCCTTTAAAGTTAGCTCCGAGAAAGACTCTTTCATCACTTTCTTTAGCTTAGCCGTCCCCGAATAACAACCCGACCCGGTTCTTCTAATGACCCGTTTCAAGATTCCTCCTCCGGATGAAGAAGACCCATAAAGACCCTTGGCGTTTTTCGTTAAGAACTGCCACGTGTCCTCTGCTCTGAAGAGCGGACGGTTACCGTCTCTTGACCCGAAAAGCATCGCTGTGAAAATCCCACCTATACCGGACCCGGCGGCTACATCAAAGTAATCGGCGATTCGGGCATTCGGGTCACCCGATTTCGATTTGAGAGCGTGTTCTAGATAAGCTAAAGCCTTTCCGGGTAAAATCCCTCTCATTCCACCTCCATCGATGCTCAGAATACAGATTTTACCTCTCTGGTTCTTAATCGACCCAGAAACCACCGGTTCTGGTTCTGGTTCCGGTTTAGGGTCGAAAAGGAATTTGCTTTCAAGAATTGAGAAAATCTCGTAGCTGAGTTTGTCCGTATCGATGCTAGGTTCTTCCATATCCGTCAAGAGGCTATTATTATCATCCGCCGACTTGGAAGTTGTTGTAGCGCCGTCGCTTCCTCCGCCTCTCTGTTTGATTAAATGCTTTACCGAAGCCGTGGCTGTGGATTTAATCGGTTTATTGCGTACTCTGTGCATGATGATGATGATGATTTGGGAGAAATCAATCAAGTATTTCGACTCTCAAATCAGACAAAAAAAAACAACCTCTAAATTCTTATTTGTCTACCATATGAACAACAACACAAGAGATTCAGACCAAACCAGTCTTCGACTTTGGTCAAATGGAACCGATGCTGAATCTTCAAATTCAAAAAAAGAGACAAAAGTTTTAGTCTTTCTTTATCTTCTTTTCTTTTTGCGCGGAATCTTCAAAATTCTTAAACCCCGAGCGAGCTCCCAAAAAAAAAGGACTACAGTCTATGAATCAGAAGCTTACGAAGACGAAAAAGGATGCAAAACAAAATGAAACACCAATATATATATATATATATATATATATAGAGCAACAAGAGATTAAGAAGAGAGATGAAGAATAAAATGGAGAATTTATGATGATTTTATTGATGATACATTATACACATATATAGAAGCTACATCGACAATTTAGTGATATCTACAACTCACTAACCGAACTGTTTACAACGCAAGCATAAAGGAGAGAATATCCTGTATTAGTAAATCGATATAAACCAAACAAACCAGACCAAGCCCAAAGAGAGTGATAGTTTTCAAGATTTTCGGTTTAAGTTGGTCATACAAAACCTATATGCTCCCACTTGAAGGGGGTATTGAGGTGTAATTGACCGATAGTCTGCTTCAGAAGAAGAACGACTAACTGTGTCTTGTTTCTTCGTCTTCCAAGACTTTGGGGAGTCGCCTAGTTAGACAAAATAACCTGTGACAGACCTTCTTGTAAGTGGGCAGCTTCCCCAGTCAGCATCACACCATCCTGTGATTTGTAATGTACCACTTGCACGAAGAAAGATGCCTTATCCAGGATCTGTTTTTAGGTAGCGCACTAATCGCAAAGCAGCCGCCCAATGATCCTCTCTTAGAGCCTTCATAAACTGCGAAAGAACATGAACTCAAAAAGTAAGATCTGGGCGCGTGACAACTAAACCTGCCTATCAAGCGTCGATATTCGGAAGGATCAGCCAAAAAAGGTGAAGTTGACAAGACCAACTTGTGGTTCTGCTCAAGTGGGAACAATGTAGGTTTTGCAGTAAGCATGTTGGTTTCGACGATTACATCCAAAGCATACTTCCGCTGACAGAGATAAAAACCTGTATCTTTGCGCGCCACTTCAATTCCCAAGAAGTATTTAAGTGGACCTAAGTCTTTCATGTGGAAACATGATGCCAAGTAATCTTTAAACTCCTGAGTAGCCAAAAGACAACTGCCAGTTATTATCAAATCATCCACATAAACCAAGATGTGAAGTCGAACACCTTTCTCAACCAACGTGAAGAGTGAGTAGTCTGAACGTGATTGCTTGAAACCATATCTGAGAAGAGCCGAAGATAACTTAGCAAACCAGCATCTAGGAGCCTGACAAAGACCATAGATCGATTTCATTAAACAACATACTTTGTTACTTCCTCCCGTTTGAAACCCCGGTGGCATTTTCATGTAGATCTCTTCATCTAAGTCGCCGTGTAAAAAAGCGTTGTGCACGTCCATCTGATGTACAACCCAATTTTGTTTCGCTGCCACATCTAGAAAAATTTGCACAGTCTTCATCTCCGCAACCGGTGCAAAAGTTTCTCCATAATCTACCCCTTCAATTTGTTTGTTTCCATGTGCTACTAGGCGCGATTTAAACCGTTCCACTGTTCCATCTGATTTTTTCCAACGATCGTCTGACTTAGCTTCTCGAAACAACTTAGGTTTTTTTTGTTTCAATTATCGCCATAACATAAGTAATATGTTTCTCTGAGAAACGATGATCAAAATCATTATTTGCAACCGGATAAATAACCTTACTTGATGATTCAATTGGCTGAGTTTCGACAGAGTTTAATTTAACTGGATTTGACTTGACCGCAAAATTCTTGAGTTTGACCGAAGGGATTTTCTATCGATGACCCCTTCCCATTGGCTGAGTGACATCATCTCCTTCATCTTCATCTGTTGTATCGGAAGCTGCTGGAACCTCAGCTTCTTGGTCCGAAGGATGTGATGATGAAAGAATCGTATTTGGGTCTGAATTAGATGGTGAGATAGGTTCTAGATCAGGAGATGTGGGCCTAATGTTATCATTTGAAGGCCCAGAATCACTTAAAGACCCAATTTTGTTAACAAGTTGAACTGTTTTAACTCTGAGCCCACAACTTCTTCTAACAATACTCCTTCAGCTAAAGGGGCCCATAAATCTTGTCGTACACCTTCAACAATATTGTCTGATGCAGAACTTATGTCTTCTGCAAATGGAAATATTGTCTCTGAGAAAAACCACATCCAGTGAGACAAAAAAACTATATTTTTCCAAATCATAAAGCCGCCATCCATTTTTCTCATGTGGATATCCAACAAATAAACACCGAAGATTTCGTGATGCAAATTTATCTCCATGTCGCTGCTAATTATGCGCATAACAAAGGCTTCCAAAAATGCGCAGATGAGCATAAAAGGGAACCTTATTATACAAGCGTTCATATGGAGTCGCATTTTGAATAACCGAGCTCGGTGTTCTATTTATCAGATAACACGCCGTTAGTACACATTCTCCCCAAAACTCTATTGGTAAGTTGGCTTGGAAGCGAAGTGCTCTTGCGATATTGAGAATATGTCTGTGTTTTCTCTTGACACTTCCATTTTGTTGTGGTGTTGTTACACACGACGTCTCATGCATAATTCCATGTTGTTGGAAGTATGAAGTCATCGATATAAATTCTGAACCATTGTCAGTCCGAATCACTTTGACCTTCTCTTGAAATTATCGTTCAGTGAGAGCTAAAATTTTTTTCAAGTGTGTTGAGGTTTCTGTTTTGTCTTTCAGCAAGTATAACCAGACTCCGCGTGTGTAGTCATCAACTATAGTGAGAAAGTACCGTGCCCCAGAATGTGATGATGTCCTATAAGAACCACAGAAGTCAACATGTATCAAATCAAATATCTTTGTAGTTTTATTGATGCTTTTTGGGAAACAATCGCGAGTTTGCTTAGCGCGGAGATAGACGTCAAACGCATTATTCAATGTTGAAGATACAGAAACAGAAACACAAGGAAGCAAAGAAACAACTTTAGCAGAAGGGTGTCCCAATCTTCTATGCCATAGCTCAAAGGTCTTCTCATCTTGTGTGGTTACTGCTGCAACAGATTCCATGGTATGAAAATGAAAAGTACCTCCTACTCTCTTACCCGCTCCAATCACCATTTTCGAAGTATGGTCCTGGACAACAAGAAACTGATCAGCTACTTGGACGATACATCGGTTCTCATCCATCAGTTGGCCCATAGAAATCAATTCAGACTGTAAACCCTCAACAAAATAAACTGATTTCATCCACAGATCAGGGCCTAGGCGTATAGACCCTTGTTTTAAAGATACTTTTTCTCTACCATCTGCCATTATAATCAATACCGGAGGCATATCTCATACATCCGACAAACTCTCAAAACGACCTGTTAAGTGATGTGAGGCGCCTGTATCCATAACCCAATGAGGTGAAGAAAACTTACCAGAAAGTTTTTCGTTTGATGAAGCCTCTTTGCCAATATTGAGAATGCTCTTGAGCATGCGCCATTGTTGGTCGCTGAGTCCGTTAACACCATCACGGTCAGCATCTGTTACCACATAATTGGCATGTTCAGCTCCAATATTTTCCAAGTTTGGAATGAACACCTTATTCGCATATGCAGGCTGTCCTCGACCTCTGCCACCACTAGCAACCGGAGTAGAAGAAGAACCTATGCGACCTTGTCCTCCCAAAGTTCTGCTTTTTGGCCTATCGCCCCACCACTCCGGGTAACCAATAATGGCGTAGCAGTTTTTGAGTTATGGCAAAAACGATTGCAGTGTTTGCACAGAACTTTGTCGTTGCGGAGTCGTGCTGTGGATTAAACCGCAAAGGCTATGACTTCCGGTTTTTCATCACCAACATCTCGCATATCTTCTTCCTGGTGCACAATATTATACACCTCTTCAAGAGATTGAAGTGGCACCCGAGCCACAAGATTTGACCGGACAGATCAAAATTGTTCATCCAGACCATATAAGAACTAATGAACTTTATCTTCATCCCGATCTGTTTCTTGTGTTGCTCCAAGATTACAAGTGCAAAGCCCACACTTACAAGTCCGTAGAGGACGATGACTTGCCAAAATTTCCCAGATTTGGTTTAACTTACCAAAGTAAGCCTCAATTTCCAACTCGCGCTGCTTGCAACAAGCTAATTCCGATTTCAACTATTGAAGTCGAGATCCGTTCATATCAGAGAACAGTTTCTTCAAATGATCCCAAAGATCTTTCGCGACATCACGATGAGAGATGGTTGAGGGAAGTGTGGGATCAATTGTCATCTTGATCCAAGACACAAGGAGTGCCTGGATTGTCGTCCAATCTTTAAAGTCAGGGGAATCTTCACTTGGTTTCGCAATGGTTCCATCGAGAAAGGCAAATTTCTTCCGTGACAACAATGCCATCTTCAAACCACACACCCACTCTTCATAGTTATTGCCTTTCAAGAGTGGATGGGAGATGACCACACCAGGGTTGTCTGCTGCAGTTAGATCGTAAGGTGAAATTTTTCTTCTCACCTCAGCGGAGCTAGCTTCATTCGACATGTTTCAGTTTCAGAGAAAATAAAAATTCAATTTTGAAAAAGATCAGGCTCTGATACCATAAAATGGAGCAGAAAAGAGGAGAATTTCTGATGATTTCATTGATGATACGTTATACACATATATAGAAGCTACAACGACAATCTAGTGATATCTACAACTCACTAACCGAACTGTGTACAAGGCAAGCATAAAGGAAAAAATATCATGTATTAGTAAACCGATATAAACTAAACAAACCAGATCTCAATAAAAAGAAGAATAGGCAAGAACAGAGGAGTTACAGAGGAAGTCTGTTTTTTATATATCGATCGCACGCTTCACTTAAAAACCTCCACCAAACCCAGATTGAAGAGAAAGATTGAAGAGAAAGGAGAAGGGAGAAAAAAAAAAAAAAAAAAAAAAAAAAAAAAAAAAAAAAAAAAAAAAAAAAAAAAAAAAAAAAAAAAAAAAAACTAACTCCACCAACGTCTATCCACATGTTATATAGTTTAAATTGTAAGTGATACCAAACAAAACACTATGGCTCAGTAGAAAAGTATATGCTACGCGCGTTTATCCGCTTCGCGCGACCAAGATTCGAATCTCATATGTGTGGTATAACTGGGTATAACTCGGTATAACTGGGTATAACTGGATACCAGTTGTACCAAGTAGTCCGAGTAGGTACAATATTACTTGGTATTACTCGATATTACTCGGTATAACTTGGTATAACTGGTACCCAATTATACTAGTAATCCGAGTAGTTATAGTATAACTGGGTACAACTAGTTTCCAGTTATATCCAAAGGATATTTTCGTCTTCATAGACTTAATGAGGGCTACGTAGATTAAGTAGGGACATAAGAGATTTCATTTTCCCACTTAGGGACATCTGAGACGTTTTCTCAGACAAAACGCGGATTAATAAAAGGGGAAGGACCAATTAATATTTTAATTCTTTATGTACTTACAACACTGTAATAACTGCTTTCAATTTTTCATCCACATAGACTTGAAGTTGCATTCACTTTTACACACACTTTATTTCTATACTTTTAATAATTATAACTATTTTTTTCATTTAATGCTGATATGTTGGCAAAAGATAAATGTTCAGATTTTCTTTATTTGATATGAAAAATATCTTTCTATAATGAGTATTTACTTACTCTAATAATAGTATAATATACTAACTTTTTGGATTTATTTTTCCATATAAGATTGGAACTAAAAAAAAGAAATTATAAATTGGGGAAAAAATATGTAGAGCATTCCATGTTAAAAAAATCGCTAGACGTTAATCGGGTGTTCAGAGTGGGCATAGCACATAGCCAATTATTCGGGGAGTAATGAGGATTAGTTTTATGTATTATTTTATTTTATTTCTTGTTAATTTAAATATATATACATATTATTTTATTCAATTTGTTATTAAAAGTAAATATATTATATTATATATACATATATTCAAAATAAATTTCAACTATATAGCCTACAGTTATTCATATATATAAAATAATGTAATGATATATAAATGTAGTATTTTAAAATTAAAGTTTATAGTATATTTATATTTCTATAAATATAAAATAACTACGGAAATAAAAAAGATGGAAATAATTAATAATAAAAGTAAAAAGATGATAAAAAAAAAGAAAAAAAAAACATGTGAAAGTTGAAATGTCTCACATGGATAGGTGGAGAAAGGAAGCATTGAAAACTTCCTTATAAATAATTTCAAAAGTCTTACATCAAGTTAAGGCCCAATTAATTTATTATATTTGGGCTCAAAATTTTTTAAAATATTGATCCAATATCCAATTTTTCAATGCTTAGAGTGATTACTAGGCCAAAAAAATTTGTTGACTGATTAGTTGATGCGATTGTTCAAAATTGCGGCGGTTATCTCCCGATGAGCACCTATTCGAACCGCGTTTTGAACAAAGAGAGCATCTAATATAGTTAAAAAATTTTGAGACGTTACTTATATATTTGGAAAAGAAAGGTACTTTGTAATCACCTAATCTTACTCTGCCTCTCTGACTTTCTTATTTTACATACAAATGTAAACGTTATTAGCAACGCTTCGAATAGTTTAAAAACTAGCGTTTTGACCTTTACGGAAAAGAGATGTCTCGTATTTTTATTTTTTATTTTATCAAAATAATATATCAGAAACGTGTGTGGAGGGACTCTAGAAAAATAATTATAGAACTTTTCAATAAAATTTGACAAGTCAAAGTTCTATCGTGTTCTCTAATCTCCTTTTTATTTATTTAATACAGTATTCAAATTGTTATTTGCTTTGTCACATTTTGTTGTAGTCAAATAATTACTCAAATCCATTAATCCGTTCTCAAAACTCCCTTTAATTTGTTCTCAACAAAACAAATGTATATTTTCTTGTAACTCTGTGATTTCTGTCTACTATTTAATTCTCAGTTGAGTTGTTAATTGCTTCAGTAAGCGTACCACACATTACAGTTAGAGCCATAAAAAGATTTTTCAGTATAAATACGAATTAATATAATACACCTACTTTCTTTTTTCTTTTTCTTTGGTTCAAAATACTGTACCTACTTTTCTACGTTTCTTTTCTTCCATCAATTTTATAGACATTTCCTACGTATTAGCTTTTACTCTTTCATGATTTATAACCTTGATTATTTGCAGTTCTATTGGATTTTTACATTTGGTATATATTTTCCTAAATGAAACTTAGAACATGTAGCATCTACATAAAAGTTCATTTTAAATTATAGATGCTTAAATCAAATGATATAAGGAATTTTTCTTTGCGGCTGGATTTTGGTTTATAATTATAGTTTAGATTTTTTTAATAAAAAGATAGAAAAGTCGACTCCTATATAATAGATATGTTTTCTAACATATGAAAACTAAAATATGCATTTGAAAATCATTAGGACTTGAATATTTTTTATTGATGGATATTTTCTGTTTGAATATATTTTATTGATCAATAGGCCTTGGATCCCTTAATCCTCCATGGTCTGGGTGACTGGGACCTTCTTTTTGCTAATATCTTTTGATTTAAAATTATCATAAAATGATTATACCATATATGAGTCAATTACCATGTTACAGTTAGTCATCGTCATTAGTCAAATTTTATAAAAACTAAAACTATTAATATTTTCATATAATGTTTTTCCAAATCAAGAGAAAAAAGGTGAAAAACAAAGAAAAAGGAGAATATATGTTGTCCTTCAAATTTAAATGTTTCTCCTTGTTTCTTTTTTTGATAAAAATGTTTCTCCTTGTTTCATAGGCATTTCCAACTGACTACCTTTGTTTTTTTTTATATAGTAGTTTGACTATCAGATCCATCAAATATTCAATCAATAATTTTTTTTATAAAAAAGTTAAGAAAGGCAAAACAAAAATGTCTAAAAGCTTGGGTGTAGTTTGCTTCAACATTTTCGTGATGATATTCTTCTTGATTTCCACAGGAAAAAATATATATATATATATATATTATAATTTATAAATCTCTCAAAAGTCTGGATTGTTTGCATTTGTATTGAATTTTTACATTTGGTGTATATTCTTACTGAAACTTACGAGTTACAACATTTAGCATCTAAAAAGTTACTTTATTTTAAATTATAAACTCTTAATGCAAATGAAATAAGATATTTTTATATGTGGCTGGTTTTGGTGTATACTTACAATTTACACACACAAAAAAATCTAAATTTTTTACTCTTTATAAAAAGGTAAAAAGCTAAGACAAAAGTATTTCACTGGTGAAATCAAATGACCATATGAAAATCAAATCCTAAACAATATTGAATCTTCTAACAAATACACTTTTTACCGGGGGGGGGGGGGGGGAACTATAGTTTGCATTTAAAATTAATAGGATTTGAATACATCTTACTGGTTGATATTTATACCATTAGGGAAAACAATGGGAAATGTATAGCCTCCTCACAAGCCATGTGATGGAAATCGAAGCAAAACTGCATTGCCAGAATTCTGTAATTTGCGAGGTGCTGGTGAAAATGTGCCACCGAGCTTGCAGGCGTGAAAGACATAACCGGGGACAATGTATTAGTAAAGCAAACGTGAAATTTTGCAACTGCTTCAGTATTGCTTGTCCACCCGGATCAAGACCTAACACATAAAAAAGCTTCTATTTATTTTTATAACAAAAATATATACATTTTAAAACTTTCTTAATGAAAAACATAGTCTCTTTTTTTCTGCCAACAAAAGGAAAAAAGTTAAATATTATATATCCGTAGTATAAAAACACGTAGGATTAGGTCGGATATTGGGGTAAAACTCAACAAACAAAGGTTTTAGCCGTCTTTAGAGGGTATCAAAAATAAAAAAAATCTCTTTTGTAATGTAGTGATTTATGTCATTTAATTTGTTTAGAGTGGTGTCCAAGTTATTATAAAACCCTTGATGTGAGAAGAAACAAGAATTCAGGTCGCCTCGTCTCCAGTTCCAACATTCTTAAACTTGAGAAACCAAAATTCTTTTAATTATTCATTGCATAGCATACTACAAAAGTCAACAATATTACAGTACCAACAAAAAAGGGACAATACAAATTTCTATCATGTATAAAAAAGTCATCATCTATAGCCTTTTGTTACACACTCTCTTCCTTGCAAAGATCATCACAACTCATCCTTGGCACTATCACCTTCAATCTTCTCATCAGCTTTCTTGGCCGAGATGATCGGTTCAGGTGTCGCCGGTTTCTCAAGTTTAAATGGGATTGATGCGTGCTTCTTCAGGAATTTGTACAGTTCCACTACTGTACGGTCAACATCCACAGTGATCTGTTTTTTTTTTTTTTTTTTTTTTTTTTAAACAAGCAACAGTTATAACAAATTCAGTACTCAAGTAAAAAAAAATGCAGGTTTTGAAAACACTGCTTGATATACTGAACAGTCTTTGCTAACCGGGTCGAAGCTCTTGTTTCCAGCAGGGAAGAACAAGATTGTTGGGAATCCATCAGCCTGAACAAAAAGAGATTTAGAAAAAACCGCATAAAGAAATATCAGATCTCTGTGTCTTGAATTATCAAAAGCTTTTCACAATTTTTTTTTGGCTCTTAATCACCTTTGCTCTAGGATGCTCATTGCTGGTACCATCCATCTTTGCTACAACTAACGAGTCAATGCCTTTTAAATACTTTCCAAGCTTGTTGTAAATCGGCTCAAATGATTGACAGTAGCCACACCAAGGAGCATATATCTGTGATAAAACTCACGCTTAAGTTAAATATATAACTAAGATGTGTAAAAGCAAGGCTCTAACGTAAGTGATTATTACCTCGAGAAGAACATCCTTTGACTCGTCAAGAACAATCTCATCAAAATTGTTTCCCACAATGATCTTGACATCGCCGTCGTTCTGTGTTTCATTCAGAAGCTAGTGAATCAGTATTGTGTGGGGATGTTAGATGTTTGTTAAAATATGTCAGACGCCTTACAGTTTCAGGTAGTGGATCTGACTTGTAGAAAGGCTTCAGTTTGTCTGCTAAAAAATCTTCGGCAAGTGTCTATTTAAATTTACAAAAAAAAACTCATTGCTTTAAGATAACAAACAAAACGTCCTAAAAGAATAAAAATTTCACAGAAAGTAGAATGTTGGACCGACCTTAATGTTCTTTGCCGTCAATTCACCGTCCAGAATAAACTTCCTCATATCTTCATTTCCAGTGTATACAAGAACCTGCATACACAAGGAGAAATTGGATACTTAAACCTTGTAGTTCCAATGCCCCATAATTCAAAATTTGGTTTCTTGTTTCAGATGGATAACAGAAACAAAACCGGATATTTCAAACCGATTACTATACCTTGGGGGCAGTGCCGGTAACACCAAAGAATCCAGAAACTGCTTCTCCATAATCCTCATTGTCCATTTGCACATAAACAAAAACAAACTGCAGACAAATAGAGAGGATTGCCATTTTGACTCAATTACTAAAGTTACCAGCCACCTCTCTTTTTGGTATCTAATAATTCCACGAGATGATTTTTTCTCTATAGTTGTTCCAGAAAGTGAGGAAAATTTCACACAGAAAATTCAAAGATAAAAATTACCTTTCCCTTGAAGGACTTTGCCACCTCCCTAAGAGTGGGAAGGTGCTTCTCTGATTCATTAGCCTTGGCGAAAAGAATGAGCTGACAAGGGTTTAAAAAAAAGAAGCAATCTCATTAGTATTTATTTCATAGCAATGAATAGAGGACAAATTTAAAGAGACAAATGGTCTTTACTTGGTTTTTGACTGAGTTCTCAAAAATAAGTGATGCACCTTCCCTAGTGAAGTTGATCACCAATGGGACTTTGTTGGCTGACACAAACTCTGCTATAGCCGTTTTAGTGAAATTTCCATCTGCCAGAAGAAGCATAATGAGAGAGACATAGAGGAAATCTAAGTAGCACAAAAAAAGGTAATGTATTTGAGGAGTCTTACCAAAACGGGCAAGTTTCTCTTCCTCCTTTTTCAGTAAAACTAAAGCAGGACGCTTGACTTGGGTTTCTATTTCAAATAGCTTTGCAATATCAGGGCTTGCAGTTTGGTAAAAACTTAGATCGTCTTCCAGTCTGGATGCAGCCGCAAGCTCCTCAGTCTCTGACCCCTGAGCAAAAGAAATGGTTAAAAAAGGATATTAAAAGCAAAAGCTTCACATTTTTCAATCCACCATCTTAAACCTCTCAGCCACACAAAGTAAAATGTACTAGACAATAGGATCTGATAGCAAGACCTAATTGCAACTGTAACATATACTGCAATCGAAACTACTAAACACCATGCTTAAAGATTAAAGGTTCCGTTTCTTTTTCTTTCCCGTTTTCTCAGGTAGAGAAGTCCCAGGGTAACCAATTTGGTTGAGCATATGTTTTACAACTCAAAGAAGTTAAAAAAGGCAAGATAAATCCAAATAAGAAAGCACGAAACACCTTGAATTTAAAGAATACATACCACTAAGGAGTTGAGAAAACCAAGAACAACTTTAGGTTCAGCAGACAAAACACGCTCAGCCTCCTCTGTTGTAGTGATGTTGTGGATGCTAGGACTGGCCTTCTTCTTCAGCCAAGTCACAATTCCATCCCTGCATAAAATTAAGTTGTTTTATCCAATCAGGATACCAATAATGTCCTGAACAATAATTCGTACTGAAAACTAACAGATGAGAAATCAAATCAGATCGAACAAATCCAAGATCACATGCCCTCTATTGCAGCTTTTCTTAATTGACCTTCTTCCCAAATACATCAACATCAATAATTCTCAATATCTCTTCACAGATTCATAATTGACTTTCTTCAGAGTCATTAACAATTTAACATCAACAATTATCTCCCAATTCCAAATCAGATGAACCTCTAAAGATCAATGCTAACTCTATTACATTTCAAGTGAACATGTTCATATCTCAAAAAAAAATCTCTTTTGTTGGCTAAAAGCTGAGCTCTAAAGTGTGAGCAGAGAAAGAAATAATCTACTTACTTAGTCCTTTCGCCTTCGTAGGTCTTGCGCATTTCTCCGTCGACAAACAAGAAAACGGTGGGGAATCCCTGAATCTCATACTTCTGAGCCAAATCCCCTTCCTCCGTCGCGTCAATCTTCGCGAGCGCCGCAACGCCTTTCAACTCCGTCGCCGCCGCAGCGTACTCCGGCGCCAAAGCCTGACAAGCACCGCACCACGGAGCGTAGAACTCCACCATCGCGAAGCTATTGTTGCCGACGAACTCCGTGAAATTGTCCTTGGTCAAAACCGCCACGTCTTTCTCGTCGACTGTTGGTAACGGCTCCTCCTCGTATCCGCCGCCTCCGTGCTCTCCGTGATGGAACTCGCCGCCTCCGTGCTCGAGATCCTCGTAATTCTCGAAGTCTCGGTACTGATCGTGTTCCTCGTGGTATGAACCGCCGTGGCTTTGTTCCTTAGATTCCTCCGCGGCGAGGAAAGCCAATTCTTTGTCGAGATCTGAGCCACTGGACGCATTATCTGCGCGCAAGTTAACGAGAAGAAGAAGGAAAGAGACAAAGACAAGAAGAGAAATGCTTGTAGATGACGCCATTGTTGTAAACGGATCACGAATGAAGTTTTTTTTGAGAGCTGAGAAAACTCAAGTTTGAGAGGATTTCGGGTTTTTATAAATTTTTTAATTGCAAAAAGAGTCAAGACAGTAAGAAGTCACGTGGACGATCCGTATTTGATGGGCAGGAAGGAGATATCGAATGAAAAACTGACACGTGGCGATTCTGAGTCATCGTTGACTTAGATCTAGCACGACGTGTAAGGGTCATGCTGTATTCATTCTAAGGGCGAGTCGTGCATAGTTGTATTATTTTATTTTATTTAAATGTTGCAACTCTACTATTCAAACATTCATATCCATAATATTACAAAAGATTCGAATCTGGTGGAAAAAAATGGATGATGAGTCTGAATATTAATTCAAGATTATCATCAATACTCAACATCCAAACGTTTTTGAGTTTGAATTCAATTTTGTTTACTCAAGCTGTAAAAATTTGAAATTGGATTTATATCAATATAATAAAAAGAAAAAAACATTTTTTTTTATCAAAATTAATCTCTAAATAATCTCTTACTTTTTTATAACAAATGTTTTTTTTAAATAATGATGATGATAGCTCACAAAGGTAGATTCATAGAAAGATTCATAGAAAATTTGGATCACTAATAGTTTTTTTTTTATCAACATGTTGTCTCTGCAGAATTTGCTACCACTGGTGCTATACTTGTGACATATGTTCATAAGGTTTCAAAAACGGTAACACTATATCTTTCATTTAATTTCATCATTAAATTATGTAGTATAATAATCATGATCACATTTATTTTTGCTTGTAATCAAGTAGATTTTGCGTACAACATCTTTTCAATTGATGTTAAAGCTGGTGTTGGGTGTGACTACAACTTGAGACAAGTAACGATTGATATTTTCAAGATTATAATGGAATTGAAATCATAGTATTGCTATATCTGTTTTTTATCCGTGTATGGGTTTTTTTTTTCAGTCTCGTGCGCAAGTGAAGATGGATTCGAATGGAGTTGCATCTGCACTCTTTGAAGAAACATTGGGTACGAGACTCAAATGTCTCCTTTCTGCTAGTTTGGACCTTTAGAGGGATGAATTTTAGGTTATTTCAAAATTGTCTCTTTTGTTAGAACAATCCCAGATATATATAGAAAACAACATTCATATTGTGCTTTTGCTTTCACATATGCTCCATTCTGAAACAAATCATGATTGTATACGAAAAAAAAAGAACATCTCTTCGAATTTATCCATACTATCATCATCGTATCAAGATTATCATATTATTTTATCATTTCATTTTCATCACTTCTAAAAAACAATTGTTTATATAAGAAGTAAAATATTATTGAGAGATTAATTTTGATAACAAAAATGTATTACTATAAACTACTTATACTTTTATTATTATTTTGGTATAGATCCAGTTTCAAATTTTTACAGTTTAAGTAAACAAAATTTTTACATTTTCAAATTTCAGACTCATCATCCATTTTCTTCACCATATGCAAATCTTTAGTAATTAATATATGGATATGATGGTTGAATAATAGAACCTTGCAAGTGTTATTTTATATCTTTTTTTGTGTTTTATCATATTAACACATGGTTTAACTATCAGGATATTATCAAAATGATAGAAATAATATCAAAAGACTGGCCGGACTTTTCGAATAAAAGTTGAAGGAGTTCTCGCGCTTTCAAAAATGGTTTACCTATTATATAATATATTTTTTATTCCATAGGTGAATTGAGCTTGAACGAAAAATAACAAGTAAAAAATCAATTTTTTTTAACATCTGAAAGGATATTGATGTTATTAACTATTGTTTCACAGTAAAAAATTAAGAAAAAAAAACATTTTTAATGTTTTATTTCATTTAACTTTGATTTATAGAATATGTTCATAAGTTTCTTAAAATTAATTCATTTCTTACAATAGTTAGGAACTACTTTTAATTTAAATAATTTAGATTCAAAACTAACATTAAAGTTCTAAAAATGTGATAGAGAAATATGGTGTCCATCAAATTTCCATTTTTTTTCCTCTTCAAACAGTTTCATAGGCATTATCTACGGATTACCTTTTAAATTTCTTCCTTTTTAGAGTTAATATCTCTTTATATACAATAATTTGACAATGAAATACATAAAAATTCAACCAATTAAAAAGAAAAAAATACAAAAATGTCTAAGATTGAAATTGTAGTTCACTCCATTGGTTTATTGATGATACTCTTATTGATTTCAACAGGTAATGTATATTGTAATTTCTAATTCTCGCAAAAAAAATTTTGATTATTTGTGTTTAACATATTTGATGCTTACATCTGGTTTGTACTTTTCTAAATAAAACTTACAACTTTTAGTATCTAAAATAATATTTTAAATAATTGTAGACTTCACCCGCAAGGAAACCAATAGCCAATAAACTCAATAGAGACCGATACCAACCAAGGAGTAGTCAAGAATAAATCAGACTCTAAACAACGAAACAACCATGGCGAACTAGCAACCTTGACAATTAGTTAACCCAACAAACCCGAGACAAAATTAAAGTAATTTTCCTTTCTTTCTTTTTTTTGATTGTGCGAAATATAAATCACATGCTTGCAAACAAAAAATCCCATCTTTAGTATTCTGAATGACTTTTGATGATTAAAGTGTAAATTACATGCCAAGTGGCATAATATGATTGGCCAGGTGACTTATTAGAAGATAAAAACATTTAATATCTGATAAACTTCAATAATAAACTAACAACATTATTACATTAACGCGGCTCAATGACTGTAATTAATGAAACCTGGTTAGTCAAAGATGAAGAAGAACAAAGTGTCATCAAAGGAACTTTTTCTAATGCAGGGAACACACCAGCTGAACGGTTTAGGCTGAGGAATCGCTGCTTCGCTTCCAAGCATAATCACAACTGACGGCATCGTTTGTCTGTCTTCTACATTTTGTTCGACGCATAATAGAGCTATTTGAAAGCATCTGAAAACCTGTGTCTGAAACGTTGAGGGTGATGATGATAAATCTACGATGCATGATGGATCTAAAATCTCTAGCAAAGTGCCTGCTTCCCAGTGCTTCCACACCTGTTTATAAAAAGTAAGTATACTTTATAATTATGTTTAGTTAAAACAAAACAAAAAAAGATCAAACCTAATATATAAGACAAGCTTACGTATATGAGAAGGCTTATTTCTCCGTCAGACTTGAATCCCCAGTTTCTCTTACCGGTCAATATCTCAAGAATCACAACACCAAAACTGAACACGTCCGATTTCACTGAGGATATCCCGTCCCTCAAATATTCCGGAGACATGTAGCCGCTGGGGTAACCAACAATTAAATATAATTTTCCTTCAAGGTTAGGGATCTCTATAATAGTACTTACTAAGTCCCTTTGAGCTTAGCATCAGTCTCTCCTGAGCCTTCTCTTCCAATGAGCCGGGCCATCCCGAAATCCGAGATCTTCGGGATCATATCTTTGTCAAGCAAGATGTTGCTTGCTTTCAAATCTCTATGAATTATCTTAAACCGTGAATCTTGGTGGAGATACACAAGTCCTCGATCGTGCGATACCATTGATGATCTCTATTCGTTTCTGTCCGTTAAGCTTGACGCTTTGAAGAGTATCTACAAATTCATCATGATGAATTAGGTAAAAACATTCAATTGTAAAACTTAGGTAAAAACAACTCCATTTACCAAATATATAGGAGCTGAGGCTAAGATTTTCCAAGTATTCATAGATTAAGAGATGCTCATCCCCGTCGTTGCTGTATCCAATAAGTTGAACAAGGTTTACGTGTTGAAGCTTCGCGATCAAATTGACCTCGTTCCTGAATTGATTGGTCCCTTCATCTGATATCTCTGTTAGTCTTTTTACGGCTATTACTTGTCCGTCAAGTAACCTCCCCTGCTATCACACATTAATTTCATTAAGTTACTAACTTTTCGATGTCATGCTATGCGCCCATTAAACAATTTTAAGGAAAAAAACCCTCTATATATATGTGTACTAGGTAGGTGAATCCGTGCAGTGTGATTTTTAAAATCAGATTAATATAGTACAAAACTTACTATAGTCAAAATTTTAATTTAGTATAGTTAAACGTGAAATTTTTGTATCTCAAAACCAAAAAAAAAAAATTAATTTTTTTTAACTACATAAGGTCGTATGCTTAATTTGTTTTATTACATCAGTATTTCAAATATATTTTTATAATTTATTTAGGTTTTCTAGATTGAATTTAATTGTACGTATGACGCTGGTAACAAGAAGCTTACTTGTAAATTCATTTAAGCTTTACAATTTTTTTGCTGTTCATATAATTTTTAATTGCTATTCATGTAAATTCATAACAATTTAAACGTTACGGGTAAATGATCCTAATTACGGGTAAACATATATATATATATATATATATGTAGTAATTTGTGTTAACGGAGTAATTTGTACCTTGTAAACTATACCAAAACCACCTTCACCAAGCTTACAGGAATCAGCAAAGTTGTTTGTGGCCATGAGAATAGTTTGAAATTCCATGCGTAGGGGCAAATCCTCGTCGGTGTCTCCCGACACGTCTATTCGGTTTAGTTGCAAACCTGCTGTATTGCTCACTTGATACGTACATTGTTTCAAATTCAGACAAAAGAAAAACAAAACTGGAATCAAATTCTACAGATAAAAATAAAATAAAAGTTTGAAGGTAGATATACTAATTATAATACCAACTGATGTTGCTCGCTTCTGTTTTATTTTCCAAAACCACAAGATGAGGAAACTCAGAAGAACAATGACAGTGGTCGCAACAATCCAGCCGAGGTTTTTTCTTCTTTTGCTTCTCTCCTCCGCTGAAAACAAAAACAAAATCTTCTGAGCTTGGATAGTACGTTGAATATGATATCCGATCGACACCGATAGGTAGGGATAATACTTACCGAAATCAACAGCTGCCAATCTGACATTAGAGATCTTGACCAACGATACTTAACATACGTATATCCAGGAGCTCCGCTCTCCATATCAGACACCCAAAACCTTTATTCTGCGTATCCATATTTGCGTAGCCCGTACAGTTACAATCTCCAAGGCACCTCGATCTACATTCTTTTAAGCCAATTTTCCTGTCCACAATTGCAGCCTTGGTATCCGGAAGTTTTACTTTCTTCAGCGGGAGAAACCTATCACCATCGCAGCTCAACGGCGTCTTCCTCTTGCATCCAGTTTTCATATCTTGGAACTTCCATGCCTCATCGTTCTTTGGCTCAAACCCTTTGATACATTCGCATTTCGATGAGATGCCCATGTCGCAAACACTGTTGGGACCACATTTACCACAACTGGCTCCACTGCTTTGTCAATAGGGACCATAACCACCTCTCTACATGTCCACTATAACTCATTTTGAGTTTGGAGTAAATGTTGTCCTCCGTAGCTGTAAACCAATATGTCACTTCCTGCTCGCTTGTCGTAAAGTTGAACACCACGTGCGTGGTTTGTTCAGTGTTAATTATACTGCTACTATCTACCCAGGTCCAGCTGGGGTCACTTCTATGAGTTACTGTGTCGCTCTTCAAAAGGTACCTTTGAGGCAACCCGTTAATATCGATTTTATACGAATATTCCCCACATGATGGGTCTATTGAGGTTGGTTGCCTGGTCCCACCCAAGCTTCATAAGGTATCTGTAGGGTAATCAAAACTTTGCCACAAAAATTCCTTGGGGTTATTATTGTCGTTGGTGGAGTATCTCAGTACAAAATTGCCATTATCATGAAGCTCTGCCACCACCGGAGATTGAGGAGGACGAGGAGAAGGGAAATTCAAATTCGTGGACCAGACAGGGGTACCAAATTGATCTTCAAGGACGAGGTTGGTCTTAGAAAGTTTTAGGACAACTCCTGTAGAATCGGGCAACGGATTGTCTCGGTTTGCAACACACACATACTCTCTCTTCGAGATTGCTTTGTACCACATTCCGAGGTACCAACGACCGTCGTCACCATTTTTTGAAGCCAGCTTCAAGAAACCAAGTTCGAACAACTTATAGCGAGAGATAATTGTTCGGTTGCCCGACGGTGTGAGAAAATCATTACTTGATAACGTATTATCGATCTTCGATGATACAAAACTAAAGAGGATTAAAAAGGAAAAGAAGAAAAAGAAGAAAAACGTGTAAGAGAAATTGGGGCATTGCGGTAGACTCCTCATCGTCTCTCCCCATTTTTTTTTTTTAAAGCTATCGTTTTCCTTCTTTAGCTATCTTTATATTGATATTTTGTGGGACGAGGATCATCAATCATGCATGCATGAAATATGTTTCCTGCCACGTGAAAAAGTCAATTTCTACCCCAAAAAAAGAAGACTTGTTGAAAATCACAATTATGATATGGACTTACCCGATCACATGCACCTGCGATTAGTTATGCAACATGCATTTACGATCAGTTGATGCATTTCGTCAACACCATTTATTGAACGTTATATGTAATGTTTGGGTACGTCTGTAGATGCACAATAAGAAAAAACAGCATTAATAGTTCACACATAAAATAATAATAAAAATAAGATATTAAAAGCATAAAATAAATCTAATTTAAAATATTTATAATAATTTATGATAATATAAACTAACGAAATATAAAGTAGATATTTTTCCGTGCTGCACAACGCGGATTATTATCTAGTTTTGAATTATTATTGAATGGTTGTGATGAATGGGTCAATTAGTGTATCACATTATTATTATTGGCGGTATTACCCATCCAATTTAATTTTCGTTTCATAAACACTATATTTTAAATTTAAATTTTAAAATATATATTTTACATTTTAATGTAATTTTAAACAGGAAAATGTCAAAAGAAAAGCTTGAACTTTTTTAAAATAGACATTTTAATCATGAACTTATGGACAATTTGAGGTCGTTACTGGTCACAGGATTCAAAGCCTCAACCTCTTTGAAAAATCAACTACACATTACCGACTGAGTTAAGATATTATATTGATTATATCACAAATATACATAGTAATATTGATTATCACAAAATCTCTAAATTAAAAATACAAGGTTTCTATGTCCCTCACCACCATCTCGTGTCTTAGCTTAGTTGGCAGTGTGTAGTTGTCTTAGCTCAAAGACGTCGAGGGTTCGAGTCTTGTGTTTGTTATTTTTAAATTTATAAAATGACATCATTTTGTAGGTAAATATAAATTCTCATCGGAAACTTAATCCTGTTAATTTTTTCCATCAGTGGACTTAACGACGTATCTCAAACTATCCAGTCAACCAAAGTTTTTTATTTAATTGAAAGTCAACAAAAGTTTGATATTTAAATGATATTTTGTAAGTTCATGATTAAAACGACTATTTTTGATAGTTCACGCTTTTTGACATTTTTCCAAATTTTAAACCCAAAATTCTAATTTATCCTTAGTCTAAAATTAATTATCTTTCAACATAAGTCAAGTCCATCTAATTAGTGACATATTACATAAAACCATATTTGAATGATTGAATGTTTTTAAATTTATGTGAAATGTGCCAAAACAAAAAATTTCGAAAGGGTTGGATTAAAAGTTTAGTTAAGAAAAGATTGTTCAGTTTAAATATATCAACTAATATACAAACGATAGAGAAATATGGGATTTTTTGTTTAATTTATATTGGGTTTTGATCTTTGTTCATATATTTATATTTTTAAGTTTCTATTAATAAAATGAGATTTCTATAAAAAAAAAACCTAGTAACATTTTTTAACAAAAAGAAAACTAATAGTTATACGAAGTACCACCCATTGCAAAATAAGAAACTACAGATAGCCTAAAGTAGACACTACCCCATCATTAATTTTAAAGATAAAATTGTGTTGGTTCAATGGTAGAGTTTTCTTCAACCACAATCTTTTGTTTTTTTCTTGGTCTTCCTTGAGACTTGTTCGGTGGTTTAGGTACTTCTTTCTCTCTACGACCTATGCTATTACTTTTCGTTCAGGAGTTTTCGTAGGTTTAAGGTTTTAGGATTTAGGGAATTTTTAGGTGAAACTTAAAACATAGTGCACTTTATATTGTTTTGTTAGTTTTTTTAGTTAAAAATCTTGTTGTTTTTATGAAAATACAAACGCTTCGACATTTTATGTCTTTCAAAACAACATTCTGTCATCGGAAATAGAAGCGGTTTATAGAGAATCAAATCTATTAACGAATTAAAGTTGAGGAAAATTTTTACTAAAACGATAGTTGAAGATTTAAATATGGATGGGGGCAAAGTTGAAGAGTTTTTTTCATTAAATTCCCCTTTATATACAATAATTTGACGATGAGATACATAAACATTCAATCAATTAAAAAGAAAAAAAATACAAAAAAATGTCTAAGATTGAAATTGCACTTCGCTCCATTGGTTTATTGATGATACTCTTATTGATTTCAACAGGTAATGTTTATTGTAATTTATAAATCTCAAAAAAAAACTTGATTATCTGTGTTTTACATATTTGATGTTTACATCTACTCTGTACTTTTCTAAATAAAACTTACAACTTTTAGCATCTAAAATAATATTTTAAATAATTGTAGACGATTAAGGCAAACAAAATAAAAATATTTGCATTTGGTTTTTGGCTTTTACAATTTAATAGAAATGTTTTCTAAAAGAAAATCTTTATTCATTCTAAGGACATCTCCAATCATACTCTATTTTTTCTTCTAAATTCTATTATAGAGTAACATTTGCTCCAACACATCTCTATATCTCCCTATAAAATAGAGTAATTCTATTTTTTTCTCTATATTTTATACTATAATTACTCTAAAATATAGTAGAATATTGGAGAAAAACTCAACTCTATTTTAGAGTAAAAAAATAGATAAATACATTATAGACGATTTAACATAAAAACAAGGGCTGCGCCTAAGCATAAAAATTGTCATCGAACACTTGATCCTGATTGTTTGTGTCTTGGAAAACCGAGCAAACGTGCGCCTCCAGGAATATGTAATAAACCAGACGCCAAAAACTTGTGTGACAGAGTTTGCTTGTTGGAAAATGCGTATTGGGGCAAATGTATTGTTAAGGACAAAGTTAAATTTTGCAACTGCCATACTATTAAATGCACACCGCACGAGGGACAACAGTGACCTCATAACACAAAATATTTCCATTTATAATTTACTAATTTTTATTTTTATATTTTAAATAATACTATCAACTAATATATGTATTTTATTCTAAATTTTATGATATCGTTATATTAATAAAACTATCCAATTCATAACACGGGAGAACAAGTCATTTAGATGTTGACAGTGTTTGTTGTATTCCAAGTCGTGGATTTTTTGGTTTAAAAAAGTCCACTGTATTTGAACTTTGAACGTACCTATGATCATCATAATCATTGTTTTGGAAGAGCTATTCTATAGCTCATATTGCACAGTTTTCGTTTACTTTGCTTTCTGCATTTAATGTTGTGAAAATCTAAAATTCAATATTTAGACCCCACACACACGACACATGTATTGATACTTTTGTGAGAACATTTGTGGTTCCTCTAGCCCTAATAAGACCATCTTTTGTAATTGTGGTGGCTAAATTATTATGAATCCCTAAATTAACATGCATATGAAGACTTGACGAGGAACAAGAATTCATGTCAATCAATATATCTCCAAGGAACAAAGCCACGTTGGTTCATACCATGGCCGTTGGACGTGGAAGCTTCATGCCCTCCTTAATCTTAGGGCGAGACATGCGTAATGCTAACCGATTTTTAATGTTGCAAGTGTTAATTATATTTAATATTTGTGGTTTAGCATACTAACACATGTATTCAACTATGACATTCGATCACATGTGTCAACAAGTCAACACATAATGAAATGTGTATAATTTAGTTGGAAAACATTAAAAGTGTTTTTTTACCCCTTTTATCATTATGTAGGGGGAAGTTTCCTTTTATTTATTTTTTTGTTTGATGGTGGCGAATTTACTCACCAGTCACACCCATAAAACTGCAAACAAAAAAATTCATATCTTAGTACTCTGACTGACTTCTGATTTTAACTAATGATTTTTAATTGGTTGCTAATGACGGAATTCAAATTTGTGCATTTTGGCATTCTTCTTGACCCTACACATTGAGAATTATAACTAATGATGATGGTTTTTTTTTTCTCTTTTCATTCAAGATACATCAAATTAGAAACTAAATCTGTTATATACTGATATACATAGAGATATAGTTGTTCTATCATCTATGGATATTTTAAAGATTTGGCTCGTAGGAAAAAAAAAGAAAAGGATTTAATCGTCATGCAATACTATGGTTTTTAACTTGGTTTTCACTTCAAATGACAAGTGAAATTATTTATGACCAAGTTCGGAAAAAAAAAAGTGTACAGGATGATAGGTTATTTGTGATTGCGAGAAAAAAAAAATCTAAAATAACAAAATCAGATCAGACATCATGCAATTTAAAGACACGGACATAAATATTGCTGAACGTTATGAAGTTTTTAGCTCACATTGCAACGTGTATTTCAACCTGACTACGTGTTAGTCACAAATGATAGTTTTAGGGATTCTCTTATATATATTTACTGCTATATTCTTAGAATAAGTATGCATATTGATAGATATTTTAGGTCAAATATGATTAAATTATACATCTTCACGATATATTTCAACTTCTAGATGTGAATTAACAAGCTGATTCGAAAAAGAAAATAACAAAAGAGCTTTAGTTTTCATCTTTAAGCGTGAACAGTTTTTGGAAAATGCTATTGACCCAATACACAACCACAAGTATGAAAATGAAAAAAAAAAACTATTTAGTAGAGTTGAAAAATGAAAATTGTGTGAACATTTTTGATCGATACAAAATAAAGTGATATTTTGGGAAGATATTGGCGTCAACATAAACCATAGACGAATTAACATTTAAACTGTGGCAAAGAGCATGAAGAGCCCTACAAGTCCTTCAACGGGAACCTTTCTTCAATTCCCCTCTCCATTATCGCTGTCTACTCCAACATAACAATGATAAACATTATCGCCTTTTAAAATGGATATTTCTATCTTCGATTAACTCAAAGACAAGACTAAACCAATGATTCTTAAGAGTAACAACTAAAGCAATAAGCTTTACCTGAATTAATTCAGTGATCATCCCAGGTCCTTCCTTAAACATTATCTCCTTCCATTGAATCTCCTCTGCCTTGATTCTAGCTAATGCCTCCAATGAACCAACCGGTACTTTAATCTTCGCTACGTGCTGCAGAATCCTTACACTACCTGAATGCAGCGAGTCCTTGGGATGTTAAAATATACAACATCACACGAGCAGATAGAAAGAAAAAAAACTGATTTTGGAAATGTAAAGATCTACACTTGTAATGAATGCTTCTTCCCACAGCTCGCGCTCACACCACGAAGGTGCTCTCTCGCGGTATGGAATCCCTTTGCTTAAACACACTCTGACAAGAAAAGCCAAAAAATTTGGTTGATTAGGCCGTAAACAGAGACGAATATATATAATTACCATTCTTGATGGTCTAGCATTTCAAAACTTTCTTACTCAATGACAAGGTCTCTTATAACTCCTGGAAGCACACCATCAGTTATAGCTGCGGTCTGTACCTCAAACTCGCTCAAACTCCCGCCCAAGAGATTCTCAGATGACTTCACCTGAAATTGAGATCCAACGTTAAATCATACAGTGGCAAAAACAAAAACAAAATATCAAAGTCTAGCTAGTACCCTGCGGCAAACTACGAAAAAGTTTGTGATGCAGCCCTCAAGTAAATGATCACCATCGTTTGACAAAAGAAGCTCTGTGGTCGAAGGAGGTCTAAACTTCTCCAGAGGCTTCCTCAGCCTGACTAACTCACAATCCATCATAAACAACAAAATTCGACTACTCTCCTGAAAATGGAGCAATCAAGAATCGTTTAAAACGAACACAAACACAATACCTAACCCAGTCTGAGTATTTAGCAGCAGCAACATCTCGTCCACGACCAACCAAAGCCAAACTCGCGGCATTTTCTCGAACACCTAACGGGCAAGGCAAGTATGTACCTATATGCAACCACACATGGAGAAAATCCAGAACCTTTCTCTCCTCATCTAATCTATTCAATTTTTCCACATTACCAGTAACAAGAACAGTTACCGCTAATTCTTCACCATAGCTTCTTTCACTTTCCTTCACCACAAGAGATTTCAGAGCCTCGTTCATAGAACCATTGACTAGATCGTAAATACTCGAATGAGAAACTCGTTGATTCATCCAAAACCGAGATGATGATCCAGAACTGAACAAAAGCTCAGGCTTTGAATTCAAAAGAATACGAATCGAGCTAGAAAGTCTCTTCATATGTCTCTCCCAGAACAATAAACTAGTGCCATTGTTTATCGTTCTCGTCGTTGTATAAGCACCTGTAGATTCCTCAAAACTATTTATTTATCAAAAAAAAATTCAAACTTTGCCATCTCTATAGTTTTGATTACTTACCCGTGAGCGATTCAAGGAAGGTGGTGACGGGAGGAGCCTCCAAAACGACACCGTTGTGGTAGAGAAACCTCCAATTCGACATTTATTAATTTTTATCCTCTCTTGTGCTCTGGGAAAAGAGAAGGTTTTTAAAAGGAAATGCCTGCAAACGACGCCGTTTTGGGAACGAAATTAGGGTTTAAGCTTTTGTTTTTTGTTTTCTTGACTTTTTTTTGTTTTCTCCGATCATCTTTTTCTCTGCTGAAGAAGATAGCTGAGAGAACTGAGAAAAAAATGAGATCTTTATTGGTTATTAGAAAAATTCCTGCACGGTTTCGTCTTCGTTACTTGAGAAACAATAAACCCTTTTGTTCACTGTCTCAATTTCCTAAAGAATCTGAGAATCCAAGTCAAGAGGAGAGACTTGTTTACGGATCCGCTTCTGAAGAAAATCCAGTTAACTCCAAAGTGAGTCTTTTGACTGCTAAGCCTGAACATAAGGATGATGCATCTGTAATCGACGTTCTTCTTAATCGTAGGAACAATCCAGAATCTGCTCTTCGGTTCTACAACTGGGCTAGACCATGGCGTGGAAGTTTTGAAGATGGTGACGCCTTTTGGGTACTCATTCATATTCTGGTTAGTTCTCCTGAGACCTATGGACGAGCTAGTGATTTGCTCATAAGCTACGTTTCTTCGAGCAATCCAACGACAATGCCAAGCGTTTTGGTCAGTAATTTAGTGGATTCGGCCAAGTTGTTTGGGTTTGAAATCAATCCTAGAGCTTTTAATTACTTGTTGAATGCTTATTCTAGAGAAAGGGAAACGGATTATGCGGTGGATTGCGTCAATCTGATGTTGGAACTTGGTGTGATTCCATTTGTTCCATATATGAACAGGGCTTTGAATGCTTTAGTTCAAAGGAATTTGATAACTGAAGCTAAGGAACTATATAGTAAGATGGTTTTCATTGGTGTTGTTGGTGATAATTTCACTACGCATTTGTTAATGCGAGTTAGTTTGAGAGAAGGGAAGCCTGAGGAGGCTTTGGAGTTTTTTTGTAAAGCTATCGAGAGAGGAGCAGAACCGGATGATTTACTCTATAGTACTGCTATTCAGGCTTGTTGTAAGACGCTCGATTTGGTTATGGCTTTGGCTTTGTTGAGAGAGATAAAGGAGAAAAAGTTGTGTGTGCCGTCACAGGAAACATATACTTCTGTGATTGTGGCTTCTGTGAAGCAAGGTAATATGGAAGAGGCAATTAGATTGAAGGATGAGATGGTGAGTAATGGGATACCGATGAATGTAGTTGCTGCAACAAGTCTGATCACGGGACACTGCAAGGATAATGACTTGGGTAGTGCTTTGGATTTGTTTCATAAGATAGAAAAGGAAGGCCCTTCACCAAACTCTGTCACGTTTTCGGTTCTGATTGAACGGTTTAGTAAGAACGGGGACATGGAAAAGGCGCTTGAGTTTTACAAGAAAATGGAAGGTTTAGGTATTACTCCTTCGGTGTTTCATGTCCACGCGATAATCCTAGGGTGTTTGAAAGGTCAGAAACCGGAAGAGGCACTGAAACTCTTTGACGAGTCTTTTGAAAGTGGTCTTGCTAACGATTTCATATGTAACAGCATTTTATCCTGGTTATGCAAGCAAGGTAAGATAAACGAAGCCACAAAGTTATTGAAGAAGATGGAAAGTAGAGGTATTAGACCTAATGTAGTTTCGTACAATAACGTGATGCTTGCCCATTGCAGAAAGAAAAACATGGACTTGGCTCGTACTGTTTTCTCAAATATGCTGGAACAGGGTCTAAAGCCGACTAACTACACGTATTCCATTCTGATTGATGGATGTTTCAAGAATCATGATGAACAGGGCGCTTGGGAAGTTGTCAATCAAATGACTTCTTCCAATATTGAAGTCAATGGGATCGTATGCCACACAATTATCAATGGTTTATGCAAAGTTGGTCAAACATCCAAAGCAAGAGAACTGTTGGTAAATATGATCGAAGAAAAACGGTTTTATGTTAGTTGCATGAGTTACAATAGCATTATAGAGGGATTTATAAAAGAGGGTGAAGTGGATTCCGCCCTTGCAGCTTACAAAGAGATGTGTGGTTATGGTATTTCCCCAGACGTAATAACTTATACCAGCTTGATGGATGGATTACTCAAAAATAACAGAATGGATCAAGCACTGGAAATGAGGAACGAAATGAAGAACAAAGGTCTCAAACTTGATACTCCTGCTTACGGTGCTCTTATCGATGGATTCTGCAAAAAGAGTAACATGGAAAGCGCCTCTGCTCTGTTCTTTGAACTCCTTGAAGAAGGATTGAATCCAAACAAAGTTGTTTACAACAGCTTGATCTCTGGATTCCGTAATCTGGGAAACATGGAAGCAGCGGTTGATTTGTACAAGAAAATGTTGAAAGACGGTCTACGATGTGATTTGGTTACGTATACAACACTGATTGATGGACTGTTAAAAGAAGGAAATCTGATCCTCGCATCTGATATGTACACGGAAATGCAGGAGGTTGGTATTGTCCCTGATGAAATCTTGTACACGGTAATCGTAAATGGCCTTAGCAAGAAGGGACAGTTTATGAATGTGGTTAAGATGTTTGAGGAGATGAAGAAGAATGATGTGACTCCAAATGTTCTTATCTACAACGCAGTGATTGCAGGACATTATAGAGAAGGAAATCTCGACGAGGCTTTTAGACTTCATGATGAGATGCTCGATAAGGGTATTCTACCTGATGGTGCTACATTTGATATTCTAGTGAGTGGGAAAGTCGGAAGATCTCAACCTATACGTGCAGAAAGTTTGTAGCCTTGCCAAATCAGGCCACATTATTATTGACTTATGAGTTAGCTTCGGCTTCCGACTTTCTTAAGCCCCCATAATGACTGCTTAAGGTGTGCACTTTTCATTTTGCTCGGTTTTAATATGAATACCATTCATTAAAGAGGGGAGAGTTTATACACTTTCTGTAAAGAATTTAAGAAGAGACTTTTGTTTTGTCAAATTTATTAAACATGACACTATGTTCTTATACCGAGCTTCTTGATTGCCTAATTTAAACCAGGTTGCAGTTTGACAAGGTCTTCTGAAGCATCTAATGTCGGCGGGTGATGAAAACAGTGTAGTGAGTCCTTACCAAAACTCTTCATATGATTCTCCTAACATATCGTCTTCTCGATGGGAACTGGATCAGGAAAACGCCCTTTTGAAATCTGTCAGATTCAGAAAGGACCTGCAACTGAAAAAGTATATAATATCTACCAGTTTCTTGTGTAAGTATAGGAGGAGATTATTGAGAATGTAGACGATGCTAAGCTTGCGAGGTTATAGTTATTAAAACCTGTCAAGTTACAAGATTCGGATAGTCTTTTGCTTGTTTCTGAGATCAGCTTTGCTCTTAAAGGATGGTTTTGGGTTTATCAGCTTATGGCTAGGTCTTAGTTAAACCTTTGACCTTGTGGTTCTCCAACTTCAACATTCTGCCTTCTTATGCTGTCAAGACTCGCAATTTCGTTCTTATAAGATTCTAGAATACGTCTTCTTTTTTTTTTTCCTTTTTGGGTCTAAAATTCTACATAAATTTTTCCTTTTGGCATTCGAAATGCTTCACCCTCCTAATAACTTTTCTTAGGAGTTTCTTAAGAAAACCTTCATAAATATTCTAATATTATAAGAAAACCTTCATATATATTCTAACAACATAAGGATCCCGTATAATATATTTAGCATTAAAAAACTCCACAATAGGTTGTTAGATCCGGATTATCTATTATTTTAACTAGGCTAATACATGCGCATATGTTTGGGGTTTTATAAATTATTTTGCCGTAATTTATTTCAAAGTAACTTATATTTATTTACTTAAAATTATCTTAAACTTTTTTCCAACAATTATCTTGAATTTTATATGTTACCAAAACATGTTAATTTATAGACTACATGTTAATTATTTTTATATGTATATATTTAATTTTAGGTCCGTAAGTATTATTTAAATTATGGAGTTTGCAAAAATTATAATTTCATAATTCTAATGTACATATACTTTCAACATTGACATTCAAAGCATTGTGCCTATTTTTTTCTTAAAATTTGAGTGGTTTAACCTCATAAATTCATGAGAAAGTTCAATGTGAGTCACAATGTAACCAGTAAATTCAACAATTATGGGTTTGAGTATATAAAATTTCGTCCATGAAATAAATGGATTGGATCAGATAATCCATAATCCATATAAATCTCGAACCCAGATGGGTTTGGATCGGCTTGGGTCGGGTTACCCATTTTGACACCCCTCACTATAGCTACAATGAATACTATTATAGTAGTAGTTTTAGTAGTACCATTTATGTTTATAGTTATTTTTATCTCCACGTTATAGTCCATATTAAGGATCACCATACATTACTAACACATCATCTTCGTGATAACTAAGTTTGGTATATAATAATTCAAGTTGAAGTTGGAAAAAACGCTTCCAATATTTCTCACTTATTAAGAAAAGAATCAAATTTATGGTCGATATACGAAAATCAGAAAGAAAGAAAAATATATATCAGTTAAAAGAGTGTAGATCGATCCTATGGATCAAAACAAGTGGACATGGATGAAGATGAAGTGGTCATGCTTATAAAAGGGAATCCTGATGATGCTGCAACTGTCTTCAAAGGTTTCATGGTCGTCACCGGTAAATAAATCGATGATTGCTTACCGAACAAACCCATCGTGGATCGGTTGATACCCTTATAGTAATCGCTCGCTGTTAATTTTATATTTTCTGATGATGACGAATTTCCAAGACTTAGTTCAAGATCATTGTGAGTACTTTCTGAAAAAGAAAAGACAATGTTTTATCGATAAGTTGAATATTGATATTCTTTACTAAGTTTCTTAAAAGAGGATGCTAGGATTTTAATGAAAAGGTTAGCTAGCTAGGGTTGATAAATACTCCCTCCGTTTCATATTAGTTGTCGTTCTAGACTTTAAAACTCGTTTCATATTAGTTATCGTTTTATGTTTTCAATGCATATGTTTGATAATATTTCCAATTTTGTTCTTCTTGTTTTAATGTCTTGACCAATGAAATAATATCAAATAAACATTAACTAGGGGTAAAACTGAAAAATTAAATATTTTCTTAATATGTGTGAAACAACCTTAAACGACAACTAATTTGAAACGGAGGGAGTATAAGACTTGTGGTTGGAGCAATGGTGTTGTATGGATTGTTAATTTTCGCTTAAATTTATCAACCACCTCATAATAAATATATTTACATTGTGACCCACATTTATGAATTACCTTTAATATGGGTACCAAATTTCATGGCTCCTTCTCCCATTCCCAACTCATTGTATTTGATTGATGCTGCATCCCATCCCCTGTGGCTATTTCACACACAAATAAATGTTTTAAATTAGTCACAACAAAATCCGAACTCTTGTTTCATTTTTCTTAGGTTGATAACAACGGCGTTTTTCTTTTCTGTGAAGCTTTATACAACGGAACATGAAAGGCAAACGAAATGAACCATCGTCCCCGATAAGTATCAAAGTCTTCTAAAATGATATTACCAAATGAACCATCGTTTTTTCTCAAAATATAAGTTTTAAAGATGATTTGAAATTTGCACATAAAAAGTTGAAAAATCGGAACAAAACAAAACTTTGCATAGTTTGAGAGGAATAACTCAAAGTTTGTATCGCCACCCCTTCCATATTCTACTAGAATGCATGTTAATTGAGTAGAAAAATTTGTACCTGCTCGAGTTTTTTTTTTTTTTTTTTTTTAGTTTGGAGTCATTCATGTGGGGTTTTTATTTAATTGTTCATTTAAAGTAATCTAGAAAATCATATCCAAAAAAAAAATTGATGTGGTCATTATATATATGATTGAATCGAGTAAACAATACTCTTTCTTTAAAATTATCTTCTAGTATAATATATAAGGAAATGTTATTAAAATTGCTATAAATTTTCTTAGAAAGTGTGAAATATTGAAGAACAACACTATTTCTTACATAAATAAAGGTGAGGCTTTGAATGGTAAGCACTAGAGGAATAAGATAGAATAAACATAAATGGAATATAGATGAATAGAAGATAAGTGACTGAGGAATATTGTCATTCCATCCACTAAGTATATATAATTTTCTATAATGTAGATTTATAGTAGTAAAATTTGGCCAAATCAGAAAATTATTTCAACCATATATTTTTATTCATTTAGGTAGACAACTATTTACACTTTAAACTTGTGATATATCAAGTACTAAGAATTATTAATAAAGTGATTCAATTAAATATATGCGATTAGAGAGAGTAATGGTGTACCTGTTTTGGAAGATATGAATCTGATCATGAGTTTTAAATTGGGTGCATTTTTGAAGAGCCAAGCCTTTGTATTTCGAACTCCCTCTTCCAAAACTCGCACTCTCTCGCCTAAGTGTTTGCACGAATTCCACCTTATTTAAATTCTTCATCTATATGTAATTGATAATTTAAGATCCATAATTAATTCACAAATCAAAGAAACAAATCACTCGTCTTTATAACATATTATGTTTTATACCTTATCAATGTCATGTCTATAATCATCGACGACGAAATTGATATCTGCGTCGAGACCACGAAATTTGATCGCAGCTCGGTCGTAAGCCCTGGTATATATATTATTCTTTTATTAATAAGTCAAATTACTAGCTATTTCTTTATATTATCAAAAAAGATTTTTTACTGTTTCTTTATTATCTTCAACGAACTATAATGCATATGTTGACAAAATATAAAACATACTAAAATGACGAATGTTGTAAAAATTAATACATATATCAAATTCTGTTTTACCTTGCTGCTGCGTAGGCAGTATCAAATCCGCCTGTTAAAAGAAACATTAGGTAACAAAAAAAGATTAGAGTAATGATCAACAAATTGTGTTCAATAAAAACGTGAAAGATAGAGAAGTAACAAACATAGTAATGAGTTGTAAATTGTAATAGTCTATTATGTTTTGTCTTTTGCATATTTATTTTTATAGGTAGTTGGCATTATAAAAAGGTAAAAAAGAAAAAAAAAAAGTTTTTTTAGCGGTACATGTTAACAGAAGTTGTCAGACAAGATCTACAAATTAATTATCACAAAAATATACTATAGTTAGAAATTCATTGTTATGCCTATATATAGACACACACACACACATACACGTAATTAATTAAGACTGCCCAATAATTACAAAATATGATCTACTTACCCAAATAAACTTGCTTTCCACAATCCCTACAGATCATCATCAATCCCAACACCAAAATTAGAAAATACTTATATAGCAACAATTCAATAATATTAAAAAATTTTGAAATAACGAATTATATATATTTGTTGTGTTTACCAAATATGAGATTCCCAACGACCGGTACGACGGTAAAAAGTGACGCCACGATACTGGGAGCTTCGAGACCTTGGCCCTCTTCTACTCTTCTTCACCATTTGTTGTTTATTCCTCTGTAAAGAAGACAGATTCAACCAGTGACTATCGTTGACGGAGAGCTCAATATTCCGGCGAGCATCAGCCACCGGAAAGAGATCTCCGGTTTCTTGAGGAGGAGGAGGAACGATGTCATCGTCGCGTTTGAGAATTCCAAAGGTGATGAAAGCCTCTTTGGCTACAGAATCTGTAGAGGAGGAAGAGGAAGATGAGAAGTTAGATTCTTCTTCACATGTGGATGAGATCATTAATGGTACTTTCCGATCTTGATCTTCGTTAAAAGAAGAAAAGATTTTAAGGTTAAGATCCAACATGATCAACTCTTAGCTACAAACGGTGTCGTATGGTTTTATTTTTCTCCGACGAGAGAAAGAGAAAAAAAAGAGAGAGGATAAGTGGCAAAATGGGAAGAGAGGGTTCTTCTAAAAGAGGGAAGAAAAAGAACGTGGGACGTGTTCACTGTGAAGGTTGCATTGGATACACTTGCCCTTTATTTGCCTTTTCAAACCTTTTTTTTTTTTTTTTCTGTTATTTGATTTTTTAATAATATAAATGTACTCTCTTTTATTTGTTTTTAAAAAATAATATAAATGTACTTGCCTTGCCGATGTATCGAATATATAAATGTACCATAAAATAGTTTTTCCTTTTTGTTGATTAATATGAGAGCCGTAGAGAGAATGATGTACGATGAGTTTTTACACTTTTGATGTTGTAAACTCAAGGCGTTAGTACGATGTAAAATACTAATTTTTTCTTTTGTTGGATAACTTTGTCTTTTACTGAACTCTTATCTAATTTAAATCATGAACCCAAAAAATGCCATCAAATAAGTAATTAAAGAAGCTAAAAGAGAGAGGAGTACAAAAAATGGAGTAAATATATATAGTCGCGGTCTATTATTACGGTATATAATAGATTTTTCTGCTCCCATAATCTAATTTAACAACTTTTGATCGAGTCATGATTAACAAGTTTTTAAAAATAAATAATATCATAGAGTTTTAAGAAAACATTTTTATGATGTTTTAATATCAATAAAGCCAAAAGTCAAACCTTAAAGATGTATTATATTGTGATTGGTTGAAGAGTAGTTTCTATGTTTTTATAATTATTTCGAGTATTATAATTTATAGTCTCTATTGCCAAATAAATTGTTAATGCATGTTCGAATGTAGAATCGTCTATAAGATTTTAATTTCTTTTTAATTGCCAAGTGTACGTGATTAAATACGATAGGCCTAGTGGCTAGTGCCGACAAACGAAATGTAAAAGAAACTTAATTAGCAAAGTCAATTATAAAAGTAATATAAAGTCAATATCTGAAATTTTCAATATCCTATCAGCAATATTAAAAAATTTAAATAGTCGATTCTTACAATTTTTCATTTATCTTCTTTGTTATAGCAACAATTTTCATTTATCTTATTTGTTATAGCAACAATTTTGCATTTTTCATTAATTACCAACAGAATCAAATAGTCACAAGTAATTATTGATGAATGAAAATATACTATATGTTTGTTATACATAGAATGTCGGTAACACAATTTGACGACCAAATTTTGAGGAATAATGATGAATTATGCCGTAATTGAGACTTATCAGTAATAACTAAAAAGAAATCTTGATTAGAAAAGGGTCTGTTCATATTCCTTTGTCAATGTTTATTTTTCATTCTACATGACGGATGCATATGCATATTTTGATGCTCGGAAAACGTAAATATGTTTTGAAAATAATATGTTTTGAAAATTACAACAGATTTGAATTTGTCATTTTTTCAACATGTTGGTGGTAATAAAATTACTGAATGTGTGGATTCAATATTTGTTTTAACTTTAAAGCAAGTATACAATTATATTCAACAATAAAAATGATAAATTCGTCCACATCGTCTACTCCGTTCAGCTTGCTTTATATACCCACCGTTGGATCGTAAGTAATAAGGTCTTATTTATTTATTTATTTCTAATTCATTTCATTTGGCATCTAGCGAGAGCAATTATTGAGTTGAGAGGTCCCTCGTGTGATTCCAATGTGTGAAGAAGATATGACAAAATCTAACGGTCAGGGATTTTTTTGGGTACTTTGGGGTTTTTGGTTCTCGTCGCAGAGATAGATATCTACAACGTGTGAAATAAAGGCACACATGTGATTTTGTTTCTCTATGCACCATTTAAAGAATCACGACAATCCTTTCTCTATCTTTTCTTCTTTTTTTCGTTAAGGACAGTCCTTTCCCATTCAAACTAAAGATTACGATCTATGGAAAAAAAAATACATAGCAACACAAATAAGAGAGACCGACATATTTCTTATTGCGTGTAAATCATATATTTTAGCTTTCATTTCAAGAAATTGGAACTATTTGGTTTGCCTTTCTCTTATCCAATATGAACAACAATTGGTAGCTTAAACAAATTATTGTTATATAGTAAAAATATGTTACATCAATCAGTTTGTCTGAAATACTTTTACTGAAATAAATCAGCTGGTCTAAAATAAATCAGTTGGTCTGAAAGTTAACTTATGATATGGTTGATCTATAAGATGTAAATCATCTTTCTTATTTCATCTCCAATGGCTTATTTATATACATCTTCTCTGTACGAGCGGCTTCACTTTACCATTATTTTTTTCAACCTATCCAAATTTTATTTTTAAACTTTCATAGTTAATATAAATTCTTAGTAACATTTTATTTTAATTATTTTCTTATAAATTTAGAAAACCACATTTTGAGAATTTATATATCTATTTTTTGTTTAAAAATTGTTTTAGTAAAAAGGATTTCTAAACACTAATAAATACTTTATTTAAAAAAATAAATATTATTTTAGAATACCCTTTTTATTAATGAATCTATATTTTATATTAATAACCTCCAACTATATATTATATTTTATTACTAATTTAATTTATTTCAAAAGTAGTATTAAGCTGAATACTATATTAGACATGCTTTAAATTTTTAATATTTTAAAATTCCTATAGTTTTCTAAAAGAAAAATAAAAGAATTTCGAATGGAGTAGAATAAATAGAATAAATTATTACAGATATTTGAACCACCCTTCCTCAAGATTTTTTTTTTTTTTTTTTTGGTAATGAGATGGATCTTCATTTCCAAATAATTGGAGGAACAGAAAGAAAATCTAGACCCCAACATAAACTATACAAAAAAATGATAAAGGTGTATAGTCAATGAATTAAAGAATAAGAGAGAGGGTGTGATGTTTACACGTTCGGGGCCCAAACCAAGGATGGGTCCAATTTGCCAACTACTATTTCTTTATGTATTGAGATAGTAATAAGAGAGAGAAACCTTAATGGAGACAGAGGGGCAGTGGGGTTACGTCAATTGTCACATATTCAACCACTCATCAATCACTCCAAATCTTATTTTATCTTTTGTTCAATAGTTATGTATGATAGATTTCATGATAAGTTGTTTTACAATTCTCAGCCGTTCAATTTATCCAGATATGCAAGAAAAAAGTTTTACTTTAAGGAATCTGCCCTTTCCTTATTTGGTAAGACTAAATATTGTTTTTTTCTTTTCTTTCCACCATACTATCTATTCCTTCGACAGGTAAAAGAAACCTTCTCTTTTAACATTCTTATTACTTGCAGTGCACAATAACCTAATAACCTTAATCATTTCTAATTCACCACAGTTTAAAGTTTATACTTGAGCAAAAAACTGGAATGTTATCTACGGCTCCATTTTGTTTAATGGTTTGTATCAAATACTTTATCATTAAAATATATAGTTCACATTGTAATTATAATATCTAGCTGCCTTTAAAAACCTACTACAATTATACTAGCGAGACAAGAATTTATAACATAGTAGTAATTTGTATTTATGCCATTGTCGATTCACCACGCGAATCTAAACCGGCTTGAATAGTGAGTACTACAACTGACCAATTAATAATACTCATTATTAGTGATGGGGTTAATAATTTATTTGTAAGCTTCTGGTTTTGCACTTGTGTTTCTAGTTTCTACTGTTCTACAACTACCACAACACAGTTAAAATAGGGTGATTTGATTAAACATGGTTATTAAAGACCTCTAAAGTTTTCAAACAGCATTTTCCAGCCTTTAAAACCACTTTTTGTAAGATTAAGTATTTAACTATACTAAACTATTGCATAACCATATACTTTAATTACAATATCATTTTGCGTAGTTAAAAAGTTTAGGAGGGTGAATTTAAAATTTAACAAGGTATGTGAGTGAGAAACGATTGCTAGGAATATATTTGGTCTGTTGGTATAAGAGGTAGATCTATAAAAGGTCGATAGAGAAATTAGTGGAAACGCATGAAGCACGTTATAAGGTTAAATAATTGAAGATTCAACCAAAATTTTTAATAACCAATGTTTAAAAAAAATATATAGTGGAAATGCCATAAAAAAACTTTTATCTTTACAAATTTTTCCAACTAAAGCTTCCAACTATTTGTGTTTTTAAAACAAACATTCAAGTTGATAAAATTTTCCAACAAAAATTTCAAACTATTTTTGTTTCCAAAACAAACTTCCAACTATAAAGTTTTGCTTATTTAAACTCTCAAATTCTCAATTTTGACGCACATGAATTTGCTGACGTCGTCAATAATACTATAAAATGAGGATATGAATTTGCTGACGTCGTCAATGATACATTATTGACGACGTGAGCCCCATTCAGTTTTTTAAGTATATTTAAAAACAATGAAAATTTTATAACGTTTTCAGTTTAATGTTTGACGCATATGAATTTGCTGACGTCGTCAATAATATTAATATGAGGAGATACGTATAAGAAGAGGGCTCGTCGGAACAGTTTTGGGCGACGTGGTTGTTTCGCCCCCCCTCCTTGTTTACCAAGCCAAAGCCAAGTCCCATTTACTTCCAATTGAATTGACGAAAGTGCCCTCTCGAAATAAACATGTGTTCTATCCATTTTTATGTTCAGTTCTGATTCATGTTGATGATACTTCAAAGTTCAGCAGCTTGATTTTTAAGAAATAGAGTTTTCAGATTTTGTAAAACACACATTTTGACTACTTTTAGTGTAAGATTAGAGAGGGTTCTGTGTTCCACTTTTATTGGTTTTTTACACTTTTTTTTTGTTTTTTTTTTGGACAAGGAAAGATGCTCCATATATAACTATAGTAGATATAAAAGTTATTTTCGTTTTTATTTTGTCGATCATTCTGCTTCAAAGTCATATGCCGTCTTGTCAGGACAACTTGTAAGAAGATATGCTCGAATATAGAAAAGTTGGTTGAGTATAGAAAAAATTCAAGATCACAATATTGAATCATTTGAAATTAAGTTAAGAAAAATATAAACGTGATAGACATATTGATGTGTATAAAAATTACGGCAAAACAATGTATATCAAGTATATAGATTTGTTTTTTTTTTAGGAATCGAATAATGGATGATTATGTTGAAGAATTGTACTTGTTTCTCTCTTTATCAACAACAGTAGATTACGATTTGTTGTATCACACAAGCGGACTGTGACCCAAATCCAAATTATTTAGCTAAAGTTGACTTGATAACCGTATCATTCTCAGAGAAATATTGTCTCGCAGTAGCATTTGACCAAAATTTTAAACATTATCATGTAGGTGAAATTTGAAAACTATCGTAATGTAATCGACTTAACTGGGGATGTAGCAATTATGCACTCTTAGTTTATATAATTTACTGTGTCTTTCGTGTGATTTGAACGATTTTATACTTTAGAATTACAATATTCATACAAGTGCTCTAAAATCATACCCCCTTTGAAATGTACGAACATCTATGTTTTCAGTAGTCCAAAAACGTTTTCCCTTAATGATTAAAACATACTTTGCAAAATTAGTGGTGAGTGGACTAGAAAGTCGAAATACTCATAAGATCATTGCACGAGCCGCATGGTCCACTTGGCTATGAAGAAGTTTCTAACCGAGTAGTTGATTTGACAAAATATGTTGGCAGCCGAAGATTGTTCGGTCAAGTTTTTTTTCTAGACGACAATCTATTTCATCTTTGGTAAACACACAAAACTCTCATAAGCATGTTGGAGTTGCTTCTTAGCACACACAACATGCAGGTCAACTAATTCAAAAATTTTATTTATTTCCATTAAAGTTTAATTGGCAAATTTATTCTGTCGCTTTGGTCAGCTATTCACAAAATTCATGGTTTTTGTGACAAAATTAAATTATATGTAAAAAATCAATTGATAAAATAATGTTACAAGTAACAAGATCTTAATAATTTAAAATGTGTTCCGTACCATATAAATCTGAGACACATCTTGGTAACATGTAGGTATGGGCAAAAAATCCGAAATCCGAAAACCGATTCGAAATCGGACCGAAAAATCTGGTTCCAAAACCGAATCACATAGTCATAAAACCCGAATGGATTCTAAATGTGTCTACCCGAATTACATGAACCAAATCCGATCCGAACCAAAAACTGAACATTATAACTGAAAACCCAAAATATATTTATATATAAAAAATATTAGTTATAATTTTATATCCAAAACTACTAAATAAAAAAAAATCTGAATAATCAGAATTTTATAATTTTAATAATCCAAATAATATTAGTTATATTAGTTGTAGTTTTGCAATTTTTGAAAAATTTAACCAAATTTTCTAAAATTTTTACATTTTTTGATTTTTTTGAAATCCAATTCGAATCCGACGAAACAAAACCGAATAGTCATAAAACCCGAACGGATACTAAACTCTCCTACCCGAATTATCCAAATTCGAAAAAATCTAAACCGAATCTAATCCAAAACCCGAATACCTAAGCCTAGTAACACAGATAAAAAATTGATCACAGCAATATGATGTTGGCATGATCTCATTTTCCTCTCAAATAATTAACAACAAAATCAAACATTTTTTTAAAGTCCTCATTAATTAAAAACTTCGGACGACAATGGAAGCTAGACATGGGCAAAAGTAATCAGATCCGAATATCCGACCCGAAAATACCCGAACAGAATCCGATCCGAAGTTTAGAAAGATTCCTAAATTCCTATACCCAAAAAACCGAATCCGAACCCAAACCAGAACCGAACCAAGAACCGAATGGGTACCCGAAATACTCAAATATAATTATATATATACAAATATTAATTATATTTATATTTAATATAGCCTAATTATCTAAAATTACAATTATAAAGCTAGATATATCAATTATTTTAAAACAAAAATAGTCAAAATATTAAAAATACCTAAATTATAAATATTTTTAATTATATTTGTAAAAAATTTATTCAAATTTTATCAAATTCTATTCAAATTTAATCATTTTCTTATTTTTCTCCAATATTTCGGATACCCAAACCCGAACCGAACCAGCATAGATTCGAACCGAATCCGATCCAAAAAATAAGAATACCCAAAAAGTATCTTAAACCCTAAACAAAAAAACTCAAAAATCCAAAAAATTCGAAAAATTTGATCCGAACCTGAACGGGTACCCCAACGCCCAAAAACTATTGGGGAATTATTTTTTTTAAAAAAGGAAAAAAAATGCTGCAAGATGTGTTTTTACTTTCTACACTTTTATGACTGTTTTGGTATTTAGTTTTCAACGTCTTTTTTTTTAATCTATTTTTCGTTAAAAATCAGGCCACACCGGCTACGGCGTAACATCTTTCTCCGGACGGCCATCGTCAAATTCTCCACAACTAGAAACCCCATTTCTCAAAATCCAATTTTTACACTAATTTCTTACTCTGATTTGATTAGATTTGGTGGTTGGAACAATGGACGACTATACAAGAGAGATGATGGATCTCAAGACCTTAGTCACTCGAACCCTAGAGAAGAAAGGTGTTCTCGCTAAGATCCGGGTAAAATTTTGTTTTTCTCTCTTTCGATTCCTTTGATATATTACTGGGTTACTTTAAAATTCGCATAGACTTGTTTGGAAAATGGAAACGGAGAAGAAATTTGCAAGTTTCAGTCTTTTAGTTCAGTTAAAAACTCATACTCTACTTTTTTAGGGTTTATAGATTCAGAATCTTGTGTTAGTCGATTGAATGTATGTATTTAGAAACTAGTTTCTAAGTGAATGCAAATTGTAATCTGAAATTGAATTGCTCTATATTTGGTTTCGAATTTGGAGACGAGCTGACATAATTAAGTTGCTTCTGTAGGCTGAGCTGCGAGCGAGTGTGTTTGAGGCAATTGAAGAAGAAGATAGAGTGATAGAGAACAACGAAGGGTTGCCTCCAGCTTTGTTGGGAAGCTGCAATGATGGTGCAAGGCGGCTTCATGCTCTTCCTTCAGGTCTTTCACAATTTCTTTGTGCTTTCTCCATGGTTTTATTTGAATGGCTTGTCTAGGTTTCGCAATTTTATTTTGATTCATGACCCTGCTATAACTGTGTGCACATTGCATATGAACAATGAGGTTGTGTAGTTGAGTAGGTCCTCACTTTGAACTGTTGAATGAAATGCAGGTAGGTTGCTATGTGCGTTAATTTGTGAATACTTGGACTGGGCGCAGCTTAATCACACGCTCAAAGTGTATCAACCCGAATGCAATTTGGTAATCAAGTAAATCCTTCGCTTTGAATTGTTTTTGTTTCGTTAAGTAGGTTACAGATGAACTTAACCTTACTTTCTGACTAATCTGGTGATCTGCATTGTTTCCGAAAACCTATGCAAAGCCAAAAGACTCTTGGAAGTCTGAATTAATCGACTTTAGTAGCAGCCACGGTTTGGAGCTCAACAGAAATGGAGATAGCCTACCTCTCCTTATGCGTGTTCTTGAAGGATTCTTGAAGTTCCAGGTATTTCTTTGATTTTTTTTTTCCCTGGGAAGATGTCTGTAGCAAGGAGGAAAGGTTGTAGTGTTTTCAGGTTTAGTTCTGTTGGTGAGACTCAAGCTTTACAAACACCAATCTCTAGAAAAGCTCAAACTTGCTCTTTGTAGTTAATACCTCATACTTTTTCCAAGTAAATAAGTAAATAACTTCTTTTAGGTGTCTTAGTTTCGAGGTTAGAATTCTTGAGGGATTTGTGAAACAAGTTGAGTAAAGTTCAAACCTAAAGTTGTCTTCACATCAAAGGATCAAGTTTCCATCTTTTCACAGTAAAACCTTTATCACTTTTCTTGCTGTATTCTGCTCAGGATGGTAATTCAAGGAGAGAGTCGGAAACCGAGTCATCATCAAGCCTTGACTCCAGAAATCCTCCTCGCAGATCATCTGCTTCTGATAGCTTACCTCTACGAAGGTATATAACTCTAACTCAGTTATAAACTTTCATTTTGCCTCTTTGAGCCAGACATGCTTAATTATTTGATGTTAAATTATATGTGCAGGCCGGTTTCTTCATCCCAAGCATCGGGTGAGTCATTGGTTCCCCTATTTTCTTGAAGTATTGGTTGAAATATGTATGTGTCATTATTTTTGATACCAAATAAATTCAAGAAGATTTTTCAGATAGAAGAGCCGGGTTGTCTACTTCTGGGTACAGAAAGGACGAATTCAACTGGAGACATGGTAATGAAGATGCTGCACATGAAGAAGTAATGAGAGCTTCAGCAGCATTGGAAAATCTTCAGCTCGATAGGAAAACTCGGAACTTAACATCGTCTTGGAGGTAAGCTTTTCAAAGCTCTTATCATGGATTGAATCACACCAAATTGAAATGAAAACATAGTAGAAAAAAGAAGAAGCAAGTTGTGGTAAATCTGATCCATCAGTTTGGTGGTTGTTTTGTAGGAGTGTGAGGGATGGAAGAAATGAAGAAGAAGGGAGAGCTTGATTTAGGTTTTTGGATTTGTAATGGTTTATGTATGTGATAAAATGATAATGATAATGGTATACTCCCTTTGTTTCGGTTTATTAGATATTTTTATCTAAAAAATTTCATTGATGATTTAATTTTTTAACTTTATACACTAAAAACAAAATGATAAGTACAAATCATCCAATGAAAAAATACAAAACATGTTCTCTTTATCCAATAATCTTTCTAACTTTGCTTGGATTCAAATTCACTAGAATAACCTTAACCAATCTTTAATTTAAGCTTTTTTTTTTAATAACTTTATATATACTATACACACAAATTATAACCAAAAAAAAACTTTTTTTCTATAATGCGATTTTCTTTTAATTTACTAGATTTTTTTTTGTTGCAATCTATTTTTTTTTGTTTCAATCTATTTTTTGATTAAAAAAAATGAAACATATTAGAATATTTTTGAAAATATTATATTTTCCCTTGATATTATTTCGAAGTTTCAACGTCTTCTCTTTTTCTTCGTTTATGCTACTAAAGTACCACTCTGGCTAACGCAGCGCTTCTCTCCGAACGGCATTGTCGAATTCTCCGGTGACCAAAACCCGAATTACACAGCAAGAGGATTCTATTATTTTGATCTGTCTTCAATTGACGGTGAGAACAATGGACGATTATACTAGAGAAATGATGGATCTCAAGACCTTAGTCACTCGAACCCTAGAGAAGAAAGGTGTTCTCGCTAAGATCCGGGTAAAATTTTCGTTTTTTTTCTTTCCATTCGTCTAGTTCTGTGCCATACTCTATTCGGTCGCAGAGATTTGTGGAGAAATGAGATACGGAGAAGAAATTCGCTTGAAATAACAATACATTTACATTTCTAGGGTTCTTGTTTCCAGATCTTTGGTTAGTGGATCGAATGTCTTGACAGAATTTTGTATTGTGATAATTTCAGTGTGAATTCACAATTTTTGTCCTACTTAGAAATTGAGTCTGTAAAAAAATATGTTATCTTTATTGTCAGGTTGAATTGGATACGTTAAGATTTGGTTTGGAGATTGAAGAGTTGTTTTAAAAAAAAAATATTTCTGCTGCTGATAGTTTAGTTGCTTCTGCAGGCTGAGCTCCGTGCGAGTGTGTTTGAGGCAATTGAAGAAGAAGATAGAGTGATAGAGAACAACGAAGGGCTGCCTCCAGCTTTGTTGGGAAGCTGTAATGATCGTGCAAGGCGGCTACATGCTTCTCCTTCAGGTATTTCTCAAGTTTTTCATATATCTCTCTTCACTTTTATTCTTCGGATCTTTTCTCTTTGAATGCTTTGGTTCTAAATGGCATCTCTTGGTTTGGAGAACTTTGTTTCATTCATAAGCCTGCCATGATGCTTTCTTGATACTCAAATAACTATTGGCTAGTTCAAAATGTATGTACCCTTTTATTTGTGTGTCGAAATCGCATCAAGAACAGAACTTTACTTGTTTTTATGTTTATGCAATATGAACATTGAGGTTTTGTGCAGTTGTCGAGTAGGTCACCTTGATCACTTTTAAAACGTTGAAATGCAGGCAGGTTGCTATCTGCGTTGATTTGTGAATACTTGGACTGGGCGCAACTAAATCACACGCTCAAAGTTTATCAACCTGAATCTAATTTGGTAATCAGTTACATTCCTTTTCTTTAAACTTTTTGTTTCATTAAGAAGATTGAAAATGGAGTTTTCTCACTTATCTGGTGATTTTGATTCTGCCTGAAAAAATATGGAAAAGCCAAAAGATTCTTGGAAGTCTGAGTTACGCGACTTTAGTAGCAGCAATGGTTATGAACTCAACAGAAATGGAGATAGTGGACCGCTCCTTCTGGATGTTCTTGAAGGATTCTTGAAGTTCGAGGAGGTATTTGATTCTTTTTTACTCTCTGAAGATGTCTATCTATAAATAATTTCTTCTCTCTGTCTACAAGTTTTATAACCATACATCAAACAAATTACAATAGTCCAGCTGTAGAATGTGATTTCTGGGCTGTAGTGTTTCCAGTTCCTATTCTATAATTGAACGTGACCAATACTTATTGGGTACATTCAAACTTTACAAACACCAACTTACACGAAGTACTTTTTCCAAGTAAATAAAGTGTCTAAGTCGAGATTAAAATTCTTCAGAGATTTAAGAAACAAGTTTTGCAAAATTCCAAGCCTTAAGTTCTCTTCACACCCAAGGATTATGTTTCAATCCTTTCATAGCAAAACCATTATCATTTGTCTTGCAGTATCCTATTCTCCTCAGGTTTAGTGATCAACATTTTATTTAATGAATTTTCCTTCAGAAGATGAATCAGGCCATGGGTGGTTCAAGGAGAGATTCAGAAACAGAGTCCTCATCAAGCCTTGACTCCAGAAATCCTCCTCGCAGATCATCCGCTTCTGATAGCTTACCTCCTCAACGAAGGTAACTCCAACTCCATGTTATTCCAAATCAAAGACTTTAACTCTTTCATGTTGCTCACGAGTCTGGCATTCTTTACTTAATGGGCAGGCCGCCAGTTTCTGCATCTCAAGCATCGGGAGCCGCTACCTCTGGGTATAGAAAAGATGAATACAATTGGAGATACGACAATGAAGATATACCGGAAGAGGTAACAAGAGCTTCAGCAGCACTGGAAAATCTTCAGCTCGACAGGAAAACTCGGAACCTAACATCATCTTGGAGGTAAGCTTGAAGACTCTTGTTATATCCTGTACCTCACAAGTTGGATGGAACTGAAAAACAAGTTATGATAATCTGATCTATTGGTCTTATTGATGTTGTTTAGGAATGTGAGGGATGGAACAAGTGAAGAAGAAGAGAGTAAAGATTGATCAAGGCTTTTGATAAAATTCAGCTTGTATGTGTGTATCTTTTGTTTATGGTTTTAAATGTTGCAACTCGGTTTCTTTAGCTTTTTGTTTGTCGTGTTTTATCTCGCAAAAGAAATTGTTTGAGAAAGTGATTGGAATTAAGATTATGGATATAATTACAACCAAATGCTATTGTCCTTCTTAAGAGGATAAACATGTTCTAATGTGATGTTTTAAAAGAAAAGAAATGTTAATCTGTGAAGGTGGTAGACTAGAACCAACTACAATTAAGCCATTAATCTGGAACTTTCTATACAACAAATGCAAATCTGTCACAAAAACGTATTAGTTTTAAGGGAAAATACCATAAAAAAACCTTCAACTTTGAACATTTTTCCAACTTAAACATCTAACTTTTTGTGTTTCCATTTAAAATCTCCAACTAAATTGTTTTTCCAAAACAAACCTTCAAATAATCTAAAATGTGCGTAAGGTTGGGTTGACTAACGGTCAACATCTAACACCGTTAACAAAAATCAATTTATTTTATTAAACAATTATTATTTTTCAATTTAATTAGAAAAAACAAAAAAAATCATAACGAAAAAACTAAAACTAACTAAAAATAAAATAAAACAAAAAATAATATTTTTTAAAAAAATGTTAACATAATAAAAATAATATTTTTTATTATTAACAATAAAAATTATCTTCTCTAAATAAAAATTATTAAACAAAAATGAATATTACATTAATTAAATGTTATATTTACAATAATAAAAATATTAATTTTTTTACCAACCACATATTAATATTAGAAACTCACTCCATAATTGATAGTATAAACTGGAGGAAAAATATTTACAAACATAGTTTCAGAAAATAATAACACTGTTATATTAAAAATATATTAAGAAAAAAGTTTTTATTTAGATAAAATAAGTTTTATTATAATATTAAAATTTAATATTATAATCAATTAATTTATTTTTCTTTTCTTATTTGTTAGCATTGTTAATGGTAAATAATATAACAATATTAATTTAATCAATATTTATAATGTTGAATTTTAATTAATCTTTACTGTTAATATTATAATGAATTAATTTATTTTTTCTTTTCCTATATTTTCTGGAAATTATATATTTTTATTTATTTAATTAAAAATCTAAATAAAAAGAAAAAATCTAAAGTTTTGTTAGAAAAAATAATTGAAAATAATTATATTTTTATTTATTTATTTAAATAAATAATTTTTATTTAGAAGACATAATTTTTTTATTATTTTATTTAGGCTTTCGAATTATATTTTTAGTTTTTTCTATTTAAATAAAAAATAATACTTTTTGACACGAAATTATTATTGTTAATCCGTTAGTCAACTTAATCTCATGCACATTTTAGATTATTTTAAAGTTTGTTTTGAAAAACAATTTAGTTAGAGGTTTTATGTAGAAACACACAAAATTGGATGTTTTAGTTGGAAAAATGTATTAAGTTGGAGGTTTTTTATGGTATTTTATCTAGTTTTAAATTTCTCTAGTTTTTTTTTTAAATATAATTTTTCACTCATTTTTAATTATTAATTTTTTGAAGAGATAATTCTCTTTATGATTTATCTTTGTTACAGAAAAAAGAAAAAAGAAAAAGGAAAAAAAGAGAGACAAGTAAAAGGTGTTTAGGGTTTTAAAGCATTTTTATTTGTTGTCAGCTTCCTCTCTCATTCTCTCTAGCTCGGACTCAAACTACTCAGTCCCTTTCCCGGCGTCGCTTCAATTCTCAGTGTTTCTCCGGTAAGTCCTAAATAAGCTTTCGCCTCAATGTTTAGTCTCTCTAGCCACCTGCGAAAACATACTCGGAAATTGTTCATCTCTTTATCTTCTTCGCTTGAAAAGTTTTAGCCTTTGTTAATTATTCTACTCTTCTCCTCTTGTTGTATTGTTACTACTTATCAAGCCATGGAAGCTCGGATTTTGCAGTCTTCTTCTTGCTGCTTTTCAGCTCTTGACACTGTCAATCGATACCGTTTCTCTTCTGCATCATCACCGAAACCACTCTCAATCACCTTAACTCAGACGACAAGGACAAGGAAAAGGGCATCTCGTGTTTTATCAATGTCGAAGAAAGATGATGACACCAATAGTCTCACTTACAAAGATTCAGGTGTTGATATTGATGCTGGAGCTGAGCTCGTTAAACGAATCGCAAAGATGGCTCCTGGAATCGGTGGATTTGGTGGTCTATTTCCACTAGGTATATATAAGAAAAGGTTCAAAATTTCACCTGAATTGTTGAAAGTTTTCGTCTTTTGATGAATGAGTGTGTGTGTGGCTTTGTTTGTACAGGTGATTCTTATCTCGTAGCTGGTACGGATGGTGTAGGGACTAAACTTAAATTAGCGTTTGAAACTGGAATTCACGAAACCATTGGAATTGACTTGGTAAAGATATTGTCTTTTGAGTTTTTATTTGACTTTATGCTGACCGTCAAATACACTCATCGTTTTGTTTCTTGTTTCAGGTTGCTATGAGTGTGAATGATATTATTACTTCTGGTGCAAAGCCTCTGTTTTTCCTAGATTATTTTGCTACTAGTCGTCTTGATGTAGACCTTGCAGAAAAGGTATTATTGATTCATCTCTTTCCTCTATGACTTTGAGCTTGCTTTAGGAGTTGATATTGATGTTGATCATTATGATTTGTTTCCAGGTCATTAAAGGGATTGTTGATGGTTGTCAGCAATCAGACTGTACTCTCTTAGGAGGAGAGGTATGTATTTTACAGTTTGACATCAGCTTTCGACAATGTAGTTTATGCAATCTTTTCTTAATCTAGTTTTGGTTGGTTTAGACTGCAGAGATGCCTGGATTTTATGCAGAGGGTGAGTATGATCTCAGTGGGTTTGCAGTAGGCATTGTAAAGAAAGATTCTGTTATTGATGGTAAAAACATTGTGGCTGGAGATGTTCTTATTGGCCTTCCTTCTAGCGGTGTTCATTCCAATGGTTTCTCTTTAGTTAGAAGGTAAACAGTTAGCGATATTCGTGGTTTTAAGCTTCTGATTCCATGGCATTTAACCGCATTCCAATTGCATCCCAACTGTTGCAGGGTATTGGCTCGAAGCAATCTTTCACTGAATGATGCGCTTCCAGGTGGATCAAGTACTCTTGGTGAAGCTCTAATGGCACCAACTGTCATTTATGTGAAACAGGTTGGTTTGTTTTGTCAACAAAAATTCCACCATTTCATTTGTTACTAATTTCATTACTCTCTCTCTCTCTCTGCTATTCACAGGTACTTGACATAATCAGCAGAGGAGGAGTGAAGGGGATAGCTCATATAACAGGCGGAGGTTTCACAGACAACATTCCCCGAGTCTTCCCGGATGGTTTGGGTGCTGTTATTCACACCGATGCTTGGGAACTTCCTCCTTTGTTCAAATGGATCCAACAGGTAACAAATGAGTGGGATAATCATAGGTACACTGGAGGAAATGATGTAGATACTTTACAATGTTTGATTGTGTTTTGGTGATTATATAGTCTGGGAGAATAGAAGATAGTGAGATGAGAAGGACGTTTAACTTGGGAATAGGGATGGTTATGGTGGTGAGTGCAGAGGCTGCTTTGAGAATACTAGGAGAAGCCAAGAATGGAGACTATGTTGCTTATCGCGTAGGAGAGGTTATAAACGGTGAAGGCGTAAGCTATCATTAGATCATTGTTGTGTGTACTTTTAAAAGACCATGTGCTGTGTTTTGTTGAGTTTTTGTTTCCCACCGGTTTGTTTTTAAGAAATAATCCATTTTTTGAGAAGCATTTTTCTAACGGTTTTATGAGTTTAACAAAACCAGGATATGAGGCATTGTTGAAAAATGCGCATGTATTATCTTTCAAATTTTGTAAAATATAAACGTGTAGTTAATGTCAGTTTCAGGATCACTGTTGATTTAGTAAGTGTTCAGTTCGTAGCCAATGCAGGGCCTGAAGCATATGTTAGAGCAGCCTCGATATATTTAAAATTTTTTTGTTACGAAACAGAAATTTTCAAATAAATAGGTTTTAAAGTTTTGAAACTAAGTGAACGTGGAAAAAGAAAATTCATTCAAGAGATAGATATATCCCAATCTTTTTCTTATGGTTATCTCTTAAAATTTTCAATATAAAAGGAAGGTGGCGGGGGTACGAGGGTTAGGATTATAAAACCTTTCAGTTTCTGCTTCTCATTTCTCGACACCAAAGTCCGAATTGAAGCCGAACTAGTCGTCCACTCTTGTTTCATCAAACAATGGAAGCTCGGATTTTGCAGTCTTCTTCTTCCTGCTTGCCGTCTCTTAACATTGTCAATCGATACAGTTTCTTGTCCGCATCACCACCGAAGCCTCTCTCGATCAGCTTTCCTCAGATCACGAGAACAAGAGCAAGAGCAAGAGCATCTCGTGTTTTATCCATCTCGAAGAAAGATGATGATACCGCTAGTCTCACTTACAAAGATTCAGGTGTTGACATCGATGCTGGAACTGAGCTCGTTGAACGAATCAAAAAGATGGCTCCTGGAATAGGCGGATTCAGTGGTCGCGTTCCATTTGGTATATATAATGGAAAATATTTGAAACTTTTTTTTGGGTCTTCTAATGGATATATGAGTGTGCGTGGCTTTTTACTTGAGCAGGTGAAAATACTTTTGCCGTGGTTGGTACGGATGGTGTAGGGACTAAACTTAAATTGGCATTTGAAACTGGTATTCATGACACCATTGGAATCGACTTGGTAACAAATAGTTTTCCTTTGTTTCTTCTTTATTTATAATGCTGCCTCACAAACACAAGTCATGGCTTTGTACTTTTGTTATAGGTTGCTATGAGTGTGAATGATATTGTTACTAGTGGTGCAAAGCCTCGGTGTTTCCTAGATTATTATGGTACAGATCGTCTCGATGTTGACCTTGCAGAAAAGGTTCGTACCATTGCTTCATTTCTTTCCCTTTCGAGTTTGTCCTTGCTTTAGGACTTGATGTTTATGTAGAATTAACATTATGCTTATGCTATGTTTTACAGGTTATTAAAGGGATTCTTGAAGGTTGTCGGCAATCGGATTGTCCTCTCGTAGGAGGAGAGGTATATGTTTTACAGTTAGACCCATTTCTAGTTTTTGACTATGTATAATTTTTGCAATCTTTCCATAACTTTTGTTTCGATTTTTGGTTTGTGTTTTTAGACTGCAGAGATGCCTGGCTTTTATGCAGGGTCGGGGGGTGAATATGAGCTCGTTGGGTTTGCAATGGGAGAAGTGAAGAGAGATTCTGTTATAGATGGTAAAAACATAGTAGCAGGAGATGTTCTTATTGGCCTTCCTTCTAGTGGAGTTCATGCCAATGGTTTCTCTTTAGTAAGAAGGTAAAAACTTAGTTATATATAGTCAAGGTTTTAAGCTTTCTGATTTCATGACACTAAGCCACTTTATTGCTGCAGTGTAGTGGCTCAAAGCGGTCTTTTGCTGAATGATACCTTTCCAGGTGGTTCAACTACTCTTGGTGAAGCAAGTCTTCCCTGATGGTTTAGGTGCTGTTATGCACACTGATGCTTGGGAAGTTCCACCATTGTTCAAATGGATCCAACAGGTTATGAATGGATGGGTGATAGAATCATCTATCATTCATGATACAACTAACAAAACGATGTATATACATACTTAAAAGTGATTGATTGTTTTGGTTTATTTATATAGTCTGGGAGGATTGAAGACAGTGAAATGAGAAGGACATTTAACTTGGGAATAGGGATGGTTATGGTGGTTAGTCCAGAAGCTGCTTTGAGAATACTTGGAGAAGTTGAGAATGGAGACTATGTTGCTTATCGCATAGGAGAGAGGTTATTAACGGTGAAGGCGTTAGCTATCATTAAAGCTTCTAATGGCAGCTGTTTTTTTTTTTTTTTTGAGTTTTGAGTTTTTTATGTTTCTGGAATTTTGAGGGAATCTTAAGCTAAGTTGGTTTACGTTTGAAATAAAATAGGAAACCGAAGACAAAACTTGGTTTCGAAGTTGGTAGTGAAAATGATTGTTCTTTTCTCTATCGAAGCTGAGGGAAATTTACAGCATTTCTGAAAAATGCGTCTATTTGAAAACATTATCCTTCTAGTTTTATAAACTATAAACATGTACTTGGTATGGGTTAAAGCTAATTGTCGCAGGAAAGAAAATGTTGGAAGAAATCTTCATAAAATTCATATATTATATCATAAACTTGGGAGAATTCAGGAGAACCGAATACTACTAGTTTACATATTAATGAACTATACACCATTCGTGTCTTGTATGTATCCCACCACCTCAAAATGAATAAACTTAGAAGTAACATACCAAACATCAAAATGAATATATTTAAAAATTATATCCAAAACTTCAATCCGAAAATTTTAAACAAAAAAAGTGCGACTGAGAAGGCTATTGCAGCTACACGTAGGACGATGATTTAACTACTAAGATTTGAAGATGGAAGTGGAAAAGAGAGCTTCAAGGTTGATGATACCTAGGAAATGACCTTAGCGTCTGTTGGTTCAGAGTTAGTCTCTTTTCCCTCCACTGATGAAGGCTTCTCCTCATTAACATGCTCCGGAGCTGTTTCCGGTGTTGTGTTCTGCAAATCGCGGGTTGGTGAATTTATTAAGCGGCAGTTACTAGATTCCAGATCGTATAGATGATGCATTAACAGGAGAATCTAATTTGGTTTCGAAGGTGTTTCGTCATGGAAGCTATCTTTAGGTATATTGTGTGTATGAAGCAGACTAACCTTATTCTTGTCACGCCACCCTAGTCCAAACGGCCGTGCTAGCAAACTGATCCTCCTTTGAGGAGGTTCTGGTATATGATCATTGATGTTTTTGACAGACGAATCTTGGTTCACTTGCCTATATATATATATATACACCCAATTCAGAATACACACAAGGGGATCAAATGTATATAGAATTTACACAAAATGTATTTGTCTCAGGTAAAAGAGAACACACCGTGGTGAAGGTTGTGCTTTGAGTTGGCCAGATTGATACTGCAAAGTTGCCTCGAGCATGGACTCTGCCATCACTGCTCTCTTCTCCATTTCAGCAAGTGCAGCAACAGCTTCCTCATATTTTTCCTGTACCAGTTTAAAAAAAAAGGAAGAAGAAATAAAGTAACATTTGGAACATGCAGACTGAAAACGTACAGACAAGGCTTAATACAGGATTAACAGAGATTTTTTTCCAAAACTAATGTGTAACTCCACTCCATGAAAGGCGAGTAGCAACCATAGCCAGAGACAGTTAAAGCTCTTCAAAACTGAATAGCATAGCCACATTTCTGTTAGTAGGAGCAAGTGCAAACTTTTTTACCTGCAAGACTTGAGCAGCATATCTCTGCGCTGCTGCATCCTGCTCAGCAAATCTTCGTGCATCCTCTGTTACCTTCTGTTCTTGCTCCACCCGCATCAAGACCTTCATATTGAAATCCATAATCTCAGAATTTGTATCAGCCATAAACAAATAAAACAGATAGATCATGCAAATGCAAACCTGTAGCATTGCACCTTCTTGTTCCTGCTTATCAGAGAGGAGTGTCTGAACTTCGGCCAACTCTTGCTCCAACTGCTCAACCTGAAGTTCACATTCATGACAAGCAGCATTTGACATCTCAAGACTATCTCAAAACTAACTGAGCACCGATGCGCCTTTGAATTAGATCAGCACAGAGATGAGAGACGAGCAACCAGCAGGAGAAGAAGAGAGAGAAAGGAAAGCAATGATGGTATTCACAAGTGAGGGAGAAAGTAATGTTCGTATTCAGAACATGGATAAAGAGACAAGTAACATAATGCGAGCTTATATGCTTAATTTCAAAAATTAACTGTCAAATTGCAAGCTTTATGGGAATACCTGGGCACTCAATTGACGCCGGTTGTCTTCCTTGACTATCTCCATGAGAGCCATCTCCAACTCTTCAGCTCTACCATAAAATAGGAAGTTTGGGAGGCATTACATATTTAGGAATATTATGTAGAGCTACAAAATTTTGACCGTTTAGTGTCCAGTTATTTATTGAGAAAAGAAACTAACCTAAGTAGCGCTGATCTTTTATCCTCAAGCAACTTGCAGAGCTCAGCCTTCAACCACAGCACCTGAAAAGTTATCAGTAAAATTTCAGAAGGGGATTCATGACTGCAAGTATCAAGTGACTTTTTCTACGTTTTCACCAGATATAATCATCTAGTATTTAAGTGTACTAAGGGGAGCAACTTTAAGCCAATAAGAAGGAAAAAAAGTTACTTGCGCTTGAAGATCTTGAACAGAATCTACCTCCCCATCCCCAGTCAGGCTAACTAACACTTCATCAGCATTACTTGATCCTGACTCGGATCGAGACAAGCTCCCATTTGTCAGTGACGCTTTGCTATCCACCAAAACAGATTTTGGGTCTTGCTTAAAACTGTATAATTTGGAGGCAAGGCCCTTAGAATCCCTCCAAGCTTGAAGCCCCTTTGATCTTTCCTCAAGTGCAGCTATTACAGCTGGCCTATGCTTGCTTCGCAATTCCTGCAATCCCATTTCATGTACATTTTGATAACCCATGCAAGCAGTTAAAACGAGCTGGCTACTATCAAATGTTGATCCAGTCAGTGATTGTAGCAAAGTAACAGCGTCTCCAGCATCCTTCGTTGTAACTAATGCAGGACCTGAGGTGAATTAAAGCATAGGTTAGGCAGTCTCGATGATGATACTGTGGGCCTGCGGCATTCAGAAGGTCCAAAAACATATAATTTGAATCAAAAGACTACTAGTCTTCAGTCAAGTACCATATAGTTCCATCAATGCGAGTGCTGTTCTGAAAAGCATAACACGATTTCCTTCAAAGAGAAGCACATCCCAGAGTCTAAGAACTGTAATCAAGAAGACGAACATTTAGAAATACAATGAGTCCTCTTCCCAAATTTCAAAACAGCTTTAATTCCAATGTTTAAAACCTGACCACTTTCCCATGGAAGCATATTCATGAAGATGGAAAGAAACCATGGCCCTGTAACCCAAGCCACTTGCACTCCAAGATAATCCAGATGATGAACTGTAGACATACAAAAGTTGCAGAGCATTAGTACTAAACTGTGAACTTTCTGCAAGATGAAACAAGAAACATGTGAAGGAACTCACCCAATTTAGGAAATCTTTCTCGAACCAACTCCTCCAGAACTAGTTGATCAACCTGAAATACAGATACAAGATACAGTGACATCAACTAACAGAAGTTTGGTGACGTAAAGGTGCATGTTGTCATGATGCATCGATCTGATATTATCACCTGAGACTCAATCATTTCTTCTGAATAATAACCATTGAAGTAGTCATCAATAATTCCTGTCAGTGCCCTGAAAATCATGAGTATTAGTTAGCAGGGGATGAAAGTGACAGATATAAAAACTAAACACAGGGCCAAGTAGTTCGTTTCTTCACAGAAAAACATGATTAGGAATGGAAATAAGAGATTAATCAAACAACATCGGTTTAGGAAAGAAAAGGATACAAAGTATGGCCTACGAACAGTTAATGTTCAACCAGAAGAAGTGAAAGTGATAGATACACAAACCAAACACAGAGCCAAAGAGCTCGATTTTAACAGAAAAACAATACTAGGAGTTGGGGATGATATAGACTCATCAAGTTTGTGAACATACCAAAAGGCATTCTCTTCGGGCATCAAAAGCAATAAAAGCGCAGCAAAGAAATTCATAGCCTGCAGATGGTATATTGACACAAGATATTAACTAGTGTATACATTAATCTTAATTTACCATGTCTATGTACTAAAAAACAAGAATAATGATATTCGTTAAGAACCAATACCTGGCAGTATCCAACAGAAGGATTATGCCTAGCATAAGCAGTAAGCAAACGCCGCAGAGCATTTCTACCATCATCATCTAGGGCAGGATGACCTGGAAAGGTTCGAGGCAAGTCCTGTATATGAAATAAGGAACGGCGTAAGAAATCTGATCAACTTCAGCATAAGCCAACACTGTCCCACTAGATAGAGAGGGTCAATGCTAAATAAATTTTAGAGTACTACCTTTTCTATCTGTCCTTTCCATTTTTCCACAACAGCAAGGGAGTCTGTACTTGAACCTTTATCATCAACATGCTGCATATTCTCCTGCTCTATGCTGTTACCAGAACTATCTGCAGCAAGAAGGTTTTGGTAATAATCCTTGCTGCGTCGTTTCCTCACACCCACAAATGCTTGCCATAGCTGAAATTTTGTTGATGTATGTGACGATTATGATTGAACAAGACCTAAGGCTAACGAACTATATATGGAGAGCTAGAGCATGATATCAAATAAGAAGTGAAGGCAGCAATGTAGACATGACAAGATTTATTACCTCCCCCCGCAGAGCCATAGGTACACCACCACGAATAAGCACTTCAAGTTCTTCCTTCCAGGGACATGCAGACACTGGGAAAGTTGCATCTACAACAACAGGAATGCCAGAGACACTGGTACCATCTGAAGAAGAACTATCCTGAACATCCGACCTCTCAACATCATAGAACTCGTCTTCAGAATCATTCTCAGATGCTCCCTTGGAAGATTTGGCATCATCAAATGAGGGTGAAGATTTCACCTTCGGAGCCTCTTGCTCGCTTTTTGACAAGTCCCCCTTCTTCTTGACACGGATACTCATCAAGTCTTCAATTGATCGTAAAGATGGTCTGACCTCAGTCCATAATTGCACTCTGTGAACATTCTGCTCTGCGTCGTGGCGTCCTTCTTCACTTACATTATCAGGAGTTACATCAGAACCTAACTTGTTAGTATGAAGATCTTCTTTAGCACCCTTGTTTAATTCTTCTCCTTTTTCCGTCTCAATTATACTCGACGGTGCATGATTATTTTCAGATGAACCGTTTGCAGATGACTCTGTCAACTCAGCATGATCTTCCAAGAAACTGCTCCACCTGTCCGACCGTTCTTCTTCTTCTTCCTGATTGTAGAAAAGAGTGACATTACAAGTTTAAGTGACTTGTTTAGGAAAAGAATGATAGGAACTGCTTCTTCCATTCCAAGAACCACAAAGAACTTAAATACAAGCATTTGGTAACTAGGGTGTCTAGACACAGGTATTACCTATAACAACGATTCTAAATGGAATCGGCATTCTCATCATAATAGCACGGTGATAACCAAATTAAAGGCAAATCAAGCTGATGTTCCAATAAATCATGTGGATGGAAAAAAGAAGAAGAAGATATGTATATGGAACCTTGTAAATATCAGCATATTCTCTGTATCTCTGCACATGTTGAGGTCTGACAGGAAATCCATATGCATCCCTGTTGACACAAAATGGCCATATGAATTCCCAATATACTACTGCTGTAATCTATAGCTCAGAAGAAATCTCCATGTTTCCTAGATTTCTATACAAAATTGGATCCCTCATATAAGTTTGTTTTCAAGCAATTGAACAACACAAGAAAAGATTAGTTAAAGCTCAGTTCCTGATTTTTCTCGCAAACAACTCGAATTGGTTATCAAAAACCACCTTCACTGACGATTATGCCACATTGAGAGTAATACTCACCACTGGGCATTCAAATCAAAGATCAATGATCATCAAAATCCCGTCGGATTGTAAGGAAAATGCAAATTACACAAAAAAATAAGCCAGATTAAGAAAAATACAACTCTCGTAATCGGAAACACAACATCTCACTCACCGAGCAGAAGCTACAGAAAGAGAGCACAAGTTCATGGAAACTTACAAGAAGAGAAGCAGGAAATGTCAATAGAAAGGAGGGAAAGAAGGCGAAACCTCTTGTGCTCGAAGGCGACGAGAGGATTAAGAGGCTTGGAAGCAGATGCGGCGGCGGCAGAGATCCTCATTAGTAAGCGGGAAGAGGAGATCTAGGAGGTGAAGAGTTGAAACCAGGTGAGGACGAGAAGAAGAAGATCCAGGCTAGTTAATCATCATCATCGTTACGCGACTGAAGTTGAAAGATGGAGGAAGTTGCAGTAGAGAGAGAGAGAGATAGAGGAGTGGAGAAATCACATGGAAATGGCGAGATTGTCGACGAGGTTATTACATGTGATTCTTAATTTTGACTGCGTTCTCTATTCCTTGACGGGTCACTACTCTGTCCAAAAAGTCTATCTTTCTTCTCCCATTAGAATACCTTTTTTTTTGTTTTTGACCTTTTTGACTCTTATTCTTAACTACCTCCTTATTTTGGATGTAATTCTTTCTGAATTTCAATTCATAGTTGTCTTCCAATATTTTTATAGAAATTTGTCAAAAATATCTCACAAAATTATCCTATGTCAATGCCGCCAGACAAAAAGGATTTGATCCTATGTCAATTTTTTCATAAAACCAAGCTTGAAAAAAATTATGACAAAATTTGATATTAGGAAAATTCATATGATTAAGAGAATAATATCGAATTTTGATGTTGTTGTGGAGTCCATATCACCTATACTTTGTAAGAGTGACTAAGTGGTTGTTAGACATGGATTGTGGATATGTACGACATGTATCATAACTTACAACTCTCATGTTGATTTATATGCATTGGATGCTATATTACAATTTTGAAAATATGTAAGTCCATATTACTTTATCTCTTTCTACTCATAAATATTTTGTATCATACCATGATCATTTTGTAGTGATACCATGGTCTCCAAGGCTCCAACTTCAAACATTCTCCATCTACATTCTACAACTTCAAAAACTAAACAACATATAAATGTTTTTTAAATAAAAATTCGATTGAAGAGATTCATAAGTGAATTGGTATTTTATCAAATCTATAAAAAAATATGCAAGAAAATAATTGTGGGGATTGTAATGGTTGTCGACTTGTCGGTAAAGGACAATTGCTTTAGGAGTTGGTAAAGAACTTTTTTTATAGGGAACGCAATCTGGCCCCAAAAAAAAAAAACTTTTCCTAGATTTGTCTAAAGCTATAATCACATGTTACATTTAATCAAATGAGAAATTTGTATCATATATTCTAATATTATTTCTTATTTCAACTAAATTGTTTTTAATATTAATTGGGCTCATACTTAACTTTAATAACTATTGTGTGGAAAAGTGTTAATACAAATTGTAGAAAAAATGGGTAAAAAAAAACTCGGATTTTTTTCAAAAACATTAAAAAAAACCTCATATTTTTTGTGGGTTTGGGTTTTTAAACCCTCACATTTTAATAAATAGTGAAATAAATCCTAAGTATTATCAAAACAAGAAGTACATCATTATATTAAAATATAAATAAATAAATAAATAAATTTTGATTTAGGATTTATTTTGAGAAATTTGAGTTTGTGATTTTTTCCCCAAAATTGAGTTTTCTAACTAAAATAGTATTATAGATTAGCATATTCCGTGTTTTGATTCAAATTTGTTCGAACTTTTCCTTTTGAATAACTAGTTAAAAGTAATTAATAATGTCATTTTTTAAAATATTTTTAAGTTATATTTTAAATATATCTTAATTTTAGGTATTTAAATTACAAATAGTTTGGTGTGAAAATTTATGTACTTTCATTAGAATAAAATTTTTCTGTTTGTTTTCATCTTAATAAGTTTATGTGACTAAACCAAATAAACATTTATTAACATAAAATTCATATTCAATAAATTTTATTTCGTAAAAATTTAATTATTCTATTAACAGAAACTATTAACATTATTAGGATATTTATTTTCGTAAAACTTGTATGCATGAAATCTTTTTCAGCGGATAATCATAAATATGTGTTTTTATTACAAAGTATAAAACCATTGTCGTAAATAAATTAAAATTATGAAAAATGCTGTATATGTAAAAATGTTCCATATGTTAAATCAAAATTAGAAAAAATAGTAATGTACTAAATCAATTTGGAAAAAAATAAAAAATCCAAAAATATTAGAGAGTAAATGATAGCTTAAGAAAATATAAACACCAGCAAAAACAATATTAACATATCTTATGTACATGTATATTTTTATTTGAAAAATAGAAAAGAAAAAGTAAATGACAATTATTTTAAAACAAATAAAAATTACAAGAAGTATGAACAGAAAATTATCGGAATGGTCATTTACAAATAAAAAGATAGTGATATAAATGTTAAGAGGAATAACTGCTGTTAAAAAAAAGACATGACCGACAAAAGAAATAATAAAATATATTATGTACATATCTATTCGCAGTTGAAAAATAAAAAATAAAAAGAAAATAAAAATCAAGAAAAGTTTAAGAAGTTTGAAAAAAATAAAAAATAAAAATATTTATTGTATTTGCTATTTGTAAAATTTAAGAACCAAGCAAACGACATAAATTCAGATAAAATCTTACCTATGTAAATAGATTTAAATTAAAAAAATACAAATATGAAAAAATAAAATCATATGAATATGTCAATAAATGTTGAACCGAATATGAATTTATGTTAATAAATGTTTATTTGGTTTCGTCACACAAACTTATTAACATGAAAACAAACAAAATTATTTTTAATATTATAAAAGTACATAAACTTCTACACCAAACTATTTTTAATTTAAATACATAAAATTAAGATATATTTTAAATATTTTAAAAAGTGACTAATATTAACTACCTTTAGTTAGTTATTCAAAAAAAAAAATTTGAACAAATTCAAATCAAAATACGGAATGTGCTCATCTATAATAATATTTTTGTTAAAAACTCAATTTTGAGAAAAATAAATCACAAACTCAAATTTAGAAAAATATTTAATAAACTAAATTTTATTTATTTATTTCTAATTTAATATAATGATGTACTTATTTTTTGTAATAGCTAGGTTTTATTTCACCATTTATTAAAAAGTGAGGGTTTAAAAACCCAAAAAAAAAATAAAGATTTTTTAAATATTTTTGGAAAAGGCCAGGATTTTTTAACCATTTTTCCCAAATTGTATGTAGTTAGGAATTATGACAGCTTTCCAAAAAATGGTTATTTACATTGACCTTTAGCAGCTATAATTCGAATTTGACGTTCAGCGTATATAAAAATCAACATCAACATCAGCATCATGACGACAAAAAAAAAATCAACATCAGCTTAAAACCAAAAATAAATAAATATCAGCTTAAAACCAAAAAAAATAAATATCAGCTAGAACTACAAGAAGGCCCAATACCTTACGTACGTGCCATTTTGCTTCACTAACAATCGTCGGTCGATGTCAATTTCGGCGCACGTTACGTACCCGCTCACTATTTTCCTAGTTGGCGCACGTTAGCCTATCTTCAAGCTGCATTATTATTGGCCGTTGTGTTTTCCCATAAAGGGTTAGGGTTCCGGATTCAGGGGAGGTGTCGCCACCGCCGTTCGTACTGCTTCTCTTCCTTCTTCGTCGGAGAAAGACGGATCATCAAATTTACAGATCAGGTCTTGTGGCGGATATGGGAGAAAAAGACACATTGACAGTGAATCAGAACAATTTCTGTGGTGGCGAAGATTCTTTCCTCCGTAATCGTCATTCGTCGCCACTGCCGCCACCTCCACAGCTATCTTCTAAAGTGCTTACATTGCCCACCGTATTAACCCTTGGCCGTGTAGCTGCCGTTCCGATTCTCGTCGCGAGTACGTTTGATTTCTGATAATGGTTTCATCGACTCTGAATATTGAATTTTGATTCAATGTGTGGTAGGATTTAATCAATAGATCTGAACCTCAAGGCAATTGTGATTAGATCATAATTTTCCTCGTTTGAATTCGACATTGGATACATATTCTTATTGCTATGATTACTTCACTTGTTACCACCTCTCAAAATTTCTTAAAGCTTTTGTATTTGGCTCATCTGATTGTATCCTATTGCATTATGTTCATTTCTTTGTTTTTGAATGTAGCCTTTTACGTTGATTGTTGGTGGGGGAGAACTGCTACAACAAGTATTTTCATTGCAGCAGCCATTACAGACTGGCTTGATGGATATATTGCGCGGAAGGTACTTCCTTTTTCTACCCTTTCATGCTCTTCTTCGTACTACTTTTCAAAATTGTAAGCTTAATGGTGAGTTGTGCCTTTTCAGATGAGATTAGGTTCTGCATTTGGTGCTTTTTTAGATCCAGTGGCAGATAAGGTGAGTGACCCTTTTCTCGTGTTTATGCTTTCTACATTTCAAACATTGTAGTAGTAAAAAAGGAAAGAGTTTTTTTTTTTTTTAATTGATCTCATGTGCATGCAGCTTATGGTAGCAGCTACATTGATTTTGTTGTGCACTAAACCAATGGACGCCATTGTCTTAGGACCAGTTCCATGGTTAGTGACAGTACCTTCAATCGCCATTATTGGTAGAGAGGTAAGATATAGAAATTTGACTGTATTCTAAACTATTCGGTAATATCAGCTCTCTGTTCTAAACTATTCGGTGAAACTTTTCATTGTAGATTACGATGTCTGCAGTAAGAGAATGGGCTGCATCTCAAAACGGAAAGCTTTCAGAGGTAAAGTTATCACCATCATATGCATTCTCTTTGATCTTTTTGGTAAGTCTTCCCTACTTAAAATCATGGAAATGGCCTTTGATGTTCCTAGGCTGTTGCTGTAAATAGCTTGGGAAAGTGGAAAACTGCAACGCAGATGACAGCCCTAACCATACTTCTTGCAAGCCGGGATAGCAGTTTTGAGAGACTATTACCGCCCGGTATTGGATTGCTTTATGTATCGGCAGGGCTCTCTATATGGTCTTTAGTTGTTTATATGAGGAAGATATGGAGAGTACTGCTAAAGAAGTAGCAACAAAACTCTTTTTTTTCCCCCGGGTTTTTGCATTCAATATATACACATAGAATGGAAGATTTGCCCAGCGACAGTTACCTCTTCTTCTTCTTGAAGAAAGCTGACTAAATTTCTCTCTGGATACAAATGAAATTAGCTGGGCAAGCACTATAAGACTCTTATATGATGCTTTAGTTCTGTTTTCAACTTTGGGCTCTGGGATCGTACTTCGCTTGGTTTGGTTTTGTATTATATCTCTGAAACACATTGCTCCTTGGCGCACATTGAGTTTTAATGAAGCAGCGAGCACGATCTTATGGCCCAAGATGGAAAAGAAGCAGGTGCAATTTCGTTGTAGTTGGAGACTTTCTTAGTCTCATAAACTCTTGAGATAAATGAAAGGAGTTTGTTGCCTGTCATGTAGATTCTTTTTAAATCCTTTCCCGGCACAATTTATATATAAAATCTTGGTTACAATAATATCTCTCCTCACTTAACTCTTATGAACCCTTGTCAATGGAGAACATCCAAAGACTCACCTGCTTAAAGACGTGCTTATGCTTGGACTCGTTTCTTGTATCTTTCAACTAGCTCTTGTGGATCTTGTCGGGTTTCGGTGTAAGCTTCGATCTTGTTAATCTCCTGCACAAAATAGCGAAGAACCAGAAATTAGCATGTGTGTGTCTTCATAAGAAAAAATAGAAACAAAAGCTGAGTTAATGGCTTAACCTGAATCCAAAGGGCGAGGTTAGGCCGACCAGATGTGACATCCATATTCATCACATCCTTTAAGATTAGGTGAAATCTCTCAATGAATGGAACATATGCAACATCAACCTGTATATAGAAAGATACATTCACCATTTATGTCTAAGCATCAAGAGCTGATATGGGTTTAAGAAATTGATAGAAACTATAACCGAGAAATACCAAACTAAATTGGCCAAGGAAGAAAGGCCCTTCATTGAATTTAGAAAGAGCCTGCTCGATGTAATCAAATGCAGTCTCTGAAGAAATTCAAGACAAGATTAACAACACATGGAAATGTTTCAGCAAACACAGAGAAAGGAAAGATATATATCTTCATCATGTAATCACCTGCTGAATTATTATCGTCGCCATTTAATGTGGATCTCACAGCCTTGGAGAATGAGTCAGCGAAGGAGAGTAACTCATCAGCTAATGCTTGCTTCTCTAAACCCTGTTAGTATAGGTTAACTTCATGAGTTAAGTTAAAAGCTCACCAAATCAAAGAAGTCATCGATATTTACCTCAGGTGTAAGTGAAGGCCCTTCGAAATTGGTATCAATGTACTTAATCAGGTCAAGGCTCTCTCCTATAACTCGGTTATTATGCTCTAATGCAGGCACCTGAACAAAAAACACAAATATAGCTCCCTCTTATGGAGTTTGGCTAAATCCTTTCTCACAAATGCTTTAAACATATAAATATATTAACCTTGTTAGCCGTATAAACTCTCTCCTTATACCAAGCAGGCCTGTTTTTAAGATCAATCGGTACAAGTTCTATCTTGTTTTGCAGACCCTACACAAATTGATATAAACCAAGTTGGTTTCGTATCTAACATAAAATCAAAGATAAGAATGATTCAAAAACGTAACCTTGTAATTACGAGTAATCCACGCACGCTGAGCAAATGGACAAGTGTAAGATATGTACAACCTTCAAAATCACCCAAGACCAAACAAAATTATTCATCTAACTCTCTTAAGTAATAAAACAAAAAGCATCTTTAAAAACAAACCTTGTGGATCCATCAAACACTTGAATTGGTTCCGAAGAAGAATCAAGCTCTGGTACTCTACTGCAATACAAGAAATTTATCCCTCAAGAAAGATTTTGTAATCCCTCAGAGAAGGAGAAACACATACTATTTTGATTACCTTGACTCTATAACAGCCAATACTGGTTCGGTTCTTCGTTTCCCATAGGATTTACACCGGAGCCTCCCAGAGGAGCCTAGTCGGAGAATTTTCCGATCATGATATAGAGATGACGAAGGAAGTGAGAAATCCCTCGAAGATAACGCAACCGATGGATACAAGTAAACGCTAACTTTGAGTCCCACCACACTCATAACTCTCAAATCCGATAAGGATTTTCCCGGAAAATGATTTCCACTGAACATTTTATTTCACTGTCACAATATTTTTTTTTTTGCCACATTATTTTCACTTTTTTATAAAACTGAAAATTCAATATACGGATTTACATTTTTAGTTTGTAAAATAAGTAAACAAATCTGAATTTTTGTCGCACACATTTGTAAAAAGAAAATAAGCAAACAAAATCGAAGGGACAAGAAAAAAAAAAACTATGACAAGGCATTATTGGGTGAGACTGAGAGGAGACCACCTCCTTTAACAGAGACCGGAGTTCGAATCCCAAAGTGAGCAGACTGGAGAAAGACAACAATAACAGTAATATCGTCGTGAAAATGTCTTCTGATGCCACGTTCTATCTTCTCCAAATCTGAATATCTCATTTCTCTTTTCTTTGCTGCTTCTTGTAATGCAGCTTTCACTAACTTCCGTGCCACTCCCTGAAACCTCAATACCAAATTTTGATATTACTTAATAAAAACTTAGACTATTTCTCTAAAGTGTGATATGAAAAGTCTTACATTGCGTGGACAAGAGTTGACAATATCAACTGCTTCTTGATTGCTTAGATGTTCCCATAAACCATCTGAAGCAAATATAAGAAACTGATCTTCTGGATGAATCTTATGAACTGTTATCGTTGGTTCTGCTCTCATTATCGGTTTCTCAAAATGTTCTGCAACTCTAAACTTAGGCAATAGTGGTTCTTCATTAAACTCTGCTCTCTTAAGGTACGCATCACCAATGGATCTTGAAACTTGTATAATCCCTTTAACACGCCAAACTTTGTGTTTCAAAACCACGATATTCGGATCATTAGGATGCAACAAACGTAACTCTTCTCTTACGGATTCGATACTTGCATTATGCTCTGAAGATAGCTGAACAGCTTTCATCTCTTTAAACGGATTCGCGAGTTTTCCTAACACAACACGAGAATCTCCTGCGTTTGCAACATATAACAATCCATTACAAACAATACCAACCAAGCAACAAGCTCCTACAGAAGCAATCTGTGGTCTGTTCTTCCATTGCTCCTGCACTAAACCGAGAAATTCTTCCTCTGTTGCAACAAACCCTCTAGAGATTACATCAGGTGACATCCCTCGCTGTTCTGATGTATACCTCTTGATGTTACAAAAGAGTCTTTCGTTTACAAACTGAGCTGCCTCAGCACCTCCATGACCATCATAAACACCAACAAAAGTTGCTTCAGGTCCTGATTCATGCAAACTAATAGGACCAGATTCTAATTGGCTATGATCTTCAAGAGTTCTGTTGGCTTGAACAACAGCCATTGAAAACTCTCCAGTGATGTGATTCCCTGAATCTTTGTACCATAAGAGACCATCAAGTCTTCCATTAGCATCATCACTACCTGAAATCGAACCTTCTCCAATACCAAAAGGTCTCCAACAAGGCGATACAATTCTCCTAAATGTTGTAGATACCATCATAATTCACATGTCTCAACCAAAAGAACCAGCTATCAAATCGTTCATCAAATCAGTGCTTATAACTATATTATGAGACCCAATCTTCTTCTTTTCAATTCCAACTCCACAAACCCAGGATTCAGAATTCAAACACAATTTCACAAATGTAAACAACATTAATCTGCAAATCCACAGAATTACATTAGTAAAGTCCCAAACTTTCCAACATAAAAATGGAATCATCCACATGCGAATCGCAAAGATTTCAAGTTTAAACCAATCAATCTGATAAATCGAAAAAAGAAGAAAACTTTGAATACCTGATGAAAATCAAAGGATAGTAGATGAAACAAAATAGGGTTTCCCTTATTGTCAAAAGCTTGGCGTAGAATAAAAATCCATAATTCAATAGAGATCAATGAAGCGATAAGCAAAGATTCCTAATACAAAAAAGAAACTTAAAAAGGGCGAAGAGACAAAGAAAGGATTAATATAGAGAGAAGAAGACGCGTTTGAAGAAGAGACGGAGACGTTGGATTTGGTTGTTAGAGAGAGAGAATGAAGCGATAGTCGCGGCCATTGTGTGTTTTTAATGTTTATATTTGTATTTGTTTTTTCTGTAAATTTATTACTATATATTTATTTCTCTTACCTGTCTCGCCATTTCTTTCTGACTTTTAACGCTTTGACTTTTTTTTAACAACATTTAATACCACTTTTATTTATTCTTACGAAATATTCTCTCTTTCAAATCTGCTACCATATCCAATTTGTTGTTACAAGTGTAGTAAAAAAACAATACTTTAGACTTGACCATATCAAATATGTATATTTAATATTTAACAGATACTGCTAATTTTTATGTTTTGAATTAAAAACATCTTTTTTCTGAATAATTGATATCCTACAAGACAATTAACATAATGATTTTCAACTAATATTGTTGTAAGTGAAAAAAGCAAAATATCAAATATATAAAGATATTAACCATAATGGTTTTAAACAAATGGCATATTACTTTACTAGATTAATAACCCGTCTTAACACCGGGTACAATAATTTTAAATTATAATTTTATGTTTTCTTTTTGTATTGATTGAATTATAAATTATGTTTGGGTGCTAGAGAAGATTATAATTGTTAGCTGAGTGATTGATTTAAATTATGTAAGTAATTTAAGTAACTTTTATTTTCCTAACTCGAAAACATCTTTCATCACTATAAAATTTTAAAATAGAAGTTAAGATGCGGATATACATCCGGATTAAAATAGTTTAAAAATATCATAACTCTTGTTAACCCAATGTTTTTATTTTATTATTATATTATAATTTTTTATTAGTGTATGGCGTATGTTAATCCAATATAGAGATTAATATATTTTAGTGACAAAATATAGGTTCATACCTAAGTTATAATTTTTGGACAATTTTATGATATTTAATACAAATAAATATTATTTGTAAAAGCTATGTGATGTTAATATATGATGTATATTTGTATAATAAGAGTATGAGTTAGTTCAAAATCAGTATCATATTAGTCGGACATATTATATAGTTTCATAATCGAATTTGTGATTTTTTTTATATGAATGAAATGACATATATGAGAGTCAAAATACTATTCGATCCATTTAGCAAGGTGTTATTCGATCATCCATTGTAAATTACATTCCTTTAGAGATTTTGGGCATGAAAGCTTTATAATTTCAGACATGGAAAATTAACTCCAGATGTATTTGATCAGACATCAGCTAGAAAGCAAGTATAACACCCTGCTAAATGTTCTTAATCTTAGATCTTGAGAATCTTATGCACTACTCAAGGGAGAGATCATTGAGCATCTTCTTCTATTGCTTCATCATCATGAGCAGTTCCTTTTGTCTACACAAAAGAGAATCTTACATCATCTCAAAAGTCAACTAACATAGCAATATTGATAATATACGCCTCAGCTTATGATTGATCAATGTATTCAATATAACGCTGCTAAATGCTGAACATTGATCAATGATCAGATTTTTGTATATGTGAAGATTAAACAAAAACCTAAGAGTCTTGAGCGTAGTCTTTTAAATCCCTTCAAATCACCTACAAAGCCAAAATCTCAATGAAAAATGTTCCTCAAAACAGACAAAACTCATCATCTTAAACCATTGAAGATTGAAAATTTAATCAAACTAATATAAACATATGAAATTTTACCGATTCCATGGCGTGAGGAAGGGTTCTCTTCAAGATAGATTCAACAATTGCTCTCAAAACGTATTGCCTTCCAACGAAGCCAACAATAATATTCTCTAGAACTCTCGACTTAGGACGGAATCCAGACACCTAATTCAAAAAAAAAATTAGAAAGTAAATTCAATAAACTACATCAACATGGAATCAAACCAAGTAAATTACAATCAACAGCAAACATTACATGGATCAAGTTTCAACATTTTCCTCTTGACGTAATATTAAAATGAATTTACCTTTGAGAGTTTCATGAACCCAGTTAGGACTCGTTGGTAACAATCTTCACGGACAATTGTTGGAACTTCCACACTCAATTTCACCTAAATTGAACAGCACATCAAATTTTAATTCATTTCAAAACTAATACCAAACACAATTCAACCACATATTCCAACACATAGACAAAAGGTTGAAATCTCTTACACTCGAATTCGCCTATAGATTCATAGTTAGAACTTAAAACCAGATTTGTTGCTACTTTGCTTGCAAACAGCAAGTTTTTTAATCAATGATTTACAGTCTTCTTCAATGGGTAATGCTTGTTCCGCCTGTAGAACTCGATTTCGTTTCACATTGCTATATAATTCTGAAAAAAATGCAAAAAAAAAAAAAAAAAAGGTGACGGCAGATTCTGGGTGTGGAGGGTGAGAAGATGACGTAATAAGGGTTATGGTTCTGGATTAGAGAAAACATGTCTTCGGATATAGATGGGTCGGTTTTTTAAAGATCCGCGTGTATTTATTGGGTCGGTTTTTTTTAATCGGCTTGGATCAACTTAGACAAATGTGTCAATTGGCATAAGCCGTAAATACTAATAAGCGGTTAAATGGCCTGTAATTTTTTCTGCCAGATTCGATTAATAGTATAGATTGGACAGATTTGACAAACTTTCTTTTACATAAACTTCACCCTCTAAGTTTATAAATCCTTTGAAGTACAAATCTGAACCTAGAGAAACCAGCTTTAAGATAAACAATCCAAAAAAAGAAAGTAAAATCATATCTATAAGCCCCAAAGAATGACCCCTATCATCGAAGAAACAATGATAAAGGTGTAAAAGAAATCAAATTCTGGAAAAGTATGAACAAGAAACTATTAGACCAAGAAATCTGGACTTGAGAGGAGGCTGAGACGCTTGCTTCCGATTGTGTCTTGTAGTATTGTGATCTCTCCTTCTTTCTCTAATACTTTCTCCTCCAACTTCTCTATCATCTCTTTCAATTTCTCGTTCTCTGAGTTCAAAAGCATGTTTTTCTCACAGCATTGTCTCAAATCTCTCCACATCTTGTCTCTTTCTCCAGACACTGTTGATAATAATGCTTTCATGTTTGCCGCTTCCTGGAGATTGATTTCAAGCCGGTTTATGTTCTCCTCCTTCTTTAACATCTGATGTCAAAACCATCAGTGTAAAGTTACATACATGATTGGGGATAGCTTCTTTACCAAGAGCCACAAAAAACAGACATGAGATGGGGTTATTCTTGTTTTGTTAATACCTGGTGCTTGAGGTCTTTCAGTTCGTGGGTTTTAACTGCGAGGTTGTCTAAACTGCTTTGGACCTCACTTATTAGAATCTCATTACCTCGTACTGCTGCTGCTACTTCTGCTTGCAGCTGTTCAATTTCTTGTTCCTTGGAATACAGTTTCTCCCGCAATAAACTTGTGATTAGGGTCTCAGCTCTCAGTTCGGCTCGCAGGGTTTCCTACATGAGAATGTGCTAAACGTTAGCCAAATATACTGTAAACCAGAGCAGGACATAAATAAGAACGCATTGGGAATATTAATAAATAGAGATATTCTTGGAAACTCACTTCAACTGATTGGTTTCTTTGTTCCCTAGGCCTACCAGTACTTGAGCAAGACGATTCTGAATTCGAAGCTACCACACTGGCCACAGTTTGCAAACTCCTCTTCAGGTTTTCAGTTCCACGCCTTATTCCATGAACTTTCATTTCAGACTCAATCATAAACTGCTCACTCAATCCGTCCTTCCCTGAATTCATATCCTGATAGGTTTCAGGAAACTGAGTTAATTTCCCTTTGATGACCTTCAGTAATTTGTAACACAGCTGGTTGCTCTCATTTAACATTGACAGTCCTTGCTCTTGCAAGTAGCTGACACGCATCTTCAACTCATTCTCTAGCTTAAGGGTTGTAATGTCTATTTCTTGACCATTTCCTTTCAATCGATTCAGCAGACAGATATTCTCATGGCGAAGAGAGTCGGTTTCAAGCTTCATTGATTCTACTTCCCTTCTAAGGGAAAGCTCGATCCCTGTCAACCTTCTTTGCTCGACCTGCAATTTCTTGACCAACTGGTCCAATTTCTCTGACGGCTGCTTCTTACACTCCTCGGAAACACCATCTCGAAGTCCCTCGATTGTCTTCCCTTGTTCTTTGCAAGTTCTCAGAAACTTTGTAACAGATTTGTGCAACTCCCTGCATTCTTGATCCTTCTCTTCAACGTTTCTTCTTAAGAAATCAATATCTTCTGTAGCACCAGCATAACTCTCTTGCAACTGGGAGAGAGTTTGTTTAACATAAGAGTTCTCTTCATGCAATTCATCTGCTGTCGTGGTCAGCTCAGCAACTCTTTTCTCCAGATGTGTTATCATGTCTTTGTTCTCTGTCTCATTTTCGTGGAAAGCCGATAGCTCTCTTTGAAGTGAGACATTATGCTCAGCAAGCTCTCTGACTCGCTCTCGGAGCTTCTTCTCTTCGAGCTGGAATTTTTCGAGCTTTGACGTCCACTCACCCGACCTTCTATCAAGCTCTTTCTCCAATCCAGCCTGTAACTCACTTCTCTCCTTTTCTAGTCTCTGTATATGCAAGTCCCAATCTAACTTCACCCGTCTGATTTCTTCCCTGCCAGAAACTCTCTCAACCTTTTGGGACTGCAAAAGACTTACATTCTCAAATGCCAAGTTGAGCCTCTCATCTTCCAGTTTTCTAATAGCCCCAACCAAAGATGAAACATCAAAGTCACAGTCTGAAAGGCACCTCTGCTGTTCCGATTCTTCAGAAAACAATTTCGCTCTCTTCTCAGCTTCTTTGATTTTCATGTCTAGCTCGGAGTCGATATCGTCTTCCATACACCTGTACGTGTTCTTACCACGTATACCATTTTTTTGGTGCTCTCCATAGTCATGCCTATAATACTCGTTCACAGGTTCGCAATGTTCAGCCAGTGAAACATTGGCGGCGACATCTGAGCTTGAGTCAAAAGTTCTATTCCCATAGACATCTTGAATTGTGATGGGTTTGTGGTTTGATCCCTTTGATTTGCCATGAGTCTGAGAGAGTCTTTCAATGACATTTCTTGCAAGCGAACGAGGCGATCTAAGCCTCGACCCATTTTCCACACAATCAGCCGAAGAGAAACGAAGACGGGTGTTTTTAGCTTCTCTAAATGGTTGGGACTTTTGTTTGTCGTTGAAAGTGTCTGATGGTGATGTAGGGACTGTCCACTGAACTCGTGGCGGGAGCCTCCTTCGGTTAATACTCCCAGAGATATCACTGCGTGAAGAGTTACTCCTTTGCTTGCACTGTTCTAAATGCTCTTCTCCATCAATATAACGGTCCAGAACTTTACTAGAGATATTACTAGAACAAGATGACGAACTTCCAGAAGAATCCTGTTGACACTTTTCTGCTTCACACAGCCTTTCTCTAACTTGTCTTTCTGGAGTAAAGCATCTGAAACACAGTATTCATTACATTGCTCGTCAGTAGTTTCATTAAAATATCGAATCAAGGTAACCAAAATATTATTAAAAAGCACCAAAACAATTGAGAACTGTTAAATTAACAATCTTATAAGAATGAAGAAGGCCAGAAGCATACCGAGATGAATGATTCCGCCGCCTATCCTTGCTTTTAGTAGCACTAGTTACTTCATTTGTGGAAGTTTCTCCAAACTTATCCAAAAGGAAACCTGCAGAGGACCATGAAAGGCTTCGTCTAAGAGCTGAACCACCAGAAACTTCACCCTGTGATTTGGGGTTATACTCTTGTTCAATCCGACTACTAGCTTGGCTTTTCATCTTACTATCTGCTGCTTTTTCACAGGGAACCTCTTTATCAGTCCCATAACCAGATGATCTAAAAAAGAAGAGCTTCTTCATTGTTTCTACCACAACTGCAGCTGGAATCAAAACATATAAAATCAAATCAATAGATTGTAAAAGCTCACAATTTTCAGCAAAGTCTTTCTCTTGCGGCAGGAGTTTCATGTAAATCACCAAAAAAAAAGTGTTCCAAGCGAATCTTACAAACAATTTGCCCGACAAAACAACATATATGATCTATTCAGAGATTCAGAAACTAAGAGTTGATCAAAGTATTTCCTTAACATCTTCAAATCTGCCATAAACCCTAGAGATGAATCGAATCTTATAAACGGATCGAATTGTTAACAATCAAGACACGAATCGAACCTGAATCCTAATTGCGGAGAAATTGATGAAGAAAAATGTTCGGCGAGATTACTCGAACACTACAGAATTACAATAAAGCTCTCTCTTAAACGATCAAATCGATTTTTGTCAGAAAATCCAACTCCAATCTTCTACTCGCTACTTTCTTCTAGGTTCTAACAGTCGGAAAAATCGAAAGAGAGAAAGAAAATAATTGCCATTTTTTTTTGCTGATACAAATTGCTTTAAAGAAAACAAAGAATCAATGAAATTAATTCTTATTTTCAAAATTTCAAAAGAACAAATCTTTAGGATTTAAGGACTTACAATAAAGCAGCGATTTTCCAAATCGTAACTGAGGATAATCCCAAAATTCGAACGGAGAAGAAACTGAAACGCAGATTTTTTTTTAACAGTGTTAGATAACGTCGATTTGAATCTAAACGGAGAGTAGAAAGAAGTGAGAGTGTGGTAGAATCGAAAGAACAATTAAACGGCTACAAAACCTTTTTGATAGTCAAATGTAAATAGACTATTAGTGGAGGGTATTATCGTACAACCTTTTGAATGTTTCTTTGCGCGGATAGGAGCGGGGCTAATTATTTCATCTTATTTTCATATCACTAGCATACCATATACGAATATAAGTATGTATGGTTATAATACAACAAAAACATTAACACAGAAAGAGCACTTTTAATTTTTGTTCACTTAAGAAAAGGATTTTTCAGGTTTTTGGTCCATTTATTTGTTTTAGATAATTCTATGACTATAAGCTAACTAAAATGCAATATATATAGATTTGAGTTGTGATATAAGTCTATAAAGATTTTTATAGTGATAGAAATGATGATGATATAATTTGAAGTGGTAACAATAAGAGATGTTAGTATTCTGACATATGTTGTCGTTTTATCGTTTTTGTGGTTGGTAAATTTTAAGTCCATGAAACTAAGTATTGTCGTACTTAGGGCGGATGTAGAGAATAAGTTTATAAGAGACATAACTGAAATTGTTTAAATAAATAAGGGTGGAATTGCAAATAATAGGAGGGGCAGTATTGAAAATATCAAGAATTTATATGTGATCTTAAAATTTTACTTAGGGCAACTGCCCCCCTCTTGTAGTATGTAGATCCGCCTCTGATCATAGTAGTTACCAACCACACTCATAAAAGTAAAATTTTTATCAAGATGAATCGAAATTGACATGAAATTAACAAGGAAATAGACCGAAAATGAAAAATCAAAAAAATATACGATACATAGTAGATGAGTTTACCTAAAAATGAACAACAAATCCGGAGATATCCGAATCAAAAACACAAAAAAAAAAACGAAAAGATAATGAACCTTATAAGAGACAGAGATATATGATATACCTGGTGTTGAATTTTCGCCGCGCTTCAATTGATTAACCTCACAAATTATTTTACTCCGATATAGAATCTGAAAAGATATAGAAATAGATTTGATCAAAGAAGATGGATACTGTGTAGAAAGAAAATTATAGAACGAATGTATGCGCAGATGGAAAATAAGAAAATAATATACGTACAAAAGCGGATATGAGAAAGAAAAGTAATTAGCAAAATATGTCCAAAAAAAAAAAGTAATTAGCAAAATTGACAAAACTGTTTCTCATTTATCAAACGCTGCCGTTTGAATGAGATTGGATCAAAACACTCTCTTGCTTTGTAAGAAGACTTCTATGAAAGTGTTTCAAAAGAGAATTGCTTCTATCAAGATAGCCGCCTTGTCAGAAGTCCTTCTCCAAGCAGTTTATGCGCTTAAACCCTCGCCGTAGAATCCTTTAACCGAGATGAATTGCTAAGCTTCTCGGTTAAGATTGGATCAGACCGGACGGTTTGATACCTCTTGCTCATATTCCAAACGCTGCCGTTTGAACCAGTGTTCCACAAAGCAACGACGCCGTTTCATGGAGCATTATTTCTTCTGTAAATTTTTTTCTCATATATCATCATCAAAATCACCCACAAAAGCAAAATCTAAACTCTCTTTGCCAAGTTTCTGCTAACTTCTTTCTGTCATTTTCTCGCCATGGAAATCGATCCTGTAACCATCGGAAACGCTGACACAGTGATGACGGAAAGCGCTGCTACGATCACTCCGTCACCGGCAGTCCCGTCGTGTAGATTGAATCAATTGACGGAATCGCTCAAACTTGAGCACCAGCTCCTCCGTGTACCTTTCGAGCATTACAAGAAGACGATCCGTGCCAATCACCGTTCTTTCGAGAAGGAGGTCTCTTCCGTTGTCTCCGGAATCGGAGATTTGGCTAATTCCGATTGCTCTAAAGAGGTCGCCGTTTCACGTCTTACTAGCCTTGTATCTCGATTACAAGGCCTGAAAAGAAAGGTTGATTTTATCGTCTCTCTTATTGAATCTGTTTTGGTTTGTTAGGTAATGCCTAATTAATAACGGTTAAACAAAGTTTCCGATTTGTTAAATGATTCCAAATATCTGGAGTAAACCTTGATCTCGTTTGATCTTGGATATTGATCTTGATGATTTCAGTAAAGTTTTGTCTTTGGCAGTTTTGTGTTACCACTAGACCTTGGATCTAGATGATTGTTGAATTTGATTTGATCAAGGGCATGCAATGTCGTGGAGGACTGAGATTGACATATACTTATTTGTCTTGTAATTCAGTTAGAAGAAGGAAGCAATGTGGAGAATTTGCAAGCCCAGAGATGTCGTGCTCGCATTGATCATTTGGATTCAGTAGATGTGGAAAATATGACTGAATGGAACAATACAAAACTGAAAAGGATTCTTGTGGATTACATGCTGCGGATGTCATATTTCGAGACTGCTTCAATGCTTTCAGAAAGCAGCAATATTGTGGTCTCTCTCTCTCTCTCTGTCTCTTAATATTTGGAGATTTCTAACCACTTGTAATTCCTTGGAGGATTATCATACTCTATCCTTATTAGAGCACATTTCTGTCTGTTCCTTTTATACAAGCAGTGAAAACGAGATGTCCATTTCCACTGCATCTCCATGAAATGCCAATAATAAACGTCTCATCTTTTCAGGACCTTGTCGACATTGACATATTTCGAGAAGCTAAGAAGGTGATTGACGCCCTTAAAAATAGGGAGGTAGCTTCTGCATTGACATGGTGTGCTGATAATAAGTCGCGGTTGAAAAAGTCAAAGGTATGTGGTGCTTGTTCTCTATAAACTCTCATGGTTAAGATTTACTTTCATTTGTTTATAAACTCTCACGGTTCTCACTGCTAGCTATATTCGGTTCTTTTCATGACAGAGCAAATTTGAGTTCCAACTAAGGCTGCAAGAATTCATCGAGTTGGTACGAGCTGATACACCTGGCAGCTACAAACAAGCAATCGTTTATGCTCGAAAGCATCTGGCACCATGGGGAGCAACCCATATGAACGAATTGCAGCATGTTCTGGCCACTTTGGCTTTCAAAAGTACTACAGAATGCCCAAAATATAAGGTGAAATTTTCCTTCTTTTGGTTATATAACTGTATTTTACCCCTGTTTCAAAAGCCAATCTCTGGCTCTTCAATTATGAATTGGCGCTTCAACTTGTTTCTTTTCTGTATGGAATTACTGAATGATGATTTCGTTAAAAGATTTCATGTCACTTTTTCACCAGGTTGCCTCAGTTATCCTTGAATATTCTTTTCGTCTCTGTTTATGGCTAATTAAATTGTGTTACTTCTAACTCTTGTGGAGTCTGAATTCTTTGTTCAATGCATTGCTTAGGCTAATCAACTAACAGATTTGTTTTTCTTTTAAGGTTTTGTTTGAACTACGACAGTGGGATGTTTTAGTTAATCAGTTTAAACAAGAATTTTGCAAGTTATATGGCATGACAATGGAGCCGTTGTTGAACATTTACTTACAAGCAGGCTTGTCTGCTCTGAAAACTCCGTATCCATCAAACTCTTTCAAATTTGTTGCTTTAGTTATCTATTTTCTGCACTGTAAATAAAGGAAGTAATTTTTCTAAATGACACCATAATATGATTCTTATTGTGGTTTTAGTTTGTACCTTGACATGACTCAGATATGGTTTTGAAGAAGGTTGTACCAAGGAGGACCCGCTCTCACAAGAGAGCTTCCGGAAGCTAGCTTCGCCTTTACCGTTCTCCAAGCAGCACCATTCAAAGCTTGTTTGCTATATTTCTAGGGAGCTAATGGACACAGAGAACCCACCACAGGTGTTGCCCAATGGCTACGTCTACAGCACCAAGGTTTGATTCTGTTGTTGTACAACTTCCCCTTATCTGCTGACTCTATTCTTTCTTGCTTTTCGGAATCTTTTGTTTTAAGCTAGATCAGTGACATCAGTCTATCCTAAACAGTACAAAATTTTAAAACTTGGGTCTCCTTTGCTTTGATCTGATGGGTAATGTATTTGCAGGCTCTCAAGGAAATGGCAGAAAAGAACGGAGGTAAAATAACATGTCCAAGGACAGGGTTTGTCTGCAACGACACGGAGTTAGTTAAGGCATATATATCATGAACCCAGATGCTCATAATTCCACCTTGGTCGCCTTATCAACGGATGACAACCGAGGTGAGGTCAGAGTGGCCAATATTCAGACCAAAAATAAACTGAAATTTCCAACTTTCTCCATTGCTAGTCTCTGTAAATACGCACTTACATATAGAACTTTTGCTTCACTTTTGTAGAAGATACAGCTCTTTCCTTTGTATATCAACCTATTTCCTCATTTCAGTTTCATGACAATTTTCTTGGTAGTATGCTTGACTTCTTCGTTTTGATGTTTATCCATTTCTTCTTATCCACTAATAGTTTCTGATATATCAACCGGTTATAGTTGGTTCACACAAAACAAAAAAAGTACAAATCCCAAAACCGATTCTACTATAACTAACCACATAACCAATTCTATCTAATTCTGTTCTGTTTGGTTCCACCTATCTGGTTACCATCCTGCTTTTCATCATCTTGGTATAATTGCTATTGTAGAGATTGTAAATTCGGCTCCATAGTCACTTGAGGCTCACTTTAAGGTGCTGAAAACAAGGTTGTGCAATAATGATTGAGCCATTCAGCTGCAGATCTCAGAACACGGAGCTCACCGGAGAGGAGATCTCTTGCCATCTGCCTTCTAACAGCAAATCTTTGTGATACAACATGGTACTTAGATGCTTCCATTTCCTGCAAAAGCACCCAATCAACCTTTATCAAAACCTACATTATTGGTCATTATGTGGAAATTAGCTGAACCAAGCCTCTTCTATGGTACCTTGATGCAAGCACTGTGATTCTCAATTAATCTGTTGATATGAGACAAGATGATCTTATGTGCCTCCAACTCTCTGCTCCTGTCTTTAAAGGGAAGCCGTGCTAGTCGGCCATCATTTTGTGCAGCTTCTTTTGACAAATCATTCAGCTCTGGGAATCATTCTACTGTTAATACTTTCGGCATATTCTCAAAAGATGATAAAAGAGAGTACTGATTTGATTTAAGCACCTTGAGGAATGGTACAACAGAGAACACGGGCAAATGCACGGAGAGACTGTGGAAATCCCTTTCCTTTCCCTTTAGCAGATTTCACTTCCCTGAGAGATCACCAAAACTAGACTCAGAAACACATTTGCAAATAGCTCTGTTACTGAAAACCAATTCTAAAGAAGTCATGTTTCTTGGTATTTTCTTGTCTTCTGTTCAGAGTTCGCATCACTCTACTGGTTTCTTACTTACGACCCTTCTCAGATGTTTCCAGTTTTGTGTACGGGCATTGATATGTGTAAACCATTAGAAATTGTACTGGCTTAGTGTCGTTTTAAATCTTAACATTGATACCTACTTAATTACGAAAGTATCACTAGAAGAGTGAAAGATACTGATATCTTTGACACTTCGAGTGTGATGTGTCTGGAGAAGTCCCAGCTTCATGTTGCAGAGAGGGTCATCGTTCGGTACATCCATTTGGATTTGAACCTATATGTCACCACTCAGCAGTATCAGTTTTATAGTTAATCTTAGAAAATGATGACATATTGTAACATTCTGACATCACATTCACAAATGAAAATCAAGTTTAAGGTTGGAGAGTGGCATCTTCAATTTGACACCTATAGATCAATGTCGGTATGGCTATGGTCATGAATCATGATAGAGAAAGCAAACCTCATCATGGATGTTGTAAGGAAGGGTGAATCCAAAATCCAACATGAGTGTAGCATTTGAGAATTTTCCATAGCTTATGAGTACCTGAGTTTCAAAGTCCCAGAGTTTAACCAGTTGCTGGCATCGACCTTGACCAAAATAACATTCTTATAGAAGCTAGTGAGTATTAATGCATTCCTTGAGAAGCGAATCTCATAGTGTTATAATCCTACCTCATCACCAGGACTGTAGTTACGATCTGCAATGACCTGCAAAGTTGAAGACTTGAAATTAATGTACTACCTTATTTCAGTCTGTGCTGCGAGCCTTTAAAGAGTCAAGCAAAAGTAACACGGCATCAAAAACCGTGCATCTTACTAGATCAGTGTACCACATTTTAACAAAAAGATTATGCTGATGTCAAATCACTCTAGGTGATATATCGAATATGAGATATGGAGAATACCAAGTAGATGTGTGCAAACACAGGGCAAAGAGAACTCAGAATAGTAACTAACTGGAATGGAAGAAAACCTCTGATAGTTGCTTGTCTTCATCACTCATAACGATCGATGAAGAATGCCCATCATGGTTCATGAAGTCTGCAAACGGAATCTGTTATATTGTCAGAACATCTATCATACCAGAAATCAGAGTAAACAGAAGAAAGATGCAGAACTATACTGAAAGCAATACCAAAGATATGCCTTTTGAGGTTTCCCACGCACGAGAACCAACTGTACAGAAACAAGTTATACAGATTGAGTAAGATACACCAGGACCAACACATTATTTAAAACCTCCCTTGTGAGGGATTATACATGGTTGAGTAACACGAGAAACATATATAGAGCTAAATGTAACACTAGTAGAGTAACTTTACCTAAAGCATATGCATACATGAAATCTTCCAAAGCTGGGCGTTCAATCACCCTGGGACAGTGTTGCTTAAATGCCTACGAATCACCAAAAACTAATTTTAGACCTCTTATTCACTAGGATGAGAGAAAAAAACCTACACACTTACCTGTGCGACAAGTGAGAATTCCCTTTCTATTTGAGCTTTTTGTTTTACTGTTTCCTTGTGAACTGCACTACAACGAATCATGTTGAGCTCATCTTCACTCCAAAATATCTAGAGAGAATCAAGAAACCAATGTTGTAGTTATTCTGCATTTTCTAAAGAAAAGCATAGACAATGAAATGGAGGCCTAGCTTGAAAAAGGTAGAAAAAAAGGAAGAGCAAGAGGATTTTGCAGTAGATGTAACTATCTGAACATTTTATATCTGCTTTGGACGGAAACACATTTTACATTCAAGACGTGCGTGACCAGAATAAAAACATCAAGACGCTGAAATTTTTACCGCTATAAAGACTAGAGTAAAATCTCACCATGCTATGCATCTCTGCAGACTGAGGAAGTCGGCTGATATAAGGGACCCATCGAGAGTTCTGATTCAGAAAAAATCATAGACTCAAGTCAAAACCAAAACACTCACTTAAAAGAAAGACTTATTTTCAGTTAAGTAAAACCAAAAATGTTGGTGTCAGCTTACTTGACCCCTTTTCTTCTCAATCATAAGAACAGCAGCAAGCTTTCCAATGTTTCCAACTTCATTGGTCAATGGAACTCTCATATCTGGGGGCAGCGCATCTGGAGTTATTTGCTGAAGATTCAGTTAGAACAACACTATTTGACATGTATTGAAACTTCATTGCCTAATAGACCACACGATAAAGAAAAAGTTCATTATAAATAATATACCGCATTGAAAGGAACTTTCAATATGCAGTCACCAGCATGGATAACTTTTGAGGCAAACAACGACCTGCTCAGAAGTTGATATAATAAAAACATTAGTTAGTGTATTTGGCATTAAAGAGAAGACACATTGCTATAGACAAAAAAGACATCCTCTGGTAGCAAATGAAATGAATTATTCTCACAATCTCTCTATAAACAAACTATTCGCATATGAATGGTATATCAAATAATCAAATTACTCAATAAGGCAAAGTGACATGATTCAAATTTGTAAAAAGTTTCAACAGTTGCTGACAAAACAGATCCATGTTAAAGAGAACATATAAAACAAGTCGTACAAATTAAGCTGCTGCAGAAGGTATCAACAAAGAATCTGATCATTACATTGACTGGACTGCGAAAGAGCATATTAGACTGTAAGGAAACTATAAATAGATTTATTGAACGGAGCAAATGGGTCTAACAATCCATGCTAAATGAAGGTAAACACAAAAACAATCACTCAAAAATGGACTAGAAAAACAGTTGCATCTTATTCAACCCACCTGCCATAGATGGATTTCCCAATCGAAAGTGGGGTAGTTATCTTCCCGCCAGCAATCGTTTCTAACCAGGGTAAGAAGTCAATGCAGTCTTTATCCAAAGAGACCTACATACAAATATACAATGGGTTAAGATAGTAAAACGTATTTTTAAGAGAGTGAGCAAAAAAACAAGTCCAGCACAACATTTTCATACATTAATCAGCTTACAGATCAAAACCTCAACACTGGATTTGGTTTTCCATAGATAGAAGAGCCAAATGAACATAAAGGTTTAATCTTTGGTATCAACTGCTCCATTAACAAAATTTGGAACACCCTGAACTAGACTCAGGGTAATAGGAGACGTTTGTTTTCATCTTTTAAAAAACTTGAGATAATAAAAAATGCAACCCTTTTATTCACACGAAATTCTCAAATTCTCCGCAAATAAAACCTGAGGTTGGGGCTCTGAAGGTGATTGCCCGGTGAAGCTGAAACGCTTTGCTAAAGAGTGCAAATTGCGCCGTTTCTGAAACCCGAACAGCTTCACCGTCGTAATGGACAACATCATCTCCCACTTTACCCTTAATTTCGCTGTTGTTTTTGTGCTACTGGCTGGCGCGCGAACAACCACCGCTGGTATTATCTCGACGGCAGCCAGAGCAATTGTGTTTACCAGACAGCCCGGTCAGGACCAGTGGACCGGTTATGAGTTTATAAGGCCTAATCCGGTTTTTTGGTTTGGTTTCGGTTCTGATTTTTAATTCTCGATTTCTCAAATACTGTAATGAATAGAAGAAACCAAATATGCTACGGTCAACATCTTTGCCTGTACTGAACCGGTCAATTTGTATGAATATAATTGCAGTGTTATGCAAATATGTTGATAAAAGGTTTAGAGAGAATATAACTAAAAAAATGAAATTATAAGTTTAATGAATTATTAGTACAGATTCTGGCTTTGTTGTGTCTGGATTTTTCCTATACGCTTGTGGAATTATAAGCTCTCAGCCTCATCAGTTTCCACGATCTCAATGCGATATTGTACTAATCTTCTGGGTAAAAGAATTCATAGGTGGTTTCTGTATTTCCAAATCCTAAAGAATTACATTTATTATATCGATGGCAAAGTAATACAACAGGTTAAAAGAATACAATTAAAAGACAAGATCAATCATCAATCAATGAATCACAGTAATGAAAACAAAAACAAAAAATACAATATATGTTTTTTTTTGGTGTTAAGAAGTATCATCAGCCGTTTTCACTTTCACCTCCTCTTGTTCTTACTCCCAAGCAACAAACACAAGTAAAACAAAATCCTAAAAAAGAATCCGAAACCTACCGTGACAAGCAAGCAACTCCATTTATCAAGCTGCGTCACTCCTTGCTGCGTCAGAATATCAGCACCCGTCGTTAAACACGTAGAGCTCGATATCCTCATCCCAATCGACCGGCTCACAGAGTCCAAAAGCTTTAGCTTCATCCCATACGTCAATTCTCCCAAAGGAGTGTTATCGAAAATCTGAACACCTCTCACAAAACACTCAGTAGGATCCGAGAACTCATTCTGAAGAACCGCCTCGTATGGATACTTAACCAGAGAAAGGTAATGAAACCAAATCCAATACTGAGGGATTCGATCTCTGTTGATGAAGAAGCCACTGAAAAGCAAAAAGTAAGCTAAAATAGCAACAACGATCGTGTAGCCTAACATCACATGGGGAACGACGCCGGATAAGAAGGTTACGAAGGAGCTTCCGGACCAGAAAGAGGCTAAGATGATTAGACAATAGAATAAAAAGCCCATTGGGCCTCCTTCAAGACCAACAGCCCAAAACGTCGTCACAGCGAAAGCTACAGAAAGGAAGATGAGCGAAGGGATGGAGACGATGGCGTGGGAGAGAACGTAGGAGGATCTCCGGTAAGCGTTGTAAGCTGTTTCTCTCATGAAGATGTAACGTTCCTGGAGAAATACAGGAAGAGCTTCGGCGCAAGTGTAGAACATTGTTGACATTGCGAATGCGAAGAACCCTAGCCGCTCTTGTACGCCTTTTGGTGAATTGTCTAATCGCCAGAATACGGTGGCTAAGATGAATCCTGTGACGACTACGGAGGCTAATCGGATTCCGAATAGCTCCGGTTGTCTTCTGGAGTTGAGGAGTGAGCGTTTTGAGAGAGTTTTGATCTCGATCCAGAACGGATTCGCGAAGGCAGGAACGGCTAACGTTGTTGTGGTTCCGCCACTGTGGTTTATGGCGGAGGATCCAGCGCCGCCACCGGAGAATAGTTTCCCTCTGCTTATGCTTGCGGAAATCGCTTCTTTTAGTGTTAAATTTGGGTATGGAGAAGCAGGCGGAGTTAGGGATTGAGGACTGCTCTGTTTCTTCATCTCTTGCCATTTCTTATTGAATTCAACTAATACTCTTGTTCCTCCAGCGGATCCTTCGAGTTCTCTGATGAGATCGAGTGCGAACTCCGTTTGATTCTCGTTTTCCGGTATCGGATTACCGAATCCGGCGAAAAAACTTGGCAAACTCGCCGGAGGTCCACTAAAAACGGTGTGACCACGTGACAAGAAGATAAGACGATCAAGCAAACCGAGAACTCTATGACTTGGCTGATGAATCGACATTATTACGATACTGCCACTCTCTGCGATTCTCTTCAATACTTTAACCACCATGAACGCACTTGTGGAATCTAAACCTGAAGTAGGCTCATCGAGGAAGAGAACGATAGGATCATGAATGATATCAATTCCGATTGAAACTCGCCGTCTTTCTCCACCGGATATTCCACGGTGTCCTTCATCTCCGATGATTGTTTTAGCAGCGTTCCTAAGCCCTAACTGATCAATCAAGGCTCGAACTCGAAGCTTCTTCTTGGATTTAGGCAAGCTTTTTGGTAATCGAAACTCAGCAGCGAACATTAAGGTTTCTTCTACAGTAAGCATCGGGAAGAGAAGATCATCTTGCATTACATAAGCTGATATAACCTTGAGCATACGAGATTGAAGAGCTTCACCGTTAAGCGTTACCGTGCCTTTCAAGCTTCCTTTAGCGATCCGATTCGCTAAAGCATCAATCAGAGTTGATTTACCTGATCCGCTAGCTCCAAGAACTGCAAGAATCTCTCCGTCACGAGTCTCGCCTGAGATATCGTCTAGAAGAGTCTTGGTCTTGGAGAAAGATGATCTCCTCCGTGGAACCAGATCGTGAAACTCAAACTTCCGGCGAGCAGAGACGTTGTAAGTGAGGTTATTGAAAGAAAGAACGAACGGAACAAGACGCATGAGATCATCTTCTCCGTCAAGTGAACTGTCCCGGTCAAAGAACTCATGAACAGGAGTCTCGTCGCCGATTTGTTCCTTTCGAACGTCGCTAACGTTCTTTAGAAGTTGACCTAAAGTCAAAGATGAGCTAATAATCTCCATGGAATGATATGGCGTAGCATTATCATCTTCTGCTACAATGCGAGACATTTAAGAAGAAGAGATAGAGAATAAAAGTGAGAAATGATTTGCCTTGTACAATATATATCTAACGTTTCGTTGAAACTAAAACACTCTTTGCATGATCAAAGTTTTACTCTTTGTTCTATGTTCTCTGTGTAGCTAGTATCTGTATATAGTCTCTTATATATATGAAGTAACGTGTGTATGTGTGTGAACACGAAGGGTCTATGTCTTAAATGAGTTGCATCATGAGAAATATGTTAGGTTTGTGTTGTTGACAATAATATTCATAGCGTTTGGATGGAAAATGCGTTTTGGATTTCTCGTATTTAATTCAGTTTAGTTATTATCGGGGAGAAGAGGGATGACCTATAAATCTAGAATTCCCAATGTGATAATACCAAATAGGTTGAAGTGTGAAATGATGGACACGTGGCGATTAGGTGTTATTGAATTGAGAATTAGGTGAAAGGTGTTGATCTAACCGAGGCATAGAATTTCCTTGCGTTTCCCATAGTTTGGTCAATTAATGCTTAAGTTTTTGTTTTCTTTAATCGACTCTTCAAATGTTTTTTTTGTTAAGACTCTTCAAATCTTGGTAGCGAAATATAAGTGTCTAGTGATTATTTGCCTATTTGGTAACGGTGGAACCTTCTTTACCAAACTAAATACTATGTTGTTTTATCATTGTAAAAGTGTAAGTTTTGTTATCTTCTTCGTTTAAAATAATTATTATCGTTTAGAGTTATAGTTTCTGTATTGTTCGTTTAAGCCGATCGATTTGTTCAAGAATTGATTAATGCTTCTATGGCATTGCTCTATCTCGCCTGTAAATAATTGGACCCACTTTGCTATTTCAAAACATTTTCTTTCTCATATCAATTGAAGCACACTTGTGTGTATACATATTTAATTGATGGAACAACAATTTACGTCAGAGAACACAAACACAAATTCCCGATAAATTCAACGAAATGGTAAATAGGAGAATATAACTCGAATATTTGGAATATAACTCCAAACCATGAATTTGAAATATATTATTAGTAAGTTTCAATTTTGTTGCTTAAATTGTTGCCACGTACGGTGCGTAGGACGCGTGTGTACCGTGTATATTATTGTAAACTGTAAACCTACCCATTTGTATTTGTATTTACTACATGGAGTATAACTAAGATGTTAGATTTTTCATCAGAAAATCATACTTAAATGCATTAATGAGAATCCAAACAAGTAATGTTTTCTCCAAAGCAAGCAAACTAGTAGATAAGAAATGAATGCGAACTTACAGGATAACCATAAAAATTGTAGATACAAATATCTATACCTTACCCCCAAAAATATGTTATCTTAGAGCATTTCTCAGTAAACACTATATCAGATTTATAACTTAACTGATTTTTAAAATATATAGAATTTACGCCTATGCTTATCTTTACGTTTACATTTAAATTTTATTTTTTTACTGTTTTTTTCCAAACGTCTTTTAAAATTGCAAACCCCATATATCATGCGCATCACATTTTCAAATAGTATTTGATAAAAAGAAAAAAAAAAGAAAAAAGGTGATGTCGTTGATGCATCATCAAACCAATATTAACGAAGAAAATATCAAAAGATTAGGCAACTTCCTCTTAATTAGTTTTATTTTTTTATCCAACCTCTAGTGATGTAGTGGTAACATGAAAGCATTGATGACGGGCTTAGCTTCTTGTATGTCCAATCCCAGAATTTGACTTCTCTGTTTCATTTATTTTTTTGGTTGACAATTAGGTCTAGGTGACTAACTTCTTACCTACTATTGCCTTCCTTGCCGCCATAAGCAAAGGGTCAAGATTTATACTACCATCTACTAAAGCTTACATGAAAGTTTGCTTACTTTAAATTATGTTCTGAGCAACTGATATGGCCTAGAAACGGTAATTAAGCTATCAGAATCTCGGAAGGACTAATTAATTTACACCGAATCTATAGTTTAATCTGCAATATAATTACGGCAATGCACAACATGTCGATCTAAATTAATTTTATGGTTTGATAAAATTTGTATACATTTCGACTGTCTATAATCTCTAGATGGCAGTGGGAAAAGTCGATTGAGGCCATCCTAACCGGTTATGAGTAATGACCAAGGCTCTTAAAATATTTGGTTTCATTTATGTTTGTGTTCGCATGTTATATTATAAATTATAAAATTATATGATATTTTTATCAAAAAAAATATATATTATACGATATCTTTAGCTAATATTATACCCAAGACAAAATAAAATATTCAATATCTCAAAACTCAAGAAAACGGCAATTTATGGGACGACGTTTTACGCCCTCTTGTTCTTGCTTCCGAGCAACAAAGAAAAGTAAAACAAGATCCTAAAGAAGAATCCCCAAGCTACCGTAACCCACAAGCAACCCCATTTATCTAGTTGCCCAATTCCTTGTTGTTTAAGCAACTCAGAGCCCGTTCTCATACACGTTGATTCCGTTAACTCCATCCCTAAATAACTGCTCATTGTCTCCAGAATCTTAGCCTTTGCCGTTTCAGACACTCCTTCCATTAGCGTATTATCAAAAACTTGGTTTCCTCTCACGAAACAACGAGAGGGATCATCAAACTCGTTGTGTAGAACAGCTTCGTAGGGATACTTTAGCAGAGAAATGTAATGAATCCATATCCAATAAAGATGAATCCTATCGCGGTTGATGTAGAATCCACTGAAGAGAAGGCAGTAAGAGAGATAGCCAAAGGTAACCATGTAACTCATCATCACGTTTGGAATCACACCGGAGACAAATGTAACAAAAGAGCTTCCCGACCAGAACGATGCGAAGATTATTAGAAGATAATAGATAAAACCCGCGAGACCACCGTTTAGACCTACGAACCAAAACGTGGTGGCTGCAAAGCCTATGGAAAGCGCAAAGAGATGAGGCAGAGCCACGAGAGAGTGAGATATAACGTAGGAGGATCTTCGGTAAGCGTTATGCGCGGTTTCTCTTAAGAAAATGTATCTTTCTTGGATAAAAGCGGGTAAGCCATCCGCGCAACTGTAAAACATTGTTGCCATTGCGAATGAGAAGAAGCTTAAACGTTCTTGGACGCCTCTAGGAGAGTTATCCACTTTCCAGTAAACCGTAGCCAAGAGAAAACCGGTCATCATGACTATAAAAACCCGTGTTCCGATTAGCTCGGGTGTTCGGGTCCAGTTTATCATGTAACGTTTAACTAATATTATGGTTTCAATCCACCATGGATTTACGTATGAAGGGATTGAGGTATATGAAGTAGAGACAAGTTTGCCTCTTGAAATGCTTGCATTAATGGCTTCTCTCAAGGATGATGAGTTATGGTAAGGTTCATGAGTAACTCTAAGCTTCTTCTGTTGCCAATTTTGGTTGAATTCAACTAACCTTCTGGTTCCTTCAGAGGATTCTTCAAGCTCTTTGATTAGGTCAAGTGTGAATTCTGCATTGTTCTCTTTAACCGGTATGGGATAACCAAATTCTGAAAAGAACAAAGGCAGAGTTTCCGGAGAATCACTAAACACACTTTGGCCAGAAGATAAGATGATGATCTGATCAAGAAAATCCATAATCCGACAACTAGGCTGATGGATTGATATAATTACGATGCTGCCACTACGTGCAATCTTTTTCAAGACTTGCACCACCATGAAGGCACTGGTTGAGTCTAGTCCTGAGGTTGGTTCATCGAGGAATAAGATTATAGGGTCGTGAATGATGTCAGTCCCAATCGAAACACGCCTCTTTTCTCCACCGGAGACCCCACGATGTCCTTCGTCGCCGATCACAGTATCTTTAACAGTTCTGAGCCCTAATTGATCGATTAGGGTTTCGACTCTGTCTTTCTTCTTTGATCTGCTAAAGCTACGCGGAAGCCTAAATTCGGCAGCAAACATTAGAGTTTCTTCGACGGTGAGCATAGGGAAAAGGAGATCTTCTTGCATTACGTAAGCCGAGATAACTCTCAACACACGAAATTGCAAAGCTTCTCCATTTAGAGTTACCGTGCCTTTCAAGCTACCTTCTGCGATCCTTCCTGCTAATGCATCGATAAGCGTTGATTTTCCAGCTCCGCTTGCACCAAGAATGGCTAAGATCTCTCCTTCGTTAGCCTCTCCGGTGATTCCATTGAGCAGTGTTTTTACCTGAGCAGGGCTATGTCCAAAACGAAGACCAAAACGCCGTTGAAGTGTGACATTATAGGAGAGCTCGTTGAACGCGAGGACGAATGGAGCGGGCTGTCTCTCATATGACTCAATATCGATCACGGCGTCTCTTTGCAGCATCTCGCTGGAAGATTAACACAAAGAGCTGTGTTCTTGGTCTCTACTCAGCTAAGCATGAGAACGATTAGAAAAATATTAATTAAAATGTATAATAGATTTTCTCATTGGTTAAAATTTCAATGTACAATTTGATAATAGTTTGTATTATATCTTTCATTTCTTGAGAAAAATGAAGGTTTACATTGTTGATGGTTTATTGACTAAGATTGCAATTTGAAATATTATATCTTTCATAAATCAACGCTTAATTTAATGGACAAGAAAAGAGAAAAATAGAATTTTACCTAATGACGTATTTTTTTAGAAGATTCTTGTCGGTGTGACGACGAATACGAAGCGGAAGGATTATTGACAGTTAAAAACAGTATAATCGAATCTGTTAACAAACTCATCTTAATCTAATGCGCTTGAGAGACAATGTTGATTTGGGGTTTTGATGTAAGAAACTTTTGAAAGAAATTCTGCCTTAACTCGAGTGGTAGATTAAAGTTTAGAAGTTTATGGAGCTTAGTTGTAAATTCTATGTGAAATGATATCTTATATATATACTCGTAGAAATTAATCTATTAGACGTTTCGTGACGTATTGTAAAGAGTCCCCTTGAAAAATGTATTTTGCATTTTCTTGTATTGAGTAGACACACACAGTTCCTGTTTTCTTATGGCTTTTGTCCACTTCCGTCACATGCTTGGCTATTGTAAATCGAGAGAATAGTTATGGGAAAGCTCAATATTATTGATCACATAAGTATATATATATTATTTATATATGCTTTAGAGATAAGCTCAACTTAAGTCTTATCTTTATTTAAATCTCATAAGTATTTATTTAAGCTTATTATCATAAATACAACACTCATAAAAGCTTATAGAACTCTCTAGAAGCTTGCTTAACACTCCTCTCAAATTGGAGCGTGCAAGTCTCAAAGGCCAAACTTGGATAGTAAGTAACGAAAACTTGGTGTCCCTAACGCTTTTGTCATGATGTCAGCCAACTGCTCTGTTGTGCGGACATGTTTAGTAACAATGAGTTTATCTTGAACAGCATCCCGAACACTATGACAGTCCGACTCTACGTGCTATATGCAGTGCTGCTTGGCTGTCACAATACAACTCCATCGGATCACTATGTTCCACTCCAAAATCCTTTAGCAACCGCTTCATCCATTTAAGTTCTTGCAAGGCAACAAATATAGCTCTATACTCGGCTTCTGCCAAAGAATGCGACACTGTGTCTTATTTTTTGGTCTTCCACGAGACAAGTGACGTTCCTAGTAGCACAACAAAAGCAGATAAAAACCTACGCGTACGAGGACATGAGTTATAATCTGAGTCACAATATGCTCGTATGCGCAGGTCACTAGTTCATTTCAACATAAATCCTTATCCCATACATCCTTTTAAGTACCGCAGTACCCGTTCAATGGCATCCCAATGTGCCACTCTAGGTGCGTGCATAACTTGACTTAGAATATGAACAGCGTATGAAAATTCAGGTCTTGTGTGAAGCAGATAAACAAGTCGGCCCACAATCCTTCTAAATCGTGCTGGTTCTGTAAAGAACGGCCCATCATCACCAAGCAAATTGTGATTATGTTCCATAGGTGTCGAAACAGGTTGACACCCGAGGAAACCTGCTTCATAAACTATATCAAGAACATATTTTCGTTGGCTTAGGAACATACCCAATGGTCCTCTTGAAATCTCAATGCCAATAAAATACTTTAGCTTTCCAAATTCTTTCATGCGGAAGCATTCACTTAAATATGCCTTAAATTTCATTATCATGCTCAGATCATTACCAGCAAGTACTAGGTCATCTACGTAAATCAGAACACGCAAACTCTTCCCATCTTTGATATATGTGAAAAGAGAGTAATCCGCGTAAGACTGTTTAAAACCCCATTCTTTTAGTGCATTTGTAAGCTTTTCAAACCAGCATCGCGGTGTCTGTTTCAGACCATACAAGGCTTTCCGTAGGCGACATACCTTTGTTGGGTTGTTCGTGTGAAATCCTGTTGGTAATTTCATGTAAAATTCTTCCTCTAAATCTCCATGGAGAAAAGCATTTTGAACATCCATCTGATGGATCTTCCAGTCTTTTGCTACTGCAACCTCAAGTAAAGTGTGTACCGTAGTCTTCCTGACAACGGGAGCAAATGTCTCATCATAATCTTCACCTTCAACTTGGTGATTTCCAGAACATACGAGTCTAGCCTTGTATCTTTCTATGGTACCATCAGCATTAAACTTCAGCTTATATATCCATTGACTACCAATTGCCTTTTTTCCTAGTGGTAAGATCTCCAAGTCCCATGTTCTTTGGAATTCAAGGGCGCCTATTTCACCAGACATGGCGTTTTTCCATCGCTCATCAAGCATTGCCTCTTTGAAGTTTCGCGGTTCCTTACCCTCGGAAATAGCTGCTAAGAAAACTTGGTGTTTTCTGAAAATATAGCATCAGTCACAAAACTCTTAATAGGATAAGGTGTGTTACCTTGGACCAATTTCGAGGATGATGTGGAGGGAGGAACATGATGTGATGCAGTGTTACTTTTATCGGAGTTAGCATGTGAGTTGTACAATACATAATCATGTAGTCTTACATTCGGCTGAGGTTGTCATTTTTCCAATGGTGTCGTAACCGGTGTAGTTTGCTCAACAAGTGCCGGAGCTGGTTCCTATTCAGTTACTGCAGGTGGAACCAACACCGTAGGAGGTTCTATTTGCGCAGGAACAGAGGTCGGAGTTGGTTCGGTGCCAGCATTGGTGACAAGTGGCGTCTGCTCTGCGCCTTCTTGTTGTTCTATAACCGCAGCTGGAACAGGTGCAGCAGCTGTGGGTACATTCAACTCACGACTCCCCTTGTCTTCAATGCTCTGGTTCTTCCATATATTCTATATTATACATGATGTGGGAACAGTTATGGGAAAGCTGAATATTATTGATCACATACATTCTATATTTATACATGCTTTAGAGATAAGCTCAACTCAAGTCTTATTTTTATCTAAATCTCTTAAATATTTATCTAGATCACATACATTTTATATTTATACATGCTTTAGAGATAAACTCAACTCAAATCTTATCTTTATCTAAATCTCTTAAGTATTTATATCTAAGTTTATTAACATAAATAAAACATTCATAGAATTCTATAGAAGCTTGCCTAACAGCTATCGTTGTGTACTTGTGTTACCGATGCATGAAGAAACACAGAAATTTAATCTTCTGACCCTCTTGTGTTTTTGTTTTTGTTTTTTTTGTGACGACATAATTCATCATAGACTCATAGTAGTACAACAGAGTGGGCGATGAATGTTTATATACGTATATACGGAATGTGGTTAATTCACTTAACATTTTTCTAAACGTTTATAGCTAATTAAGTTGCTGACATTATATATAAAATTAGACAAGCGGAACTGATTCGACATTCAATGAGTTTCATCATTTTCAAATATCACCACATTTCTCTAATAGGCGATAAATAATGTGTGGAAACATTTAATTTACACCAACGTTAAGTGGTTCTAGTTTAATTGCCTAATGCTTAAATTTTAAAAGTGTATTCATGTGGTTTGAATTTAATTGTGTTCTGACATGTTTTAAATTTTGTAGTTCATCGAATGGTCAATTTTCGAATGTCTATTCTCCATCCACCAACTAATTTTATTTTCTTCAAATTTGTTGAATACATTAAAGACATTATAATTCACTAGATTTTTAACTGTCCAATTTTTATATAATTATGAAGTTTGGGAGTCGGGGACCACTAAACTCTAATTTCACTTAAACGTGCGATGCGCATATCCACTTAACTCCGCAGCTGTGTTGATATTTTACACCCTACAAAATCAATCGTTCTGGTCATTTAATCTCTGCCAAAAAGTTTTCTGTTATGAATCTTACGATATTTATGTATATCTTATTTGTTCATATCATAATTCAACAAATGAATTGTCCACTCTTGATCGTGTATTTACAGTTTTACACCAACATCTAAAAAAATAAAAATATCACAATTGCATTTAAGTTTAAGGGATTTTTTGCAAACTAACCTATTTTTTTTTAAATAGCTTATTCATTTATTTATTTTAAATCAATATTTTTATGTATATGATATGACAATTTTACCCTTATTTAATTTACAAGTAATTTATTTTTAATAAATAATAACAATTTTTTTTTTAAGTTTTAAGATAAAGATGTTTTATTGATTTTATATAATAAAATCAATTTACATAACCATTTGAAGCATAAAAAAATAAAACATAAGTTTTTTCATGATTACTCTAATTAAGGTTATGCCTTCAAAGCATAAAATAAAAACAGAGTATTAGCTCCCATAAGCAACGTGAATCAAATATGAATTCTTTAACAACATATAATAAAATCTTTGTTTAAATTTCATTTGATAAAAAATCATTATTTTCACTTTAAAATAGAATTGTTTAGAAACTAATTGATTTTAAAAAAAATTGGTCTAGAGAATTGTTTCGTCAATTTAAAATCATAAGCTAGTTGTGATTTTTTCAATTTTTTTTATTTTAGCCAATTAATAAGAGCTATTTAAGGGATTTTCTTTATGTTTTTTCCAAATAAAATCTTTATTTTTCTGTAAAATAAAAAGATATACTCGATTATATTTTTTTAATTGATTTTTTTCTAAAAATTATATTCACTTTTAAAAGGGTATTTTAGTAAAACAGTAACAATATTTTTTTTTAAAAATAGTCTAAATAAAGAGAATGTATTTTTCAAATAAAAAAAAAACTAAAAGAAGGTATTTTTCTAAATTTTCTGTAAGTTTAACATACATTTGCGTTATAAATTTAATGTTGTTTACAAATCCAACCCATTTTTATTAGATTTAGTTACTAACTTTAAGAATGGATGCCTATATATTATACGCATATATATGAACCTCACCTTAATCGGCACTGAGTTTTCAATTCTTTATATTTTTTTGTACTTTTGTGTCGAGAATTTAATATACACGTTGAGTAACTTCAGTTATTTGTGTGTGTTGAAATCCTTAACATTTAATCGTGTAAGCAATTATGATAATGATACTAAGGAAAAATATACGTTTGTTTTACAATATTCCCAAAAATTACAACTTGAATTGCAAAAAAAAAAAACCTACAACAAACGAGAAGCTAATACTTGGAAGTTTCAAGCTTCACTTAAAAATGTATATTAAGGGTAGATGCATTCGTTGTATGTAGCTAAAGGGGCCAATAGAAGTATGTTTTTGTGTTTGTGGACTATCTTCACGTCCTCTTATTTTTGCTCCCAAACAGCAATGAGAAGTAAAACAAGATCCTAAAGAAGAGACCCCAAGCTAACGTAATCCACAAGCAATCCCACTTGCTCAATTGAGTTATACCTTGTTGCATAAGTAAGTCAGGCCCTGTTCTCAAACATGTGGACTCCGTTATCTTCGTTTCTAAAGAGTGACTCAGTGTATCGAGGAGCTTAACCTTCATCACATCGGGCACTCCCGCCAAAAGCGTACCATCGAATACTTGAACTCCCTTAATAAAACAACGAGAAGGGTCATCAAACTCGTTGATTAGGACAGCCTCGTAAGGATACTTGAGCAGTGAAATGTAATGAAACCATATCCAATAGAAGGGAATCCGATCGCGGTTGATGTAGAATCCACCAAGCAGTAGACAATAGGAAAGATAGGGAATAGTGACCATGTAACTCAACATGACATTGGGAATAAAACCGGATATGAAAGTAACAGTAGACGATCCAGACCAAAAAGACGCGTAGATTATGAGGCAGTAGTAGAAGACACTCTCTAACCCACCACTCAAACCAACAGTCCAAAACGTGGTTGCAGCAAATGCAACGGAAAGAGCAAGTAGCTGAGGCAAAGCCATGAGGGAATGAGATATAACGTATGAAGATGTTCTATATGCGTTGTGCGTTGTCTCTCTCAAGAAGATGTATCGTTCTTGGATAAAAACAGGTATGTTATCTGCACAACAATAGAACATTGTGGACATACCGAATGCGAAAAAGCCCATTCTCTCTTGTGCAACTTTTGGAGTGTGGTCAAGCCTCCAATACACAGTCAATACAAGAAATCTACCGCAAAACCGACGGCATTTCCGACGGAATTAATATCCGTCGGAAAAAACCGATGAATTTCCGATGGATTTCCGACGGAATTAACAATTTTAATATCCGTCGGAAATCCATCGGTTTTTTCCGATGGATAGGAATCCGTCGGTTCCTGTCAGAAATCCGTCAGTTTTTTGTCGGTAATTTCGGACGGATTCCGTCGGATTACCTATCCGTCGGAAAATTTGAACGTTAATATAGCCGTTGTTATAGCCGTTATTATATCCGTTAAATTCCGACGGTAAGCGTTATTATATATATGTTACCATACTTCTCCATTCAATCACAACAACAAAATTCTTTGTAAGTTTTCTTCAAAATACGTGTAGAGAGAGAGATGTCATCTTCTAGAGATTTAAGATCGTGGATGGATGAAGAAATGTTTGATCCGGAGTCGATGTTATTAAACGATGGTTATGCACGAGGTATATGCGAGTTCATGGCCGTTGCTGGAAATCAACCGTGAGTGAAAACAAGTGGTAAGATGAAATGTCCATGTTCAATATGTCGTAATTCTCGTAATGTTAAGATAGAATTAGTATGGCATCACTTGTATAGCAATGGATTTATGCCGGGTTACAAGATTTGGTATCTACATGGAGAAAGAAATTTTGAATATGGTAGTAGTAGCAGTGAACCCTATGTTGCGGATAGCTTAGGAGAACATAGAACGGAAGTAGATTTTGGTGTTGGTCCCGTTGAGATGGTGAATGATGCGTTTAGAGAAAATTTGTCATCGACCGTAATAGATGAGGATAGGGTTGAAGAACCAAATGTAGAAGCTAGAAGATTTTTTGATATGTTAGACGCAGCGAAGCAGCCATTATATGATGGGTGTAGAGATGGTCATTCACCTTTATCATCTGCTAGTAGAATGATGACCATTAAAACGGACTTCAATTTGGCAGAGGAATGTGTTGATGCGATTGCAGATATGGTCAAAGATCTTTTGCCTGAAGATAATCTTGCACCTGCATCATACTACGAGGTACAGAAACTTGTAGGTGGTCTTGGTTTGCCGTATCAAGTAATAGATGTGTGCATCGACAATTGTATGATATATTGGAGAGAAGATGAAGACAGGAGAAGTTATCGATTTTGTCGTAAACCACGGTTTCAGGATACTAGTGGGAGAGTTCCAATTCCATTTAAACGTATGTGGTACTTACCGTTGACTTCGAGGTTGAAGAGGTTATATCAATCTGAGCGCACGGCAGAGCAAATGAGATGGCATGCAGAACATCGTCAAGATGGAGAGATTACACATCCGTCGGACGATAAAGCGTGGAAATATTTTCAATTCATGTATCCGGATTTTGTGTTTTAGAGAAGAAATGTGTACCTCGGGTTATGTACAGATGGTTTCAACCCATTTGGGAAGCATGGAAGGCAGTATTCGTTGTGGCCCGTAATCGTAACACCCTACAATTTGCCCCCTGGTATGTGCATGCGTTGAGAGTTTTTATTTCTCTCCGTTCTTGTTCCCGGCCCTGAGCATCCAAAGAGATAACTAGATGTATTCCTCCAGCCATTGATCTATGAGTTACAAATGCTATGGAGTCACGGTGCTGAAGTGTTTGATGTTTCGAGCCAGCAGAATTTTAGGATGCGGGCGGTTCTTATGTGGACCATTAGCGATTTCCCAGCATATGGAATGTTATCTGGATGGACAACTCATGGAAGACTATCGTGCCCATATTGCTCAGACAACACGGATGCATTCCAATTGAGGAACGGAAGAAAGTCGTGTTGGTTTGATTGCCATAGAAGGTTTCTACCGATGGAGCATCCGTATCGTCGGTCTAAAACATTATTTACGAAAAATAAACAAGTGTTTGAAGCTCCAATTGATGAGGAAGATGGCAGTAAATTATTGGAGCAGTTGAGAGATTTTGGTGCTCCGATGACTTCTGAATGTGGAGGTAATGGACATGAAACTGTTTACGGAGCCGGGAAAGTTCATAATTGGCACAAGAAGAGTATCTTTTGGGAATTGCCTTACTGGAAGGACCATTTATTGAGGCACAACCTCGATGTGATGCATGTTGAAAAGAACTTCTTTGATAATATAATGAATACGGTTTTAAATGTACCGGAGAAGACAAAAGACAATCTGAAGTCTAGGTTGGACTTGGCAGAGATTTGCGATCTTGATTTTTTCTTGAAATTCTTCCCAATGGTAAATATCCTTTTGCTCCGTACTGGTTGGATGCACAAAAGAAAAAAGAATTTTTTGATTGGATTCAAGACGATGTCAAATTCACTGATGGATATGCATATAATCTGCGTAATTACGTACACTATGGAGAAGGAAAGTTTATCGGAATGAAGAGTCATGATTGTCATGTTGTGATGCAGCGACTTCTTCCATTCGCTTTTGCGGAGCTCCTTCATAAAGATGTGTACGAAGCAATTGCAGGTATAAATTATTTTCATGTGTATTTTAAAAATTACTGATATTTTTATTTTATATATATTTAAATTTGTGTATTTTTATTTGCAGGAGTTGGTGCTTTCTTTCGGGATTTATGCACGAGAACACTTACACTTGAGGGAATTCGCAATTTAGAGGACAATATACCCTTGATCCTTTGCAATGTTGAGAAGATATTTCCGCCGTCCTTTTTTGATGTTATGGAACATCTTCCGAACCACCTCCCCCATGAAGCCGCACTTGGTGGTCCTGTTCAATTCCGTTGGATGTATCTTTTTGAGCGGTACATGTTCCATCTTAAGAAGAAGGTTAAAAATTTAAGTCGAGTTGAGGGGTCAATTGTCGCACAGAGCATCAACGAAGAAACCTCACATTTTGCGGAATATTACTTTCCATCGGAAGTTCGTACGAAGAGTAAACGTCATGCTCGCCATGATGATAGAGGTGAGAAAGCCATGTATCCATTGGTGGTCCCTGAGTTGTTTTCGCAAGTTGGTCGATTAAGTGGAAAAGGGAAAAAATACAAATTTTCACAACAGGAGTGGACTCATTTGCATAAGTATATCGTAACAAATTGTGAGGAGATGGCGGAGTACGAAAAGTAAAAAACTAAATCTATTTAAATACTAAATTAGTTTATACATAAGTAATAGCTTTCAAAGGTTATATAATGTTGTTTGATTTTAGGCTTTACATGGCAATAGTACGTAGCCATTTTCCGGAAAAGACTGAAGAAGAACTTGAACTGCATAAGGAGAACGATTATATTACTTGGCTACAATTTTACGTAAATAGGCTATAATATTAATATATAAATGCCTTCAATTATTACGTTAGTATTTTATATTAATTTTGTAGAAATTATTTTCTTAGGTTAATGAAGAAATTAGAGGTGGATCGGTTTTTCCGACATGGTTAGTAGAGTTAGTTACTGGCCCAATCTACATTGCGACCTCATATCCTAGGTATTGCAGTAGGGGATTTGCGTTTAGGATTCACGATGAAGGAAGGTCAAGACCAACTGCAGATTATGGGATTTCGGCTCAATCTGGTGATGTTGTCTACTACGGGATTCTCAGAGAAATATTGCTAGTTCGCTACCCAGGGATGTTGGACATGAGGTGCATTGTTTTTATGTGTGAATGGTATGATCCAGAAGTTGGGCGTGGGGTTAAGGTGAACCAATTTGGCGTCACGTCAGTAAATTCTAGAAGAAGACTTCGTACGTATGACCCATTCATCCTAGCATCACAGGCAGACGAGGTTTGGATATTTTAATAAATATTTTATATTATTAAAGTTTTTGGATTTTATTTATGTTTTATTTGACTTCATAACTTACATTTGTTTTTTTTAGGTATGTTATATTCGTTACTCTAGGGTAACACGGCGTTCAGATCCTTTGATTACAGTGACTCCAATTAATCCAAGAGGACAAATTTATGGAGTTTCTGAGCACGATGCTTTACAACCAACTAGAAGTGTTCCAATGGATCATGTTGAGCATTCTTTTGATACATTCCTTGTGGTTGATTTGACGGAAATTGGTGATGATAGAGTTCATTCAGAATCTGAGGAAGAACTTGGAGAATTTGATGAGGCCGAAGACGATATTCCTTCAGAAGGATCATTATCTGATTCAGATTAGTACATGATCAACATTTGTTTTTATTTATATTTTGTATTTTTATTTCGTATTTTAAATATTACATTTGATAATAATTAAAACCACAAAACCATAAATAAATAAAAACATTAAAAATCATAAACAAACCAAAATAATAAAAAACAATCTAAATTAAACCAAAAAACAATAAAAAATACTATACAAGAAACATCTAAACCAAATTACACATAATCCGTCGGAAATTTCCGACGGATTTCCAATGGATCACAAAGGAAAAGACATTTTTCTTCGGCAGCTAATGTCTGTCAATCCTTAAACCGAGACACGTGTAACCACGGATTTCCAACGGGTTTGTGGTTTCGTGGTCGTTTACAATCCGTTTCTCTTGAAATATGTTTGTAGTAGGGTTTGTTACTCATTTCAATGATAAAATACTAACATATACCTTGTAACATATCATATATATCAAAATTAAAAAAATCCCTACTATCATCTCTACATGTTACTACATGATTTCGTATATTTCATTTGTAACAATGTATTTGTTTATATTTTATCATTGAAATGAGTAACAAACCCTACTACAAACATATTTCAAGAGAAGCGGATTGTAAACTACCACGAAACCACAAACCCGTTGGAAATCCGTCGGAAAATTTCTGATGGATTTCCGACAGATTCGTGGTTTCGTGGTCATTTACGATCCATTTGTATTGATCCATTACACGTGTCTACGCGTTAATTTTCGCGTATCCGTCGGAAATCCGTCGGAATTTATCGACGGATTTCTGACGGACACGCGAAATTTAATGCGGCAAATGAAATTTTCATTTCCCGGGAAACTTAATTTTCGCGTATCAGACGGAAATCCGTCGGTAAATTCCGACGGATTTCCGACGGATATGCAAAAATTTATGCTGGAATCTTCCCGAGACCGCGTGTCATTTAATATTAAAAGATTCCGACGGAATATCCGTCGGAAATATTTGATAAATAGAGTCATCTTCTTCCTCGCGGATCTGAACCGCAAACGAAACAAAAAAACTCAAACCTCCGATTTCGACTTCCGATTTCCGTCTGATTCAAGCTCCGATTTCGACATCAATCATCAAGCATCAACATATCTAACAATCCTCCATCAATTCCATCCAATTTGTAAGTTTTCAAAACTATAAAAATTAAAGATTTCTTTGGTTTTAAGATTGATGTTAGATTTAGGTTGTTGGATGTAAGATTTAGGTTTTAGGATGTTAGATTTATGTTATTGAATGTTAGATTTATGTTTTCTAGTTTTAGTTATAAGATTTGTTTGGTTAGATTTAATTTTTAAATTTTGGGAAAATTTGTTTTGTTATTGAATTATTTAGAATTTGGAGAATTTGTTATGTTGGAGAATTTTGGAGAATAATTTTTGGAGAATTTGTTATGTTATTTTGGAGAATTTTTTACTTTGTAGAATTTGTAGTTTAATATTACGTTACATTATATATTTAGATTAGAATAAATTATAAATTTGGTTAGAAAAAATTAAATTGTTTTTAATTAATTTATAATCATTTTTAAAAATTTATAATTAATGATAAGTTTTTTATTTATAATTTATAATCATTATTTATTTAAATTTACTTTACATTATTAATTTATATTGGAGAATTTATAATCATTTTTAAAAATTTATAATTATTTTTAAAAAAAAATTAATTAATTTTTAAAAAAATTATAATAAATTTATAATCTTTTTTACAAATTTATAATTATTTGTATAAATTTATAATCATTTTTTAAAAAATTTATTAGGGATTACGGATTATATTACGAGGGTGCTAGGAACCGAGTACGTCGAGGTTCCGGTAGGGGTAGGGGAGTTACGGCGAGGAGTCAGTCTACGGCGTCTACCCATATTCCGGAGACCGCATCACCTGTACCATCCCCTGCTGCATCGACACCACCCCCTACTGCACCGTCTGCAATGAGCGTCGAGGACTTCGTTGCTTTACCTGGACGAGAGCGATTCACTCGTCTTCATCCGGATTGTGTTGGGACAGACACATGGTAAGTCTCATTTTCCAATTTTAAAATATTAAATTTTATTTAATATTTTTTAATAAACTATTTAAAGTCTACAAAACAATTTGTTTTGAAGGTTTAAAGATTCGGGAAATGAGATTTCCAAGTCTATCAACCGGATGCTTAATGGATTGCTTCAGCATCCGTATCCGACGTACACCCAAATGCCCTTAGAAGAGCAAGAAATGTGGTTTCGGCAATTTACGGTAAGTTTTTCATTTTCTTTATTGTTTACTTTGAATTTAATTAGTTTATTAGTTTATTTTAATTTAATTTCCATTTTTTCAGCAAGAATTTATTTGGAATAGTCACATTACCGCTTTGGTTAGAAGGGACTTCCACAAAAAAGCGGCAATAATGTATTCACGAAAGATGAACGAGTGGAAGGCGTTGTGGTCGAGGAATCTTGTTCCAAGGGAGTTGGTTATGAACTCGGCCCTATGGAACGGGTTGATAGCGTACTGGAGTCAAGAAGCTACGAAGGCTAGCTCCATAACCCACTCTGCATGCCAGAACAGCGATCGCAAAGGAAAGGGTAAGGCGATGCACAATCTAGGAACAACCAGTTTGGTCACAAATGCGAAACAACTTGTAAGTTTTTGGTTTAATCAATATGTTGTTTTTTCATTTTATATTCAAAATATTTACTATATTTGTTAATTTTGTAGTTTCGGCAAAATGGTGTCTAACCTTCTGCCCTCAAATTGATCGAAGTTGCTCACACTAATAAGACCACCAATGAAATCCAAGATGGTGTAGCTCGGGAGATCGTTGGCAATGTCAGGACGATGGGTGCTAACTATCTTCTTAGTCAACCAATCATTGAAGGAACCCCGCCTCTCACCAAAGTCCCGATCGAGAAGATCAACGAATTCGTCTACGTGGTAAGTAAATTTTAAAATTTTAATCAATTTTTTTTACTTTCAAATATTTATTCAACTTTTCATTTCTGCAGTGTACTCCGAAGACCAAAGGTCGGGTCTTTGGTCTTCCCGACGATTCAGCATCTTACTCGGCTACTTCACGCTTTTACGGGGATCCTAGCGACGATCTTAGAGCGAGGCTCGCAGAAAAAGACGCTGAAATGGAGGAGCTGAAGGCGGATATGCAACGCCTTAAAGAGGCCGGAGAAGCGCAACAAGCGAAATATTGATATATTAGTATTTTGTCCCATTTTAACTAGTCTTTTTATCTTGTTTTCGAGTCTTTTCTAGACCTTAAACAAGCGCTTGGTGGGAGGCGACCCACCGGTAAGATTCTGTACATATTTTTCTAAATTTGCTTTTATTACTAATTTTTGTTTTTAGTTTTCATTAAAAAAAAAAAAAAAGGGAAAATTTGGTGAGCACCCCGCACCAGTTCAAGAGCACATGCTCTGCTAAGGTGCTCCGCATGCAAAAACCGGAACAGAAGTTGAAATCCAATCCTCAACACACAGCCCCAGCCTTCGCCCAGCACCTCCGACACGAGCCAGCTCCTGCGAAAATGGAAGCGAAGAGCCGGCTGTGATGATCCGGACACCGCTACAACGCGGTGAATTCTATCCATACTTTCTTTTACCATTGTATTATCCATTTTTATCTTTTTCATTTTTCAGTCAATCCTTCAGTTCTTTTTCACACCGGGGACGATGTGATTTAAGTCTGGGGAGAGGTCTGCTACTAACTATTTTTCTTTGTCTTTGAGTCTTATTTTTGTGTCTTTCGTCTTTTTCTTTGTCTAGGTCTGAATCAGGTCTAGCTGCTTGCAGCTAAGTGTCAGTTTTATTTTTATTTTTATTGAGTCAAATTTTTTGGGGAATTATGAACTTGATCTATTGGATTTATTTTCGGACTAAGGATTACTTGTATGACTCACAGCTTGGCCAAAGTTCTGTATCGGAAAGGCAGTGGGCGGATTAAATATTCCCCAAAGCTCACACTCAGTGGGAAATAAGTTGAACCAATGTCATCTCTAATTTTTATTCGGTTTCTAATATGATCTTCAAATTCTTTCTTAGGGGTTTGATGTTCATTAGGGAAGACCTATTCGAGCCAAACAAGACCACACAACTCTCCACAAAGTATGATATTCCTCTCTCACTCCCCTTCATTACACCGAGAAAAAGAAAGAAAAGAAGAGAAAAAGAAAATAAAAAGGAGAAGTTCAAAGCAACAAGCCGAAGTGAACCAAGGGATGATGCGTAGACCCGTGTATCCTTTGTGACCTCATGGAAAGCTTGTTGTAAGGGAAACTAAAAATCGAAGTGAACCAAGGGATGATGCGTAGACCCGTGTATCCTTTGTGAGCTCATGGAGATTCGTCCCACAAAATAAAGAAGAAGCATCAGAAAAGTGATTGCTGTGATAAAGGGTGAAGCATCAGCAAATGAAAACCGATGGCTGTAAAGAATAAACAAAAAGATGGTGGCGTGGAAAGAGGGAAAGAGGAGAGAGGGAAGTTATATGGGAGAGGGTCTTTGGTTAGAAGAAGTTGGCACTTTTTGGATCTATTACTCCTGGTAAGACCACTGCACTTTCATTTCACTAATCTATGTAAAGAGATAACAGTGGGGATTCCGAAACTTCTGTTGGGTTGTGAGTTATTAAGGTTAGGTTATGAACCCCACGGCTAATTACGGTACATGTCCTAAGGTCCAGTGAAGAAGGTATGAAGTTCAAAATTTTTCCAACAAGCAAGTGAGTTCCCGTGATTTTCAAACCTCTTCTCAGTTCTTGATCTTGTTTTGTTTGAGGACAAACAAAGGTCTAAGTCCGGGGGAGTTGATATATTAGTATTTTATCCCTTTTTAATTAGTCTTTTTATCTTGTTTTCGAGTCTTTTCTAGTTTCTTTTGTGTCTTTTCAGGTATTTTGAGGCTCTGGAGCATGTATTGAAGATATTTAAGCACATTGGAGCAAAAGAAGCAATTTGGAGCAAAAAGGCGATTTTTCACCCCGAGCACCTGCTCGCTAGGGTGCTCGCCCGGGGTGCTCGACCTATTTTACCTAGGGACGCGTTTTTAATTAAATTTTAGAAGAATAAAAGGCCCAGCCGCCTCCAGACTCAAGGATCTTCGTTTTACTTTTCATTCTACGTTCTTTTGGTTTTGGGATTTTTTCCCCTTTAGTTCTTCTACCTCTTGCTTGTATCACTTTGGATTTTGCTACTTCAACCTTGGATCTATTTTCTCCCATTGTCGATCAGACCACAGCTTGTGTTTGAGAAGAATTCTGAACCCTAATCTCTTTTAATAATATTATGAATTCATTCTATTGCCTTGTTGTGTTTGCTTTTGCCATGAGTCAGTAGTCTCCTAGCTAGGTTAAGGTTTTCAATGGTGATTTAGGGTTTTAATGGCTGAGTACAAATAGGATTGGAATATATAATGTCTTCGCCAATAGAGGTTCTTAATGCTTAGATTAAACTGGCCACTTAATCTATGATTTTAGGTTAAACTTATAAACGAGAGTGGTCTAGGTTGCTAGATAAATCATTGGTGAGCAATTGGTGCGTAGCCAACGAGAGTTGATTGCTGCGATTGATTGTGAACATATTGAACCCGCTTGTTAATGCTTATCGTCTTCGCTAGGTCCAGACGAGAGTTTCGGTATCTAGGTTGTTAGATAAAGTTGTCGATACATCACGAGAGTGGGGCGACATTTATTTATGTTTGAGTTCTAGACCGGTAGTTACTTAGCCCCTGAATAGTTGCTCAGCCTTGTTTCGAATCACCAAAAACACCTTGACCTAGTGCTTCTCTTTATTGATTTATTACCGCTTTTATTTACTTGCAATTCTATTTCGAAATCAACCATATCTTTTGTCTTAGCTTTATTTACAAATCTCATAATTTCATAGTGTAACCTTGGTCTCTGTGGATTCGATACCCCATATACTACTGCATTTGTTCTGTGCACTTGCAGAAATATTTTGGGTTAAAACTCTGTACATCAAATATGAAGCTGATCAACAAGCGATGATCCAACGGATGAACGAATTCTTTTCGCAATATCCACCACGTCCACCAGGCGTTTAGTTTCATTTTCGGATTATAAACAATTTTATGTTTTTTTTTCTTTTTGAATTATTAAAAAATTACAATAATATTCTATTTTAATTTTCAATACTATTAAATTTTATTTTTCATTTCTTTTTTTAAAATTTAATTTTCTTAAAATTAATTGATTTTTCAAAATATTATATTAAAAAAAAAATTCGCAGTCCGTCGGAAATCCGTCGGGTTTTAGATCCGTCGGAAATCCGTCGGTTTGTATCCGTCGGTACTACGTCGGAAATCTGTCGGTCTCTTTCGGTTCAGAAACGTCGGAAATCCGTCGGTGTTCAGATCCATCGGAATTCTGTCGGTTTTTCTCCGTTGGTAATCTGTCGGTCACCGTCGGTTATAACACCGGAATTCCGTCGGAATATTTCTGACGGATTTCCGACGGACACCCGACGTAATATATTCCGACGGATTAGCGATGGATTTCTAGAAACTAGATTCCGTCGGAAATTCGTCGGAAATTCAGACGGATTTCCGACGGATTTCAAAATTCCGACTACATAGTTCAGACAGCAAAAACCGATGGATTTCCGACGGAATTCCCGTTTTCCGACGGATTTCCGACGGAATTTTCAGTTTGATTCCGGCTGTTTTCTTGTAGTGAGTAGCTAAGAGAAGACCAGTCACCATGACAGTAGCCATCCGTGTTCCTATGAGTTCGGGCATCCGCATCCAGTTTTTTACGTACCGTTTGGCTAAGATAACGGTTTCAACCAATGGCGGATTTGCGTATGAAGATACATTTTCCATTGAAATGAGATTAGCTCCAGATGTGCCTGAGACTAGTTTGCCTCTAGAAACACTTGCATTGATGGCTTCTTTTAGAGATAAAAGAGTTTGTAACGTACAGGCTCGAGTAGGTTGCTTCTGTTGCCACTTCTCGTTGAATTCTACTAACTCTCTGGTTCCTTCAGAGGATCCTTCGAGTTGTCGAATTAAATCAAGTGCGAACTCTGTGATGTTCTCTTTCTCCGGTATGGGACGACCAAAATCGGAGAAGAAAGAAGGAAGATTCTCCGGAGATCCATTAAACACACTCTTGCCACGAGATAAGATGAGAAGCCGATCAAGCAGATCCAAGATACGAGCACTAGGTTGATGAATAGACATAATTACGATACTGCCACTCTGAGAAATTCGTTTTAGAACCTGCACCACCATAAACGCGTTGGTTGAATCCAATCCCGATGTTGGTTCGTCGAGGAAGAGAACGATAGGGTCATGAATAACATTGATTCCGATTGAAACGCGCCGTCGTTCGCCGCCGGAGACTCCACGGTGTCTTTTTAGTTTTTAATATATTATGCCGTTTCACTTGGTTTAGGGGGGTTAATGCGTTGTATCGAGGTATGAAGTTGTGAATCGCTTTGTATCTGTTGTTTTTTTCTTTCAGTTTGGTGTCTATTAGCTAGTAAGAGTTGCTGAAAATAAGCGTAAACAAATGCAGAGCTTTAAGCCTTTTAACTCTGTGTGAAGCATGATGGGGCCACGAAGTTAGAAGCTAACCTTTTGTGGCTCGCAGGACTCTAAAATTAAAACCTCACACAGTAGAGACACATCGCTATTGTACCCTTGGTTAAATTTTATTTGAGAGATGATTTACGTCGTATGATTATGGTATTATAAACCGTCTAGTTCAGGATCTACAGTGAGGTACGGACTTTGGTTATAGATTTGGAGGTTATTAAAAATTTGGAAAACTGATGAGAACAAAATGGTAGAAGGAAAAAAAATTAGAGTAATTTTCAACTGAAGGAAAAGGACCAAAAATACTTTTATCAATAAAACAAAATAAATACTCTTCGAAAATATCATAAAAGAAAACGGGGGAAATACGTATTTGACATTTTATCGCTACTCAAGAGGCCATGAAGTTAGAAACGGGGTAAATTTCTATGAAAATATGTAAATAAGTAATGTACGTCGCACAAACAGTCGATTATTTATTCTTTAACAAAAATAAATGTATTTTAACTTTGGCATTTAAAGTTGACCTACCATGCCGCCAAAATAAAATCTGACCTACCATATCATGTTACGTTAATATCAACCAAATTTTGCCTAAAGCGACACCTCATTAAAATGAAAACTCGTGATTCTTTAAAAAAAAATTGTTTTGGAAAATATGGTTAAGAGTGTCCTCAAAAAAAAAAAAAAAAAATAGTAACCACAGAATTTTGTTTAGGCGTAAATGATGCGGAATCGTGTTATCTCATTAAAGTTGTGGAATCAAGATTTTATTCTAAAACTGTTGAATCCATTTTGGAACTAATTTTTAGAATTCTTCTTTTTTTTTCGTTAAAGGATGAATTTTTGAAATTCTTCATTATGCAAAATTTGCGAACCTCCCGGTTCATAGCTAGCTACTTCTATGGATATGACGGTGGGCTTAAAATATGTATGTCGGCCCAGTCCAGCACCGGTCAAAGGGGACACGAGTGTTTTTCTTTACATGATTTCAGGTGAAGGCAAATCAAGACAGGATCTCTAAATCTTAAAGTCAAGTTCAAACTGTCATATAGCTGTTGATTGGTTTGAGGCTTTGAGCTATTTACTTTCATTATTTGAATATTCAACAAGTTTCAGATTTTGTTCTTTTAGCACTAAAAGTTTTAAATCTTTGTCCTATAATTTCTTCCGGTTAAGTGGATCCAAACCCATGAAATTCTTTAATTATTTTTACAAATATTTTATTACAAATAGAAGAAAACAAGCAATGGGAACCAAGAAACCAAGAAAGATGTCAATCTCACAAAGCTTATTTAGTAGAAGTATCTAAGAAGAGTCTTTTATATTAAAAAAATAAAAATAATGAAAAAGTAAAAAAGAGAATGAGGAGTCTCCACGGTAAATTTCTCAAACGAGAGACCCATAAAATTTTCATCCAACATGTGTCTATCATTTCTTGGTTAAATTTTTTACAAAAAATTTAAAATTTACTCATATAATCAGTTTGTATTAAAATATCAATATTTGTTTTAGAGATTCTATGAGTCTTTTAGCAATGTGGTTGCTCTCATATTCCTCTTAGACCATATATGGAGTTATAATAAGAGTTTCTAAAGAATTAATAATTAAAATATAATCAAAAGTATGAGAGAAGGAAACAAAAAAAAGTTTAGATATGGTTGTAAAAGTTCTTGTTTAAAAACATTTGCACTATTTGGGAAAAAACTCATCTCATACTTGTTGAGATCTGATTGGTTCACTTTTTTAATAATTAAATAATTAAAACATATTACAAATATTAATTAAATAAAGTTAAATACTCATGAGATTTTTTTAACTCATGGAGATGCTCTTAAACCACCATTATTGATCATCCTCACAAGAGTGTCTTACAAATAAACTAATATTAAAATTTAAAGACATTTTGATTTTGGGAGTCAAAAATATCTTCCTAAAAACACTTTCCACACTATTCAAACATCTAAAGACCCTCATTAATTGATCTTTTAAATTTTAAAGACACCTACAAAAGTATTGCAATTAGACTTTGTTCTTCATCATCAGCTGAGACAATCTCTCGGCAAGACTTAGCCTAGTCGCTGGAGATACACCATTCTTTCCAATCATTGATTCAAGAACTGCCTCTCCTAACAATTTATTCTTAATCACAGCTGTCCCGGTTTTAGGAATAGTATCGTCTTTAGAAAACGCAATCTGCACCCATTTCAATTCACAACAAATAAGATATCATAAAGAGCTACACACTAATGTTTCAAACGCCAATTTCCACACTAGCGTTTAATAACGTAATTAATTCTTTTTAAAAATTCACATTTGAAAAACTAAAACAATTCCCTTGCAAAAGGTAAACGCACAAACTGAGTATCTCATCTCGTTTGTGTTTGGCATTTGCATATTACAATTAACATAAGTTATAGTTTTATTATTAAAAAAAAACTTTATGTAAACGCAAACAATTAATCAAGTCAAGGTTATAAGAAGTTGTGATAGCAAAAGTACCGTGAGAAAGCCTTTAGGGGAGAGAGCGAAGAAGATAGAGGCACCAGGAGGGAAATTTTGGTTCTTGAAGATCTCCAAGAATCTCTTTATAGCTTTGGCCTCACGTTCTGTGTAAACCCCTAACGATTTCCATATCGCCACACAATTCCCACCTTCTCAGAATATTCCGGTCCCGTTAACGGGAGTTTCATCGCCACCTTCATGAATTTCTCAAACGGACCTAATACAAAAATCAATCATAAGATTGAGGGAACAAAAAAAAGTTAATTAAAGACGGTTAAATCAGTTGGTCTATCAAAAATATAGAGTGATGGTGTCCGTTAGTTAAGTACCTGTGACGATTTCACGGAAGAAAGGGACGGATTCCGTTAATTCTTTTGAAGTCTTGCATTTCCAGTTAACGGAGAGTGATGGGATGGCGTTAGGCTCTAGGTAAATTCCGATGACAGTAAAGATCACAAATTTTCCTTTGATATCCAAACCTCGCACACCTGCGTAGTTTCAGCAAGAACAGACGATGTCAACAAAAACAAAGAAAAGGAAAGAATACAAGAGTAGAGGAAACAATGTTCGAACCTGCGCCACCGAGGAAGAGGGGATTGGAGGAAGCCGGTGACCTGACGGCTGGTGCAAAAGTAACGGCATCGATCTGGAGTGGTGTGACGGAGGGTAACAGTGACAGAGAAGCAGTTAAAGACATTGGTTCAGAAAAAAAAAAGAAAAAGAAAAAAGGACATTGGTTCAGTTGTGGTTAGGTGTGATGATCAATTTGTAAGAGAAGAGAGGAGGGTAAGTAGCATTACGAGTGTTGGACAATAGATTGATATAGGCAACGGTCAAATCTGAATATTAACTACAGTCAAATCTCCATACAGAATTAATCTGGAAACTAATTCACGAATTTGGTAATTTGATATTTTTTTCTAAACTTTTTTTTATATATATCTAATCTAAATTTTCTAGAACATGTAGAGTGTATAGAATACATGTACAAACTTTCTAGAACATGTAAAGTGTATAGAATATGTGTACAAACTTTCTAGAACATGTATTAAACTTTCACGAATTTGGTAATTTGATATTTTTTCTAAACTTTATATATATATATATATCTAATCTAAATTTTCTAGAACATGTAGAGTGTATAGAATACATGTACAAACTTTATAGAACATGTAAAGTGTGTAGAATACGTGTACAAACTTTCTAGAACATGTATTAAATTCAGAACAAGTATTCTAAAATATTAAGAATTAATAGAAATGTCAATAGTAAACTATGGATTTAACGGATTTTGTTCGTGAATAATACCAATTTTTAATATAAATAAATAAATTATATGAAGGTAAATATTTTTACATAGGTACTAAAGTTCCATATGTAAAATATGTGCTAATATAAAAAATTAATGTATAAAAATTATAACATTTACAAAAGATAGTATATTAAAAGTTAATTTTTATTTAAAAATTGTTAATTTTAATTTTTATCTGTTTTTTTAATAGAAATATCAAATTTGCCGATCGGCTCTCTAATCTGTTAAATATAGCAGCGCGGATTTGGGTAAGCTACATAGACCGCGGTCCTAACAGACCGGTCCATTGCAGTCCAAAAAAACTGTCCACCATAAAGCGGACTAGATGGATGCAGATCGGCCCGTCTAACACTTATAAGAACGAATTTAATTCGAAAAACATCAACAACAATTTCCTAATCTAGATATGAATTGCGTTTTTTTTTAACTCACGACTAGCTTTTTTCTCTAAATTATTTTTGTTAAATCTATCTGAAAGATAAAAAAAAGAAGTTGTATATGGACAAACTCCACAAAAATTATCCTAGTCCAATTTCTCCCCTTCAAAAATAATATATATTCAAATTCGGATTGATCGTGTTATGTGCAACGTCCATGGAAAACAACTTTAAATTTATGATTACTTTATTGATAGATCCTAGATAGATTACTTACGAATCGAAGAAAACATCCGATGGGAACTAAATAACAATGGGATTAGAGATCTAAAGACACATAAAGCCCACAAAACACACAAAGAAAAAGAAAAAAACTCTCATTGTCAATTCTCCTTGGCCAGTTTATCTCCAAGGGAGGGATCGCAAGCTTCCTCTTCGACAACCTTGTTCTCGTTCATCAGCTGAGCTAATCTCTCGGCCATACTCAGCCTAGTTCCAGGAGATACACCCTTCTTTCCAATGATCGATTCAAGAACTGCTTCTGCCAACAACTTATTCTCGATCACAGCTTCTCCGGTTTCAGGAATGTTGTCGTCTTTCGAAAACGCAATCTGCAAACATTATATAATTCACACCATATTAAAAGATCTCAAATGCCATGTTTCAACACACCAATTTTCTACCTTAGCTTTTACATGTAAACAAAACTTTTAAAAACTCACATTTGAAAGAGGTAAGTAAACGCACTAATCTTATTTGTGGTTTGAAATTTGCATTTACAATTAATAAAAGTTATGGTTTTATATTAAAAGAACTTCAAGTAACTTCAAGAAGTTGTAATAGAACAAGTACAGTGAGAGAGCCGTTAGGGGAGAGGGCGAAGAGTATGGAAGAACCAGGAGGAAAAGTTTGGTCCTTGAAAATTTCCAAGAATCTCTCCACAGCTTTGGCCTCACAGTCAGTGAAAATCCCTAAAGATTTCCATATTGCTACACAATTCTCAGTGACTTTCTCGGAATATTGTTGTCCCGTTAATGGAAGTTTCATCGTCACTTTTATAAACTTCTCAAATCCACCTACAAACAAACCAATCAACCAAAATCAAAACAGTTGGTCTAACAAAAGTCCCTTTTAACTTAAAACACGTAAGCATGTCTTTAAGTACCTGTGACGATTTCACGGAAGAAAGGGACGGACTCCGTTAATTCTTCTGTAGTTTTGCCCTTCCACTTAACGGAGAGTGACGTGACGGCGTTAGCCTCTAGGTAAACTCCGATGACGGTAAAAACTATAAATTTTCCTTGAATCTCCAAGCCTCGCACTCCTGTGTTAGTCAGAAACGGATCACAAGTTAACTAAACGAAGTAAAAAGAAGATAGAAAAACAGAGGATATAGCGTTCGAACCTGCACCACCAAGGAAGTGAGAATTCGAGGAAGCCGGTGACTTAACGGACGGTAAAAAAGTAACGGAGTCGACATGTAGTTTCGTGACGGCGGGTAAAGGTGACGAAGAAGAGACGGTGGAAGACATGATGGTTGAATCAGGGGTTAGGTTTGATGATAGTAAGATGTAAAAAAGTTAAGTTAGGTAATTTTATAAGAGGAGGAGGTAGGTAGCAAAAGTTAGGATTACGAGTGTTGGATGTGGAAGCACGTGGTGTTGGATGTGGAAGCACGTGGACTTACTTGCTTTTGTCATTTTTTATATATTTGATTGGGAAGATTCAGTTCTAACTGGTGGTTGAAACTCTCAGCCCTTTATTTTTGCAAGGACTGTTACAATATTTGCTCTTTAAAGGTATTTATAATTCAATTTCGTTTCAGTTTAGGTTTTTAGTTCGATACATTTAGTTTGATTGGGGTTTAGTTTTGTGTTATATTAAAAGTATAACATTTCATGTATTTATCTTTCTAAAAAACAAACATTTTCATGTATTTAAGTTATTTTAGTTGGTTTGGTTTGATTAGACTAAAACCGGTTCCAATCTGGTTATAAAAAAAGTAGAAAACGTTTCAACTCAATTTTGATATATCGGCTTTCATTCGGTGTTTGGTTTAAGTCCACCCAACCCGAGTTACCATTACATGTATTTAAAGTATACGACTTTAACAAAACAAAATTTTTTATATTGAGTATATGATAAGAATTTTGATTTTATTTTCTTATTTGGTATTTGACAGGAACTGGGCTATTACATGGGCTATTAAAACCCACCATGAGTCCTCTCTAGATTTGAGTTCCAGTCCTACACAGTGGGCTAAAGTATAAACATAAACTAAATCTAACTGAACCTGAAATCCATGTGGCTTGTCGCTGAAAAAAACAAAAATATTTAGTATCAATAGATAGATGATATCTTATCTTGTTCACAATAAGTGTCATTATTGTGAACTTGAGGGGAACAAAAAAGAGTTTCAAAAGACTCCAAATATTCACTAATTTTTCACACAAAAAGAGTTCAACTCGCCAAGTTTGCGTTGGCTTAATCATTTTTGTCCAATAAAAGTAAAAAGTAAACAGAACAGTGATGTTTGCAAAGTTACGTTCATATCTTTTTTTTATTACCTGAGGCTAAAGAAGTAAATCTCCAAACTCATTCCCATACCTTAAATATTCAATTTTTTTTCTTCGATCCAAATTTGAACAAAAATCCTCAAAATCTTCATTCAACCGCTTTAAAAGTATCTATTAGGGTTGGCAGTTTCAGCCCTCCACACAATGCTACTTCTGCGTCAATCAACCCATACTCTCAAACTCTTCTTATTTCACCCCAAACTTTCTACATTAAGTATGAATCCTCCTAATCTTTTATTTTCTGCTCAATTCCACCTACGAAATTAGAGAACCTTAATTCCGTTCAATTCATATAAAGCGCGATCAATCCCTTAAAAATCGTTTTAAAATAGTGATTATCGGTTATGTTATTAATCCGATTTAACTGACCTAATATCAATTTAACTAACCCCAAACCGAACCATAATACAATTTATCCCCAAATCAAATCAAACTAGGAATTAGGGTTCGTTCTTGTTGTGGAAGAGAAAACGCAGAGAGAAAGAGAGAGGGAGAAAGAGAGAGAGAGAGAAATCAAGCTTGAAAGAGATAGATGATAGAGAGTGATTAGATAGGGTTAGTAGATATGGGTAGTTTGGGAATCAATTAGGGTTCGATTTGGATTTGTTGTTGTGTTCGATGAGATAAATAGAGACATATCGATTTGGGTTTATTGGTGGTTATTCGAGATTCAGATAGAGATAGAGGTTTTGAGAGATAAAGACATCACGAGCAGAAATTGGAGATAATTCTTCAGATAAAGAGGGATATCGCAAGAGAAGGAGAGATTCAGAAGAGAGCTTCAGAGGTGAAGGCATGGTGATAGATGAACTTGCAATTTGTCCCAAGTAAATAATTGATCTTGTTATAGAGTGGAGGAGAGTAGAGAAGTCTACTTATACTTAACTGGTGTTGAATTTTATCTTTATTAAATGCCTAACTGATGTTTGTTTTTTCAGGGAAACCATGGATAAAGCAGAGGAAGATAAATGAGATGAATATACAAGATATAAAGAGAAAGAAACAAACAAAGTATATGAAGATGAGGAATTAGTTGGAAGATACGAGTATGAAATCTAAGAAAATGTTGCTGACTTTGTTGATGAGGACTATAGGGAGAGACACAATATTCCAGAGAGCGATGATGAAGGAGCTGAAGATGAGTTTATTTTCACAAAAAGAAGAATGGGAAAGGATGATGCATTAGCTTTAGGATATTCTTTCTATACTGGTTATCAGTTCAAGCAAGCAATGTTAGAATATGCATTGAGCAAAGCAAGGAACATCAAGCAAGGTAGATGGGAAAAAACTAAGCTTTCGTTTATTTGTGGCACTAGTAAGAAATACAAGTGGAGGGTGTACTGCTCATTTGATAGGGGGAGTGGAAAGTGGATTGCGAAGACTAGGTATCCATCTCATAGTTGTACCAAAAATGGGAAATGATTGTTATTAAAAGGGCCTATGATTGCCAATCTTTTCATGGATAAATTGAGATTGCAACCAGATTGTATGCCTCAAGAAATTCAGAAGATTATCAAGGAAAATGGAAGATAGTGAGTACAAGAGATCATTACCAGAAAGATCGACTGTTGGCCTTGAAATTGCTTGAGAAGGAGTACGAAGAGCAGTTTGATTATCTCCGAGGGTATGCTGAAGAAATCATGTTCACAAATAAATGATCAACTGCCATTGTGGAAACACATCCAAACTCGGCTGGTGAAGATGTGTTTGATAGGTTTTATGTATGCATATAAGCCCTCAAGAGTAGTTGGAGTGGATGTTGTCGACCAGTTATTGGTTTTGATGGTACCTTTTTAAAGCTGTTGTGAAAGGGGTAATTCTTACTGCTGTTGGCCATGATGAAAATAATCAGATTTATCCAATTGCTTGGGCAGTGGTACAGAGAGAGAATAGGCCAAACTGGTTGTGGTTTGTGAATAAATTGAAGATAGACTTAAATTTTTAAACTAGAGTTGGAATAATCATTCTCTCAGACAGAGCAAGAGTAAGTACTTTGCATTTCATTTAGCTTAATCATATTGGATATAAACTAGAACTATAGATTTTACTAATTGAAACCATGTTTAATATTCCAGGAATTTATTAATGATGTGAGATCTGTGTTACCATCTGCGGAACGCATAATGTGTGTTAAACACATTGTGGAAAATTTGAAGAATAATGGGCATTCTAACAAAGATCTGATAAAGCCAATGGTTTAGAACTTAGCTTGGAGGTATACTGCTGTTAAGTATGAAGAGAATCGTAGAAAGCTGAAGTTGTACAATACCAATTTACATGATGCCGTGATAAAGGAGAATCCAAAGAGTTGGTGTCTCACATTTTACAAACTCAGAAGCTGCTGTGAGGATGTTGACAATAATGCAACGGGGTCATATAACTCAACAATAACCAAAGCTCGAGCTAAGACTTTGGTACCCATGTTGGACATGATTCGAAGACAAGCAATGGTTCGAATTATGAAGAGAAGGCTTATATCAGCGAATTGGGAAGGAGTAAATTGAGAGTATGTAAAGAAAACGCTTGCTGAAGAATTGGAGGATGATGAGAAATGCGATTCAATTCCTGCCACCCATGGTGTCCATGAAGTGTTCTTCTATGGGAATTCTTACATAGTCAACTTAAAGAATCAAATTTGTTCATGTGGAAAATATCAAATAACAGGTATATCTCTTGTCCCTCTATCTAAAATACCTATTTTCAGTGATTGTTTATCATAGGTATTTGTGTTTTTCATAGGTATACCCTGTGAACATGCGTATGGAGCTATGATAAATGCGGGTTTGGAAGTAGATGACTATGTATCTCCATGGTTATGCAAATATATATGGGCGTTGACTTATGAGACTAATATGGAACCTGTTAGAGGACCACGATTCTAGATGAAGAGAAGTGATCGCCTTGTAGTCGAGCCTCCAGAACCTGATTTACCTGGAAGGAAGAAGAAATAAAAAAAATAAAAAAAAAGAATAAAAGGGAAACACGAGTCACCAAAGAAAAAGAAAGGTATACAGGTTCAAAAATTGCCTGCCACTGGCCGCATAATTCATTGTTCAAATTGTGGTCAAGAAGGCCATAATTACACTGGTTGTCGGATACATCCAAAGAAAATGCCAAGGAACTTCCAAGATACTGAGATTTTAGAGGTATTCATAATCTTTTGATGGTTTTGATTTTTTGTGAATGGTTTTGATTAGTTTTGATTAGTTTTGTGAATGATCTTTGTTGTGTTTATTTGTTTGTGAATGGTTTTGATGGTCTTTGTGAATGATCCTTGCAGGCTTTAGGCTAATCTGGACCTGACATGATCTCCCTTACTTAACCCTCTCAAATGACCGAGTGAAATTCTTTGGTTATGATTAGTTAGTTATGGTTGATGATGTTTTTGTTGTTATGTCCAAACAATATTTATCCGAATATCTACTTTTGTTGTTGTAATGTCCAAAGACTCGAAACAATGTATGTTTGTATGTTGGCTTATCCTTGGTTTGTGTTTTATCTTTATACGAGAAACCAAACTAACATCAAGTTCCATCCAACAACAAGAAACCAAACTAACAACCACATGTTCCATCCAACAAACCAAACTAACTCATTAGCTTTCCACACACCCATCCAACAACCCCGACAACCAAAAATGTTATCGCAGCTCTCTCCATACTTTTTCTAGCCATCACTCGTCCCATCTCTTCAATTGTAGCATTTGCCATCATCATCTCTTCTTTTATCTTCTCTTTCACCTCTTCTTCCATATCAAGCACCCATTTTTTTGAAGTTCAAAGCTTCTCAACATCTCATTTCTCAAAACTTTCACTTCATCAACAAGTTTCATGAGCTTCACATCAACCATTCTTGTCTCATCGAGCAAAGCCTCGTCAATCCATTTGAATAGATGCTCCTCATTTTTTCGCTACACACACGTTAAGGCAATGAAGATTAACAGTAATATTTATGTGATAATCATCATAAATGCCTTAACTTAATGTAATAAAATCAAACACCTCAACATACGAACCTAAATAGCGATCTCACACCTATAGAATCGCCGAAAAGGATTCTCATTAGTTTGAGAACAATAAGTTGTAATCTTCCTCCCACACCAACATTTTGTTGGAACTCCAGTGAATTGTCTACGCTGACTGTAACGAGATGAAGCTGAAGAACCAGTGCTCATTCTCTCTATAGCTCTCTCTCTCTCTGTCTCAAGCCTCTCTCTCTCAGCTAAGGTCTGCAAATTTTGTCGCGAAGAAACAAGTGAGAAACCCTAAATTGAATTGGGTTAAAATCGGGTTTTTGGGTTCAGGTATTTTAAAACACGTTTTTAGGAGATTAATCACGATTTATACGAATTGAACAGAATTAAGATTTTTTAATTTTGTAGGTAGAATTGAGCAGAAAATAAAAGATTGAGGGAATTAATATTTAATGTAGAGAGTTTAAGGTGAAATAAGAAAAGTTTGAGAATACAGGTTAATTGACGCAAAAGTAGCATTGTGGGAGGGGCTGAAGCCGCTAACCCTATCTACAATCCGTATCCAAGTCGTTGGAAATTAAATGTGTTACTGAAATGTTTGAACTTTTGTCTATATAGTCAGTCAGTAATTGAAAGTCGGCAACCTCTAACAGATTTAAAAAGAATTTATTTACTTTGTAGTTTGGTGAATACATTAATCACACTTTGACATTTTTCTAACATCTGTGATCGATGCGCCATGCATATTGCTCTACCCAGATTTATGTTGATTATTTACACCTCAGATAACCGGACTTTTGATCATAATTTACTATCCACCAAATTTTTTAAAAGTTCATTATGTACTGACATTAATTTATAAATTGATTTTTCATATCCTAATTCTCCATATACATCTTGATTTTTCCATCTTGATCGTGTATTCACCACCAAATTTCTGTTATAATAATAATCCTCAAAAATGAATATACAGTCTAACATAGAATTGTACGTGCGTTACGTGCATACTATTTTTTTTTGGTTAAATTACATTTTCTTGAGATACACAAAACACAACGCACAATAGATTGTAATGACATGCAGGTCATAACTCGAATACTGTATAATTATGAGCCACTGAATTTAATAATGAGTATTCATTCTAGTGGTTCGAATCTAATTATGTTCTGACATGCCTTAATTTTTTTTTCAGTGAATCGTCAATAATGCAAATATTTATTCTCCACACAAAAAAAAATAATACAACTATTTCTAAATATTTCGGTTTTGGTACAGTGGCTATGCCTTGACGAGTCGGGTTCACATGGCATTATTAATACTTTTAAATAAACATATTATCAACTTTGCAAACATCACAGTTTGAATACACATCTATGTATTCTCGTAAAGAAACAAAGATGAAATGAGTATATATGATACAACTTGATCACAAAATTACAACATCTAGAAGCTAAATACTTCAATCTTCACTTATATATGTAGCTAATGCACACATGTGTTTGTGTTTGCACACTGTAACCTTCATGTCCTCTTATTCCTGCTCCCGAACAGCAAGGCGAAGTAAAACAAGATCCTAAAAAAGAGTCCCGAAGCAAACGTAATCCACAAGCAATCCCACTTGCTCAATTGAGTAATACCTTGCTGTGCAAGTAATTCAGACCCAGTCCTCAAGCATGTGGATTCTGTTATCTTCGTGCTCAGAGATCTACCCAAAGTTTCAAGGAGCTTAACCTTCCCTGAATCGGACACTCCTCCCAGAAGAGTATTATCGAATACTTGGACTCCCTTAACAAAACAATGAGACGGGTCATCAAACTCGTTGATTAAGACAGCTTCGTAAGGATACTTGAGCAGTGAAATGTAATGAAACCATAGCCAGTAGATCGGAATCCGATCTCGGTTGACATAGAATCCACTTAACAGTAAACAGTAGGCGAGATAGGAAATGGCGACCATGTAACTTAACATGATATTAGGAACAAGACCGGATATGAAAGTAATGACTGAAGATCCAGACCAAAACGAAGCGTAGATTATAAGGCAATAGAAGAAGAAACCTTCTAACCCTCCGCTCAATCCAACGGTCCAGAATGTGATCGAGGCAAATACTAAGGAAGGAGCAAGAAGCTGAGGAAGAGACACGAGAGAATGAGATATGACATAGGAAGATGTTCTGTATGCGTTGTGCGTTGTCTCTCTCAAGAAAATGTAACGTTCTTGGATAAAAACGGGAACATTGTCTAGACAACAATAGAACATTGTAGGCACGACAAATGCGAATAAGGTCAACCTCTCTTGTGCCCCTCTTGGAGTGTTGTCTAGCTTCCAATACACAGTAGCTAAGAGAAAACCGGTAACCATCACAGTAGCGATCCGTGTGGCTAGGAGCTCGGGCATCCGGATCCAGTTTTTCATGTACCGTTTGGCTAAGATGAATGTTTCAAACAGTGATGGGTTTGCGTATGAAGATACTGTTTCCATGGAAATAGGATTGGCTTTAGATGAACCAGAGACTAGTTTGCCTCTAGAAACACTTGCATTGATGGCTTCTTTTAGAGATAAACCAGTTTGTGGTGTGGCTCGAACAGATTGGTTCTTCTGCCACTTTTCGTTGAAGTCTACTAAACCTTTTGTTCCTTCAGTGGATCCTTCAAGTTCTCGGACTAGGTCAAGTGAAAACTCTGTGATGTTCTCTTTATCAGGGATGGGACGCCCGAAGTCGGAGAGGAATCCGGGAAGACTCGCCGGAGATCCATTAAACACACTTTTACCACGAGATAAGATGATAAGCCGATCAAGCAAATCCAAGATACGAGCACTAGGTTGATGGATCGACATAATTACGACACTGCCACTCTGAGCAATTCGTTTTAAAACCTGCACCACCATAAACGCGTTTGTTGAGTCCAATCCTGAAGTTGGCTCGTCGAGGAAGAGAACGATAGGGTCATGGATAATATCGATTCCGATTGAAACGCGCCGTCGCTCTCCGCCAGAGACTCCACGGTGTCCTTCGTCTCCGATGACAGTGTTCGCCGCGTTTCTGAGCCCTAATTGATCAATTAGGGCTTCAACACGCTCCATCTTCTTCGATTTAGACAAACTTCTCGGAAGACGAAACTCGGAAGCGAAAGTTAGGGTTTCTTTAACGGTGAGCATCGGAAAAAGAAGATCGTCTTGCATCACATACGCCGATATAACTTTCAACAATCGAGATTGCAAAACCTTCTCTCCGTTTAGAGTTACCGTGCCTCTCAAGCTTCCTTCCGCAACTCTCCCCGCTAATGCATCGATCAACGTTGATTTCCCTGCTCCACTTGCACCGAGAACGGCGAGGATATCTCCGTCACAAGCCTCGCCGGAAACATCATCGAGTAGAGTCTTCACCGAACATGAGCTTTTTCGCCGCGAGAAATCAAACCGCCGGCGAAGTGTGACGTCGTATGCGAGATTGTTAAAAGCTAGGACGAACGGCACAGGTTTTACGGATAAGGTTTCAACATCTATTATGTGATGATGAGCAGGATCGTCACTTTTTACGGCGTCGCCGGAGTCTCCCTTCCGGAAACTGTCGCAGTCTTTCAGCAACTCTTCGAACGTAGGTGATCCGTCGGGAGTGATATATTGAGTTTCCGCAAGAACACGTGGCAACGGAATCTTTCTACCGCTAAGTGAGAGATTCATCATACGACGTCGTTAGGGGGGGGTTAGCTTTAGGAGATGGAGCTGATGGCCAAGTATGGTGGAATCAGGAAGTTCTTAGTAATGAAAAATTTATGATGGGATGGGATGTATCGTTCGATATGTTAGTATTTATAACTAAATTGTAACTTGTGTTATCACTTGTATTGTAACTTGTAAATTGTAACTGTAACTGGAATAATAATACAATGTGTGTGAATGGGCCACGAAGTAAGGAGCTTTAAAGAGTGTATCTCCAAACTTGTAAGAGTCGACGATCATTCAGAAGTTTGGTTTACATAAATGTATATGTAAGGTATAAGAAGCAAAAAAAACGTGATATGATTACTAAATTTGGGGTAAAGTTAACTTGAAATATAATTGCAAATTTGACTTTTTCAACTCGTAGCATTTAAATCTGGGACATTTTTTTTTGTTAAAGAATTAAATTTGGGACTTTAACACATCATCCACTTTAACGTTTGTTTTGAAAATATGGTTTGAGTATCATCCAAAATCGCTAGTTCTACTCTTAATTACAAATTCAAATATTAACAACGATACACACAAAATATATACCTTTATTAACATATATATAGCATGAAGAAACAATGGTTTTTGTATGATTCATGTCTAATGTTTCTAGCCTCGAATGTGAAGAGTGATTATGTTTTTACTAATTAACAAAGCAATTAGGATGAAAAAAAAATATCGCAAGTAGAAATTAGTTGATGAAATAGTCCAAAAAGGAAAATAAATGATAAAACATTTATATAAACGGCCATGCTTCTGATCAAAAAAAGAAACGGCCATGCTGATGTTGGAAAACGATTGAGTGGTGTATTGATAAGCTTGCAAGTAATGTGTACAGTGTATTTGGATATCAAAACTTATATTAAAGAACGACTCACGTCTCCATCTATTCAATGTGGCTCCACATAACGGTTGGTATTTGAACTATTGATCAATTTGATATAAACAAAGCCGCCCCGAAGGCTGCTAGCAAAAATTCTATATAATGTTAACAAAAAATATATAAATAAATAAAACAAAAAAACTGACACCATGTATTCAAGTGTTAACAGTCTTAACCACCAGCACTGGAGCTTTTAATTAAAAAAATGAGGTCATTTAAATATAAATTATAATTAGGACCGTATATGAGAGATATTTTTGGGTTTAGTTTGGAGAATTATAATTGAATAAACTGGAACTCAAATCTTTGTGATAAAAAAATTATCCAATTCGAAAGGAATAACGGGTTGTTTATTGATGTAAAACTCACGATGAATACAAAAATGTTTATGGCTTTATGCCGAAAGATCAGCATGAGAACACAAATGAGCTAAAATGATGATTTGGTAGAAAAATGTCAAACGTTACTATAAAAGTAAAAAAGAAGTGAGTTTTTATCAAAAAAAAAAAAAAGAAGAAGAAGAAGTGAGTTTCAAGACGATCATATACGAGAGAAGCATGATCAATCTATCTTGGTATAGGATATTTTGTTACATGAATTGTGTGAAGCAAGAAAGGAGTCGACGAAGTTAATTAGTATCTTTAGGTATGTGGCCCGTAGGATTCGACAAAACCACCATTATCACCGGCCTCTCTTATGGTACATGATTCTCATGAAGTTTTTTTTTTTTTCCCATCTTTTTCCATGAAGTTTCATTTTCGACATAAATGTACGTGTTTAGCCTAGGAACTATGATATGATAGTGATTTTCATGATTATTGAATTCGTGATACATGATCGGAAGAAATACAACTTGGCTTCTTCAACTCGAGACGCATTTAAATATTATCTCCTCCTATTATTCAAGGCTGCTAGACTTCTACCATATTTTGTTTAAAGCTATGCTTTTTTTAATGTTTCTTATTAAATACTTTTAAAACTTTAAGTTTTGTTTCAAAATAATTATTGCTTCATATTTTAGTGCATGATTTTAATAAAATTTACAGTTTTACCTCTAATACTTTAATGTATTAAGTATTAACCAATTACATAATTGTGTAATAGCTAGCATATTAATAAGAGTTCAAATGAAAACGTAAATATTGTTTTTTATTTGCGTTAACAACTTTAAATGACGCTTATATAAAGATACAGATAGAGTAATAAGTTTCAACCTTATCCCCCATAATTTTTAAAATCGTATACCGGAACATGTAAATTAGTACCCCAATAATTTTTCTTTAAGAGTATACATTTATAAAAAAGTGATGCACTATACTCACCGAACTTAAAGAAGAGCATATTGAGTTTTAAAAACATTCGAATGAATGATTTGCATATTAAAACTAAGGGCGAAGGAAATAAAGAATTCTTTATGATATTTGAACTCGCCAATGGCCATAAAAAATCCTAGAAACCATACATGCCATATCTACAGGCCTTTATTGTCCTAAGATAAATATGATAGAAGCAAATGCCACGGTAAACAAAGTGTTTTCCAAAAATTTTACTCTATGGCATAACCGGCTTGGCCATCCCGGTTCTAACATGATGCGAAAATTGTTATTAAATACAAATAGGCACACATTGAAAGAAAGAAGAGGAATCTCATGTGTGAAGCATGTTCACTAGGGAAACTCATAGTCAGGCCATCACCAGTAAAAGTGAATAAAGAAACATTGAATTTTCTGGAAAAAATACAAGGTGACATCTGTGGACCAATTCACCTACCTTGTGGGACGTTTAGATATTTTATGGTACTTATTGATGCATCCACGAGATGGTCACACGTATGTCTATTATCAACTCGAAATTTGGCATTTGCGAGATTACTTGCTCAAATAATTCGTCTAAGAGCACACTTTCTAGATTTTCCTTTAAAGACAATACGTCTAGATAATGCTGGTGAATTCACATCTCAAGCGTTTAATGATTATTGTATGTCTATGGAGGTAAGTGTAGAACATTCTGTGGCACATGTACATACACAAAAAGGATTGGCCGAATCATTTATCAAACGCATTGAACTAATTGTGAGGCCATTACTAATGAGATCAAAACTCCCGGTCTCAGCTTGGGGACATGCAATTTTACATGCAGCTGAACTAATTCGCATCAGACCATCTAGTGAACACAAATATTCCTCATCACAATTGCTAACGGGTCATGAGCCAGACATATCCCATCTTAAGACATTTGGATGTGCCATATATGTACCAATTGCTCCACCACAGAGAAGTAAGATGGGACCTCAAAGGAGGATGGGGATATATGTTGGATATGATTCTCCCACCATAGTTAAGTATCTTGAGCCAACCACGGGTGATTTATTTAAGGCCAGGTATGCGGATTGTCACTTTGACGAATCCAACTCTCCAACATTAAGAGGAGATAATAACAGACTGGTAAAGGAAATTACATGGAATCAAACATCCTTAACATGGCAAGATCCTCGGACTAGAGAATGTGAAATAGAAGTCCAAAAGATTGTACATTTACAAAAGCTAGCTAATCAATTACCAGATTCCTTTGCTGACCCGAAGAGAGTAACAAAGTCATATATACCAGCTGTTAATGCACCAATAAGAATTGATGTCCAAGAGGGACACAATCAAGTTACTACAGAATCTAAAGCACTTAAAGAGAGGTAGACCATTAGGTTCCAAGGATAAGAACACTCGGAAATTAAAGAAAGGTGCAATGGGAGAATCCAAGGTTATTGAAACCCTAGACATGAATGAACCAAAGGAACCAAACATTGATACTCGAGACGCCGAGCTTTAAGGTCTTGAAGTTCTTGAAAATAATGAGATCTCAATAAATTATGTCATGTCTGGAAAACAATGGAATAGAAAGAATGTCGACATTGATGAAATATTTGCATACAAGGTAGCACTTGATATTATAGATATAAGTGAGGATCTAGAACCCATTTCAATATTAGAGTGCACTCAGAGAAAATATTGGATTAAATGGAAAGAAACTATAAACGTGGAGTTAAATTCATTAAGGAAGAGGAATGTATTTGGTCCTATAATTCGGACACCTCTTGATATTAAATCAGTTGGACACAAATGGGTCTTTGTGAGGAAAAAGAATGAAAATAATGAAATCGTGAGACATAAAGCACGGCTTGTTGCACAAGGATTCACGCAAAGACCAGGAATAGATTATGAGGAGACATACTCCCCTGTGGTGGATGCTACAATATTTAGATTCCTAAGAAGTCTGGCCATAAGAGAAAATTTAGATATGCGGTTAATGGATGTTGTAACTGCATACTTATATGGTCCAATAGATAATGAAATATATATGAAAGTTCTAGAGGGAATTGAGCTCAAAGATAAAGAAAGTTCTCGAGAACAACATTGTATAAAGTTGAATAAGAGTCTTTATGGATTGAAATAATCAGGTCAAATGTGGTATAATAGACTAAGTGAATATTTAGTCAAAGAGGGCTATAAGAACAACCCCATAAATCCGTGTGTATTCATAAAGAAATTTACTAAGGGGTTTGTGATCATCGCGGTGCATGTAGACGACCTGAATATCCTAGGAACATCTGAGGAAATTTCCCAAACAGTCGAATATCTAAAGAAAGAATTTGAGATGAAAGATTTAGGAAAACAAGATTTTGTTTGGGGTTACAACTTGAGTACATGAATAATGGAATCCTTGTGCATCAAATGGCATATAAGAGAAAGTACTCAAGAGATTTAACATGGAACAATCTCACCCATTGTCTAGCCCCATGGTTGTGAGATCCCTTGACTGGGATAAAGATCCATTCGAGTCCAAAGCAGGATGATGAAGATGTCCTTGGTCCCGAAGTGCCATATCTAAGTGCCATAGGAGCTTTGATGTATTTGGCGAGCCACACTAGGCCAGATATATGTTTTGCCGTGAATTTATTATCAAGATTTAGCTCATGTCCGACCCAAAGGCACTGGAACGGGATTAAACATATACTTTGTTACTTACAAGAAACGAAAGATTTGGGATTATTTTATACTAACCATAACAAAGATGGTTTGATTGGTTTTGCGGATGCAGGTTACCTCTCGGATCCACACAATGCTAAATCCCAAACGGGATATATTTTTACTCACGGTGGTACGGTTATATCTTGGCGATCCATGAAGAAAACTCTTGTTGCTACATCGTCCAACCATGCAGAAATCTTGGCGATTCATAAAGCTAGCCATGAATGTGTTTGGTTGAGATCAATGACTCAACATATTAAAATGGATTGTGGAATGACCGAAGGAAAGGAGGAACCAACTATATTGTACGAGGATAATGCAGCATGCATAGCACAACTCAAAGATGGATATATTAAGGGAGACAGGACGAAACATATTTTGCCAAAATTCTTCTTCACGCATGATCTACAAAAGGATGGAGTAGTACAAGTTCTACAAGTGCGCTCAAGTGAAAATTTAGCAGATCTATTTACAAAGTCTCTACCAACCTCGACATTCAGAAGTTAATACATCAGATTGGAATCGCGAAGATTGAAAGACATTCAAATGATGTTCTGAACAGGGGAGTAATGTCGTGTTGTACTCTTTTTCCTTATCTCGGTTTTGTTCCAACGGGTTTTCCGAGAAATTTTTTAATGAGGTAACATCCAAAGCGACATTGCTCTTAGAGTTATGACATCCAAGGGGGAGTGTTATAAATCATTGTGGATTGTCAAACTCTAGTTCTGGTCCATCAGACCCATATCCGATGAGACTTAAGACGGTTTGTACTTTTCCTATTCCGAATAGGATTTACCTTTTATCTCTTGTATTAATTCCTATATAAAAGTTTTATTAGAATTTCATTATCAATAATACAACACACGAAATTCCCCCATAATTCTCTCTAGTTTACAACAGGTTTTAAGAAAATACTTTCAACAAACCTTGTTATAAAATATCGAAACAACATTACAATAATAAACTTTAGAAAGGCATCAAGGTAAAACAATTGAGGTATGAAAAAAATTCAAAGACGACAAATTACTTAAAAAAAAGAAAGAGGGATAGCGCAATTTCAAAGAAGATATTAATGGCGAGTTTTTTTGTTTAAAATTGACGATCGTTGATGTAATGCTGTCCCCGTAACCCATAAACCAAACACTCTATGTACCAGCCCACCTGGTCCAACCCGGTTTTCACAACCTTTAGTAAACCGAAATCACCAATGTAGAGAATCTTGTGCCTTTGTCAGAGAAGGCTCGACGTGACGGTAAACAAAGACACACCATACGACGTCGCATAATAACGAACGATGACGACGCTACCATACGCCGATGCCGATTGCAACCTTCGTGCTTTAGCTGGCCGTGCCGAGGGTTTCGGCCGCTTCGCCGTCACTTCTCTTGCAGGTGATGTATTCGTAATAATATATCTACGAATCTATAGATCAAAAATGGCTATACCCGATGCTTTACCGATGATCATACTGGAATCTACAATTCGTATTTACACGAAATCTATGGATAATTCAAGCTTAATATCCACTTGTTTATTTATTGTGAGATGCATTTGTTTATTGATTTTTTCGAATGTGTGAATATTTTAGATGATGGACCTGGGACTCTTCGTGAAGGAGGTAGGAGGAAAGAGCCGTTATGGATTGTTTTTGCAGTTTCTGGAACTATTAATCTCAATTCATACTTGAGTGTATCGTCTTACAAGACGATTGATGGAAGAGGACAACGAATTAAGCTCACAGGGAAAGGAATAAGATTGAAGGAATGTGAACATATCATCATTTGTAATCTGGAGTTTGAAGGTGGTAGAGGTCATGATGTTGATGGCATTCAGATTAAACCAAAGTCTAGACACATATGGATTGATCGATGTAGCTTGGCGCGACATTACGATGATGGGCTTATTGATATTACTAGACAAAGCACTGATATCACTGTTTCTAGGTGAGGTAGATGATTTTGGATGGTTAAGGTATAATTATGTATGCTCTTTGTGTGATGCTTAGTTTTTTGCATCTTCTTGTTTGTACAGATGTTATTTTGCACAGCATGACAAGACGATGCTGATTGGAGCTGATCCTTCTCATGTTGATGATAGATGTATCCGAGTGACCATTCACCATTGTTTCTTTGATGGAACGAGGCAGAGGCAACCTCGTCTGAGATTTGGAAAAGTTCATCTATACAACAATTATACAAGAAACTGGGGAATATCGCTGTTTGTGCTAGCGTAGAAGCGCCAGGTAAACTGTAGTTTTCTGGAAAAAACACTAATCTAAGATCATTTCTTCAAATATCAACTGAGGATAATTATGTTTCTGAAATCAGGTATTCTCTCAATGCAATATATACGAAGCGGGAGTGAAGAAGAAAACTTTTGAATACTATCCAGAAAAGGTTGATTCTCTCTTTTCACTTGGCATCAGAGAAGATTTTGTTGTTCTTTCTTTTCACTTGGCATCATCATCTTGTGTGAATTTGTTTGTAGGCTGCTGATAAGGAAGAAGTGAGAGCTGGGTTAGTAAGATCTGAAAATGACTTGTTCTTGAACGGAGCTCAACCTCCCATGTTGACAGGAGCTAGTGAAGAATGTGTATTCCATCCAAGCGAACACTACCCGACATGGACTGTTGAGCCACCATCAGAAACTCTCAAGCAAATCATGAATATTTGTACCGGTTGGCAATCTTTATCTCGTCCTTCAGATCATGGAATTCCTAAGTAGTTGTTGCGATACGATTGTTTTCTTGCATATCTTAAATATCTTTTTTCTACTTATTCAAGGAGTGAACAATGCTTTTGTTCTTCAGCACATTATGTTTACAGTATGCTCTGTGGTTTATAACTTCTTTATGATAAGTTAATTGGCTTCTTCTCTGTATCGTTTCATTTGTTTGTTTTCTTAGATACAGAAGGTGAAAAACTTGATAAAAATAAATGTAAAGAAAATATGAATGTCGTTTTTGTTCTCATTTTCTGTTGTACACAATGTCAACACAAGTATTCGTACATTTTTTATTACTTCAGTCTTCACATCATGTAGAATGGACTATTCAGCCAAAACTGTGAATGGAGTTTTTCAGCCTGCAACACATCCAAGTGAAATCCAGGACGAAGAAGATGAAGAAAAAGAAGAGGAGCCAAGTATTGGTGTTCCGTGGAACAGATCAGAGATGTAATTCTCCAAATTATCTGGCTTGAACCTCACTAGGATCTCGATGTTTCTCTCCTGGCCAAGCATTGGTAAGTACTTCCTGTAAAACTCTCTGTATTCTGGTACAAGTTTCTTTGCTATCGAAACCTTCAGTTCGTCTCTAAGTTTCGCATCTGGTACTACTCGTGATGATTGTTTCATATATGCTTCGTCAAATGCGATGTGAAATCTTCTGAAATATATTTTGGCTTCCTCTGGTGATAGGTCTGTTGGTTCCTCTGGTAAAGACATAAAAACATTGGACCATGCTGCTATCTCATAATTCCCAGCATAAGCAGCGAGTTTATCCTCGTGCTTAGTGAGCCAATCATATCCAAGGAGATCCCTCAGGTGAGTTGAACGAACCGTTTGGATGATGAAGTGAAGATTGTTTGCAAGGAAAAGGTAAAACAGAGAAACATCCTTGTAATGCTCTGTTTTGGTGTCTAGTTTGCATAGCAAGACCAGGATGAGCCAAGCAAAATGGACAGAGACTGCGTGATTGTGTTGTTCATCTTCCAAGATTGGACTTCTGACATAAGATTCTAGCAAGTGGGTGTTTCTTGGGAGCGGATGGTCTGCAAGAATCTCAGACAAGACACAGCTGTGTTCAGAAAGGGAAGAGATGAAGCTCATTGTTGATCTGGTCAGTTTATGAATCCCTCCTCCAGGTGTAAGGGCTTTCGTTGAATCCTTTTGAATGGTTGATTCAAAATCCGTGAGAGCACTGTGTATTGAAACCTTTAGTTTTTGCAGTGATGTGAGAGCTTGAGACTTCACACCAGCTACTGAATCGAAGTGGAATATCATCTCTATGTCTTGCCAGAGATCAGAGATTGCAGCCTGGAGATCCATTAGCGGGAAGATCCTCTCATGCGATTTCTTTTCCTTGGCTACAAGTTCAGGGAACTTGAAAAGGTTAGTGGCTGCTTCATTTGCAATCTCGTAAAAGCATGACTCTCTTGTTGAATTGGAAGCAGAGAACACATGATCACAGAGAAGTTTCTCTCCACGAAAGAGCGTGGCAACACCAATCTTCGTAGCTTTGATCCAGTTCTTGATCATATGCTCAATCGTGACCCAGTCCATTCTATGGAATCTGGAACCCTTGTAGATTTCGATACGAGCAAGCTCAGTCCTTCATCTACTATTGATTTTCTGATCCGCTTATAAATCTTTACGAACTCTTTACCATATCCGCAACTGATCATACTCTCTGCTATAGCCTTTAGGTCAGACATCACTATAGCTGAAGCTTTCTCAACCTGAGTGATCGATTACGCCAGCTTTCTTGATCTCATTGTCACCTTCATCTTCGTCATAAGATCGCATACTATCTTCAAATTCAGAATTGCTGGAGATTGAGGATTGACCAGAAACTGATTCGGGATCAAGCTTGTCTCTATTTGAAGATAATATTTGGAAGAACTCCTTTTCAAGCCTCGTCATCGCGATCTGCATCAAGGTCTGTGCAAGAGCAAGCTTTGGAGATTGAGAGTCTTGAGAGACAAGAAAGTGCATCGCTCTTCGCAAATCACGGACACATATGATGAATTCTTTGGCCTCTTTTCTGTTATGGTTGAACAAAGAGACGATCTTGGTGAAGGAAGGCGTGTTCGGGTCCCATTTTCTGATGACGGATTCCGCTGTCTCCACGGATTTCTCCATCATTGATTGAGTAAAGTTCTGGTTCAGAGGAGAAGCCGGGAAAGAAGTGAATAAAGAAGGCGAAGAAGGAATATATTTAGGAGAAGAAGAAGAAAAAAGAAAATTTCGCCTTTTTTCGGCCATTGGAGAAGCTCTCCGATTCTCTTCTTCCTGAATTCAAAACAGGCGTTACTTGGCTTTTTACTCTTTCTATTTTATGAAGAAGATGGTTTAACAATTATATAGAAAGTTTAGTCTTGAGTTTGAAATCGATGACGATTTGCCTCCCTGTGAATGTAGACCTAGACCAAAGCGAACCATTGACTTTTGATGTATACGCCTCAATTTTATAGTATATATAATTAGACAACTACATTACAAATTTTATATATAGTGGGCGACAAAGTTTTGCTATACACGTCTAGAAATATTTGACTATTTCATTCTGTACTTATAATTCATAAATTTGTATTTTATCAATTGTTCACCACATGATTTGACTTTTTTATTGCATCATTCCTAGTAATTGAGAACTAATTATCTCTAGTGTTCTGCTTTTGTATTACCGACCAATCTAATAGAAGTTTCACTAGTAAAGTTCGAAATTTAGATATTTATAGCGTTCTAGATTATGTGATAAGATTTTCTTTGAATGGTGTATTCAAATTTGAAATTTTGTTGTCGACTATCTTTTTCTTATTTTTTTGTATTTGAATATATAATTAGTTTTGTAAATTGCTTTATTTGATTGTAGTAGTTTACATTATTTTGTTTTGTCTATCTATTTTTGTATATCAAAACTGAATAGAACTGATTAGTTCTTTTGACAGAACTAAGACTTAAGACTTTGTAATTCAATAGAGTTTCCCTAGGAATTAGGCATCTACAATAGAGTATTCCCTTTTGAAGTTTACTGAAGATTATAGGTCTAATAATTTATACTAATTGTTGTTGTGTCATAATCTGATAGTATACGTATGTTATTGTAAACCATTTAAGGAAAAACGGAAATGATGTTAGTTGTAAACTTGTAATCATACATATAAAACTTTTATCGTTTCGTTGACCAAAAGAAGATCAAAGATACGAACTAATAATGTATTCCAACTTGCCCAATTAATGGATTTTACATGTATATTATACACACATACACAGTTACATAAGACATTCGCATGTTATCTAATATGATAAAGTTTGGAACAAAAAGTCAAATATACGCACTCGATAAACTATGATATAAAGATATACATACCGGATTCATTGGCAATTTCCAGCCATAAATATTCTTCCTTAAAGAACAAAATCGAGATTCGCTTACCAAAGTCAACTGCGTTTACATGTTGATATTACATTTCAACCAATTTGGCTTTGACGACGTATATATATATATGTGAGTTGGCTAATCATTATAAGAGCACTATAAGTGCTAACCTACCTTTTGTCAAGACGATGGCTATAGTGTATTCGGTCAGTTTGGTCTGACTACGAACCAAAAGAATATGTTATTCTTCTTTTTTTGCCGAAGTGGATATGTTATTCTTCTAGTTGTCCTTTTTAAGTGAAATCTTCAATCAACAAAGCAATGACTATTGATTCATTCCATCATTTGATTACCAAAAAAAAAAAAAAAGCAATCTAACAATAATTCTCTTGTTAGTTGTTATGAGAATGTGAACTATATATAGTAGAGTTTGGTTCAGTTCAGATTGGGATTTGTTATATGTTATTTGGTTTTGCACAAATTTTATTTAGGAAGATTATAACCTTGGGAGCTCTAACGAAGTAGAAATGAATAATATGAACGTGCGAAAACGATTTGCAGACGAGATTGTGAAGTGATCAACTCAAGCAGAAGATCAGAGTAAGACAATGATAATAGTCTACAAGTCAAAAGTTCTTAACAAGAAAGATTGGATTAAATTTTCCAACAAAAAAAGAAAAAAAAAAACGAATGGCTAGTTTGACTTAATATGTAGATACATCTGTATAATGTAGTAGCTGGTTCTACAATGTGTACGATGTATTATTGTGAGACGACCTACCTACCATTTAGATTTACGAATGAAACATTTAATTTTTTGCTTGGAATGCTTATTTAATTCATATTCACAATATTTGCTCATATATAGAGCTGTGGAAAAACCTCACCATGTAACAAGAAAATTTTGTCTTCCGTTAGAATGTTGCAAGAAAAATGGTTTGAGTCTTGTATATCATTGAAACTAACAGCCTTGGGACATTCATAAATTTGAAAAATATATAACATGGATTCTACCGAAGTAATTGTGCCATCTAAGTTCAAAAACCAAAAGTTGTGGCGTAAACTACATTTCTTTCTGTTCAGTGACGCCTATCCAAAAATGCAAGAGAATAAGTCATTTAGGTATGGACCAAAACAAAGCTTGTCGTTGAATTGTCCTGGTGCTTAGTTAGTGTCCTTCTGATAGCTCTGGCAACAATTTCTTCTTCTTCTTGTATGCTTCTCTTAGAGCAAACTTTTGTTTCTGTGAGCTCACAGTCAACACTTGCGCAATCGACTTCCTCACCACTTTGCTGCAACAACTAACACAGAAGACCCTGTTCAGATTCATAATGACTTTAGACCTGAGGCTTAGCAAGGTGGATTAAAGTCTAAGCCAAGAAGGTCCATGGTTACCCAGAGATTCAAATAGATTACAAGTAACTTTCTTTTCCTTTGAAGACAGCTTAAGGGTATATCACATACAAGATATACCCTTAAGCTGTGCAACATAAGCATGAGAGTAAAAAATAAAAATAAGCATGAGAGTAATTTCTAGGTCGGTTGATCCTTTTAAACAGTCAATTTCCCTGTTTGTGGTTACAATTAATAATGAAATTTCCAGAACGCAACATCAGTAATGAAAGCAATAAATTTAATGTTTCCGAGAGAGGTGAGAGAACATACATCTTAGAGAGCTTGTTAGGAGCACCACCAGTGACCTTAGCGAGCGGAGGAGAGCAAGCTCCACCTTCAGATCTTTCAACTGAGTATAAAGCTCCGACTTTGATTTCTCCCTCAGTAAGAAGAAAATATGGATCAAAACCATCCCAAATCTCTCCAGAAAGAACAGTAGATAAGTCCAACAAAGAATCATCCAGTAACTTCTCATGTAATCTGACAACTACTCGGAACATGTTAGACACTAGAGGGTTCCTCAAAAAGGGTTTCAGGGCCTCCCCAAGTTCAACCATATCAGAATACAGAGTTTTCTTGTCATTGCTATCAGTCGAGAATCTGAAAATGCAGTTGGAGAAGACGTGTAGAGACCGAGGAGATTACCATAGAGTGGCAAAACACATCCTTGTGATTCCCGAGCACCGCCTACCCAGCTCTCTCTTTGTTTGCTGACATGGTCTTTAGCGGAAAGAAAGCAACTGATTGTGGAATTTACTCCTCCAGTCAAGTAGTTGTGCCAGGAAAAAAGTCTCTGTGTGGTAGTTTTTGTAGGTGGTAACAGCAAAACTGCAAGATCAGAAGCTTTTTCTTCATGGTGATTATCGATCTCCTTGTCAAAAACCCGTCTCACTAGATCACTACCTCCCTTTGGTGGGGATGTGTAATCTCTTGAGTTGAAGACCCATCTCGAGAGATATTCGGATTACTCATTCCAGTGCCCAAAGACGGAGATAAATGGTTGAAGCTCAGTTCCAAGACTTTATCTACTTGAGTAGGAACTTCCATGGCAGTGAAGAAACACTTTTGGACATCCGTGGCGAGTTTGGACCTGATGAGATCATCTTCATCCTCCAGCAGTTTGATGCAAGTGAACCACATCTCCAGAATTTGATATGCATATACATCACAAGCGTTTTGAAATTTGCTTGGTGTAGTTTGGGATGGAATTTGATGATTTGAGACAAGAGGACCTATGAGCTTACGCTTGTTCCAGTATACCAGATGCTATAATAGCCTCTGCAGATGCATGGCGAACATTCACTTGCTCGGATGGTAAGCTTTTCTCTTTGATCAAGTTCACAAAGTAGGAGATACAATCAATTACACAACCCCATTTTGGTTCCTCTTCTTTTTCAGATTCGTTTTTGTGGAAGAACAAACCCGGGAGATGCTTCACACAAATTGCCAGGCAACACATGACTGTACCTCCGATTTTAGCACGTCGTGTGCTCTCATATAGAGAAGTCAGTCTGTCCCAAAGCTGAAACACCGAATCATAATTCAACGAACCAACGTAAGTGCCTTCAACAGATTCTCCATTACATGATTTTTTTTGAACATAAGAAGATTCCACTGGAAAGAATCTTTAGAATGTAGTTCTCACATTTATGATTTTTCTCCTTGTCCAAGAGCTCTAATAATATCACCTGGAGACCGTTTTTGCCCAGCTCCACATACTGCTCGACTCTGAGAAACTGGAATCTTCTGATTTCAGAAACCATGAGAAACCACTTTAGTGTTGCAAGACCGAACTTCATATGATTGATCAGATAAACAACGAAAGAGCCTTTCATTAAGGTCAGGAGAATTTGATGCTTCAGGAACTTTTTGCAATCGCAAATTTGGTCTTTGAGTAATATGGAAAACTTCAGCTGCTTCATCAGATGGCTCAAATACGCAACCAAAATAAGATACAGCCGCTTGCTCTCTAAGCTCAGCGATTGAAGGGTCATAATAGGAGAACCCATGAAGCATTTGCATCCAAGCAATTTGTAGATAGATCCAAATGCAATTTGTAGATGTCCCTTAGATTTTTTGCTTTCAGAGCATGTCCATTCAATAACTCGCATATGATCAAGCACTCTCAAAAAGCGAGGTACAGAGGATCGGGCAAGGGCACGTCAATGGAGAAGCCATCCATGTGCATTTTCCAAGAACATTGATCAACTTTCCAATAATCTGATCCTTCTTAGAGTCATCAGCAAGGTCTCTACAATTTGTATCTAGTAGATTACCAAGCTGCAACAAAATTCCGTGAAGATAATTGAAGGACCCACCTTGTGTCCCATTAGAAGGTATTGTTGAGGCAATTTGGAGCAGAACGCTTTGGAGTTTCTCATTGGAAACAAGACCTACTAGAGCACGTGATGCCAAAACACGAACACGGAGATTGCTTTGAGTAGAGCATTTCATAATAAAGGGCATGAAAACGAACGGGTCCAGGTCATCTCCAGTTTCACTTGCAATGGGTGAAGGCTTAAGCCTAGATAAAAGAATCAGAATGGGCCATAAACTCGGATGGACATGATTTAAGAGGTTTGAATCAGATGGGCCAGATGTGCCAAGCAAATCAGTTGCTGCCTTTAGTTCACTGTATATGAAAGGGTGCAACAAAGGGTACCTTCAAGAAAACCAACACAATTTTAAATACTGGATGAAAACAATACATTGTCAAAGATAGAGACAGCTACGAAATTATTTTTCAGGGGAGGGTTTTATAGACATACCTGTGAAAAAATTCAAGCCCAGTCAAAGGCACGACAGTAGATCCACGTTTTTTGAACATTAAGGAATCCAATCATTCGACGGACCAAGGCAGTGTATGCAAGTGTGGCACTGTTTCTGACCTCCCAATATGGTGAAGAGAAGGATCTTATTGAAACAATCATAGCCTCTGCCGAAAACCCAGAAGTATCAGTGCTCAAGTTTGTGTCGTTGAAAGTAGCTTTGAGAACATTGAGCGCATGCACCGTTGGAGCGACTCCTTCATCACGAACCTTCGAAAGTTTTTCACTTGAATGCATATCAGAAGAATAGACCTCCTCAACCATATGTTTAGAACCTATCTGTTCCATGGGATCCATGAGAGGCTTCTCTGCGAGACCTATTAGCCACCTAAGTGCCTGTGGGAGAAGTTTCTTTGGTGAACCTTCCGGTTCTGAGAGAAAAAGAGCCATAAATGCAGCGGGGATTCCTGCACTTCTTCTTAACAAATCGTCAACTGTTTGTCCTCTTGCGACAGTTCTTTCCATGAGTTGCTCCATCCAGGATTCTGTCAACTTACAAAGTCTACAAAATAAAAAAACAAACATCATATGTCACTGAATAGAAAAACAAGTAACAAGGGCACACAAGAAGCTTAAAATCATACCTTGGATCATTAGAACATAGTAAGCGGTGGCACAAAGCTGAAAATCCAGCTCTTGTCTTATCTATTGCACCATTGTGCTTCATTTTCAAAAGTACTTCCAAGAAGTGGTCTCCAATCTTTTCAAGTTGCTTCAGGTCAAGCAGTGATTCAGAATTTCCTATCACTGAATCATTGGGGACTGCGAAGCTGTATCACCATTTTCTAAAGGTCTAAGGCTGCTGGTAGGTAATGGAATCTTTCTTATGATGGTTCCCAAAAGAAGACTCACCTGAAGAAAGAAAATAGTTTATATTAGGAAGTAACTCAAAAATTTATAGATGCAGTATTCTGCATTTCAGGATGAAAAAAGATGCCAAAAGTAAGGACAATTATAAGAAAGATGACAGGATCAATACCTCCTTCATAGCTAGCCAGCAACCAACCATAACTACCTGTTCTGATTGTATTGTTTCATCCACAGGTTTTGGATACGTACTCTTGTGTTCCTCTGAGAGAACAGCGGCAGCATCATCTTGAACATTTGACAAGAAACTATCATCATCTATTATGTCATCCATATCCTCAGGCAAACACAGAGCATCTGCAGAAACCACCCAAAGTGCTAATGTAGTTATTCGTGTCACCAGTTTAAGAAGCTTTTCCAGTTCCTTTCTCATCTCTGATACACTTAACACTACGTTACAGTCCCAGTCCAATTCTTCAAAAGTATAACGCAAAGCTAATAATACCCCATGAACAAAACTGTTTTTGCATGCTTCAGAGAGATCACGTTCTCCCTCCGTCACAGAAGCATCAAGCCAATGAATAAGGGATTTGATATACTCAATCACAGGATATTTGGGTTGAGAGTTCTGATAAAGACCATTTATGCTTTCACACTCTCTTTGACAACAAACATTGGTGGAAACCTTGACTATCCATCCAAGGTCCAATACATACTTTCTAAAGATAAGCCTAAGAGTCAAAGCACCTGCATCACTCTCTCTTATTCCGTGGACTGCAGACTAGTTGTTTGGCCCAAGGAATAATGGTTTTTGGGACATGTCTTCACTTGAAATGCCAGTAAATGGAGTTGGAAAATGAAGCAAAATACGGAAAGAATTTTCCCTAAGTCTGTCCCAACTATCAACTATTGATCCAACCAGCAATAACGTTGAATCATGTGAAGTGACAATATCACAGTATGGGTAAAGATGGCCTTGATGAGAAGTAGGATCCTTAGGCCACAATAGGCCAGACTTCAATCATGATCTGTATAAGTTCTGTTGCCATTATTTTTCTCCTGTAAGGAGCAGAAGGGTAGCAAGATAAATACAAAAAGAACTCAGCCACCTCATAAACTTGAACAAACTCTCTGCTCGTAGAACTTGCATTCTGGTAGCTTTTAAGTGGTTGCCTGCTCCCTATCTTATACTGCTTTTCCAACGACGTACAGACCCGGAAAAAATTTCCTAAACAAACTGGTCCATTTCATTTGAAAACCAGTAGAAGATGACCTCATGTTCAAGGAACAGCCTCCTTCATGAGATAAAGCTCTAAGGGGATGGAAGGCTAGCAGTCTTGGGGTTTAAGAAGAGTGTTTCTGCAGCATCCACCAACGGACTCATCAACATGGGTTAAGGCCATTTTTAGCCACTCAATGGGAACTTTTAACTCAATACCCTTAATTTTGGACAACTGCATATGTATCAGTACTTCCTTTTTGTTCAATATCCTTCAAGGAATGCAAGTGTACGACAAACTTTCAGCAATGACACTAAAACAACCACTTTCTGTTCAACTGTCAGCTCCAAACTCATACTCAACTCCAGTATAGTTTAGCTTGGTCTCTTCCTCCTCGGCCCAATAGATATAAATGCAAGCAAAAGAAATATACTGTCTACATCCAGTTCTAGCAAAACTTGTACTGCATAAGTATTTAGATTAGACCTGAGTTTCGACATGCCAGAAGCAAGCCCGTAAAGGAAAGGAGGCAAGCATTGTTCTCGATAATGCGCATAACCCTGGTCAACACCTTCGCTCCCCAGCTTTCATCCACGCAACATCTCAAGGAAACATTTTATAAATGATGTTACAGCATAGCAGACATCATCATCAATATATCGTTTTTTGCCATCTCGAACAACAGGTTAGGGCTCATATCCATCAAAGTCTTAGCACCTAACCGTCTTGTCGCAGATGCTAATGGAGCGTACCTTCCTTTACAGCGTGATCCTAGACGAAGAAGATAGTTGACCATTTTTCAGCAAAGATTCCCTTGTTCCCACTTTATTATCTGCCTGGTGAACCGTGGTTTGAATGTCTAGTAAGAGGTCAAACATAGAGATGAACTTGTTTGACTGTCTGGCTCAAAGGGTCCTCCAAGTTGTTCCATATAATTCTGAGCACTCGAGCACGCCATGTTGTCTGGCAATGGATCATACTCTTCTGATAAATCAGTTAACATAGATGTCTTGATCTGTTGCAAGCAAATCTGCATCCAGTTAGGCGTGGAAATTTAAATGGCTGTCAATGGGGTTCTCACATAAATCACAAAGTTAGAGCAAAATTCCGTCATACAGAATAGTTCTCTGATCACAATCACTGTTACTCAACCCGAGCAAAGAGGAAACAAGAATACCCCTAGAAACTGTAGTAAGAATGCCTCTGATCAAGGAGAGTCTACTCAGAGATGAAAAACTGCAGATCTCAGAACAAATGTCCCCCCGCAAATGGAATTTTGCTAACAATATCAGTCAATCTCACCACACTAGTCCAGCAAAATAGACCTTGCGCTATAAACAATCCAAGCTCTTCGTCTTTGAGACAGAGCTGTAGAGCAGCACAGAAACTCACACCAGCTGCCACATAACAGTCCCTAGAAAATGCAAGCGACTTCAAATGCTTACTTGAACAGCAAAAAACACTCTCCATAAAACTTGCATCCTCCCCAACTAAACCTTAAACTTCAAAGGAAACCGCTGGAAACAAGTAATAGGAGCAAGACAAAGCCTCTTGGCATTGCTCCATCACAGTAGGAGGAGGCCTAGCACAAGCTTCAGTCTCTAAGATTATAGCATTCAAGCCTGAAACGATATCATGAGCCACCAAAAGCGCGCAATCTTCAACTATATCAACCAAATATCCCAACTTTGGCATACCCATCACTGATAAAGCAACTCTAGACACACAGAATCGATTCCCTCCATGTTCCAAACCGCCATATTCCTCGCAAAGCTCCATGAAAACATGAACTAATCACAGAATGAAACTTACTGGTTTTAGCCAAAGCTGAAACAAGGGTCTTATGTAAAAGGCAAAGAATTCTCCATGAACAGAATCTCCAAGTAAAACCTAATGGCTTCCCTTACAGAAACTGCTTCTCTCTCACAGCCTTCATTTTCATGAGTCTTGGCGAGTACCTCTGCGAACGAGGCAACAACTTTCTTGGCGTGATTAACTTGCGCGTAGATTGAATTCAACGAAACCAATTCTCCAATGTCAGAGTAAAACTTGGGACAACACTGAAACAAACTAGATTGGCTCAAAGAAGTAGAGAACGAGCTGGGGAACAATACAGCACTGTAAGTATAACGATGGCGATGCTGGAGAGCTCGCCACTTTGCTGACATTTTTCACTGAGCTGAGGACAAACAGAAGACAAAATAAGCACTTTTTTTCCACTAAAATAAAAAAAATTAGAAAAAAAGGTAAAACAAAATAAAGATCATTACTGGGAAACAGGGCAAAGATTGATTCCCTAAATTTCCGTATGAGAGAGCTTATTAGGAGGAGCAAAACCAGTGACCCGACCTAGAGACGACGCCGGAGGCGAGAGAGAAACAAGCACCAACTGAGAAGAAATGGGCCTTATTTATATAAATGGGCCATATGTTTTAAATGGGCCTTAGTTATATAAATGGTCCATATATTTTAAATACTAATTAATTAAATTAGTCAGCTGATTCCACGCAATTAGTAAACGAATTAAGCGGATTTTCGTTAAATTCTCAACCTAAACATCCTCTGATTTAATCTGACTCCTCTCTCCTTTTATCTTAGTACTTTTCTTTTTGGGTCAATTAATAATCTCTTATCTCGTGACCATCGTCTTCTATATATTGAAACAAAAATCACTTTTCTTTCTTAAAACGTACTATAACAAAACAGAACATAATGGTTGTGTACAAAGAGGTATGTATGTCTTAAGCTCTCTCTTTAGACTCATTATTATGCAATTATTGTTTAAAACTGATGATTAAATTAAAATTTGGTTTTCGTTTGTTAATTTAGGATTATGTGTTGAACTCAAGAGGGATACAACTTTTCACGTGTTCATGGAAACCAGAGGAGCAGGAAGAACCAAAAGGCTTTAATCTTTCTATGTCACGGCTGCACGCAATGGAATCAAGCATCACCATGAACAGTTCTGTCTTTTAAAAATTATGATGATTATATTCGTAGAAAAGTAATACATTTATAACTTAATGTTATATCATATGATTATTAATCAGGCACAGCAACGAGGTTTGCCAAGGCAGGTTTCGCGATCTATGCAATGGACTATGAAGGACATGGTAAATCCGGAGGGTTAAATGGTTACATCAAAAATTTGATGATCTTGTTCATGACGTCTCTTCTCATTACTCTTCTATTTGTGGTAAATAACCTTCAAATGTACTACTATTTTTGAAAAGTCATAATTATACCACAAAATTTAGGTTTGATATATATAGCTAGCTAAATTATTTAGAATACTTTCTTAAACATTTAAGAGTATTCGTAAACCTTTTTTGAGAATTTTCTCTCTTAATTTGCTACGTTTGATGAAAATGTTATATAATTAATATATTTTGGGAATGATGAATGTGAAGAAAGGGAAGAGAATAAGGGAAGAAGAGGTTTTAGTGGGAGAATCCATGGGAGGAGCAGTGGTGTTACTGTTAGCTAGAAAGAAGCCACAATTTTGGGACGGTGCCGTTTTAGTCGCCCCCATGTGTAAGGTATGTGTGATCCATCACATGCTCTTCATTTTTTTTAGTTATTATAGAAGTGTTGACTTGTGAACATAGTTTTTTTTTTCTTTTCATTTAATATTATGGTTATTTTATATCATTAAGCTTTTAAGTAGATGACTCGTCTGATTATTATTTTTCAGGGGATCTTGAACATATCAACCTTATGAACACTTCTAAAGAAGCAAGTAACAATGATATTTTTTTTTTTGCAGAGTTAGCAGAAGCATAAAGCCACATCCTATGGTGATCACGTTTCTCACAAAACTAACTCGGTTTATTCCAACTTGGAAGATAATTCCGACCAACGATATTATTGACGTCGCATTTAAAGAATCCCAAATAAGAAAACAGGTAACATATATATTAATATATCATCATCAGTTTAGTATAATTTTAGACGTATTCTTTATTTTAACAACAACAACAAAAATGGTTCAAAAGGTAAGGGAAAACGAGTATTGCTACAAGGGCCGGCCTCGCTTGAAAACCGCTCAACAACTCTTAATGGTTAGCTTGGATCTTGAGAAGAATCTTCATCAGGTTTCTCATCTTTTTATCGATCTCCTTTGATATCTCCAAGATTTGATTTGATTATTCAAGAATCAAAACCTTGTGAATATAAACGTTAAAAAAATGAATGCAACAGGTATCAATGCCATTTATTGTCCTTCACGGAGAAGATGATAAAGTTACAGACAAAGACGTAAGCAAGCTACTATATCAAGTGTCTTCAAGTTCGGACAAGACTTTTAAGTTATACCCGAAGATGTGGCATGGCCTTTTATACGGAGAACCTCCTGAGCAGTTGGAGATTGTGGTTAGTGATATCATAAGCTGGTTAAACGAGAGAGCTTCTGTCACAAACCAAAGGGTTGGAGACTGAGTTAAAAGCATATGAATGATGATTTTTCTGTGCCTAAATAAGTATAAAAGTGTCGTGACTAATACACTGAGACTTTTATGTATTACTAGCTATCAGAATGTTGTAACTTGTAACTTTTGTACAACAAACAGTACAAGTCATGATAGTGGTTCGTAAATCTTTATCTGTTATAATAATCATTCAATCCAAGTGAAATAAAAATCTGTTTAATTTGAAATCCATTTTCTGCCTGGAAAATCAAACTGATAAAATTTAGTGCTCACATGAAACATGTAAATGTCATGTACATTGGATGTTTAAGAAATGAGTCGAATGATTGTGCGTATCTTAAGAATATTTTTAACAAAATTTCAGAAATTTTCCAATCCTCGTTTGCATAGTGAATTTGAGCTCTAAATTCTTACACCCCATCATGATCTCCAATATAAGTTAAAATGCTGAAATCAAAATCTTTTGTTGCTTTGGTGTAACTTTGAAGCATTAGTTTTGAAAGTATACAAAACTAAAGTTTATATTGGAAAATATAACTTCTCAAGAATATTAATTAAAAAGGATTGCTTCTTTAATACCCAAGATGATCCGCCCAATCTACTCTGCTTGATCCAATACAAACTCGTACTTAAGAATAAGATCCCGCAAACAATTAAAATATCTAAGTTTGACTTGGAAGAAAACAGGGAAACAATTAATGGAACTCCTCCGTTTAACAAAAAAAAAAATAAGAAAAAGAAAAAGAAGATGAGATTTAGAACATCGCCTTAAATTTTTGCTTGCAAACCCAAGAAGAAATAACAAGATTGTACTTTACATAATGACATTGAACCCATCTGTACCAAGGCTATACGACCAATAAATTTACCATAAAGTAGGTACCAACGAAGGGTAATAGTTACTCAATCTAAACTAGTACGTTGATATTTCACTTAGTTCAAATTTAGATCCCAAACTATCATGGATGGTTTCGGATTTGGATCCTAAAGTTCAAAAATTATTCAATTTATCTTTGGCACAAAATACTTCTGCGCACAAGTATTAAAAAGCGATTACAATCATCAACACTGCAAAGTCATGTCAGTGATGTTAGAAAATTTTGTGACAATTATCAAAGTTATATGTACGTAACTATAGTCTATAGATGAACGTAACTGTCCAAGTATCAGTACTATCATCATTCCCTGACGAGATATGGCAATACGTCCGCGGCTTACTTTTTTGTTGGTCAGACTTTCGTTATGAGGCATCTATATATAACCCTACCATAAGGCAATCCTTTTATTTACCAAAAGAGCATGAAAACCTTGAAATGGGCTCTTGCTTATTCGGATACGACCCTCTCAAAAATCAATACAAAGTGTTGTTCATACCAACATATTGTATGGAACAGGGTTGTCGAAGTTTTCACATTGGGAGATCCCACGGCGAAGCAATGGAGAACAATCCAAAGCGTTGGATCTCACTGTCCATTGTTTGGTGCAGTTTGCATTGACGGGGTTGTATATTACCGAGCAAAGACTAGCCAAAATGCTGATCCTACTTCTAGATATAAATTGATGAGTTTTTGATGTTAGATCCGAGAAATTTATCATGTTGATGCTCCAGAAACACTAATGGATTACTTTTCGTGTTTGATAAACTACCAAGGAAGTTAGGATTTGTGTGCTGCATGACAGGCATGGATATTTGGGTTAGAGGATGGTGATCACAAGACACAAGGATGGTCCAATATTTTCTTTTATGAGATTGAGGATTTTGAAAGATGGTACTTCTCTGGTGTTACTCGTGGTGGTGAGATTGTTTTGTGCAACATGATGTACTTACGTAATGACATGTTACGTGTCTTTTATTATGGCCCAAAGCAAAACAGTAAGATACATTGACCTCGAAAGCACTTATTCGGAAGAAAGAAGGCGTCACATTCCTATTGTAATCTGGACTCTTCCGGATTTTGTTGAGTACACAATGCGTTTGTATTAGTTAAGAGTTTTCAATTGAACTTTGTGGTTCTCTTCTTTATTAATATACATGGGTGATAGTTCTATCTTATTTCTATAATTATGTCCCGGAATAGGTTATCTAATTATATAAAAAAAATTATGAGGAGCACCATATTTTTCAATTACTTTTTAATAATTCATCTCATACTGTGTTTTTGTTTGTTCAAGGCTAAATATAGTCTATATTTTATACTAAACGTCGATCGACCGTGCAATTATTTGTTTTTTTACATATGCTGCGTCATTAATGATGAATACGGATAGAATTTTCTTGATCTTGTGAAAGCTCAAAAGCATCAGTTTTAGTTTTACTTCCTGAAAAATCTCCTACTCTAAGCATATATATACAGAATCCTCGATTTGGCCTGAAAAAAGTTTTTTTTTTTTTGTGGGTCATTTTCATCACTTTTTGTTCAGATGGTTGCAGATGGAGCAGCACAACTATTTAGTCTATTTTGCATAGTGCTGGGACATTCAGCAAATGTCTTCTCTGCTTTGAAGCTTACCATCTATAGTATACAATATTAGCATGAGCCCTGAAAAATTCATGGCTCCAAATAGAAACGGAATGTCAGAAGACAGTTTATGACTTCAAAGAACACTTATCAATAATACAAATTATAAAGGTAGAAACTAATATGTGGGAAGAAAAAGTAACCAACCTTATTGTTAGTAGACTTAATTGTGCATCATTATTATGAAGTTACAACATCACTAAATGACTCTTAAGAAAAAAAAAAAAAACACTCACCACGTCATTAGTGCAAACTTTCGGTGTTAGAAAACTTGCTAAATTTAGGTCACCACTAAAAAAATAGTAATACTTTGCGAACGAAGCAAAAGGACACTACGATAGTCTGATTCAACCATTTTCTAAACATTTCTTCTTTCCAAGAAACAACAACCTAAACCATTAAATTCTGTTATGTATTAATTTTTACCTCTCATTACATTTTCTGGGATCGAATATGGGTAGTTTTTGTTCTTCTTCTCATGGCTTCCAAAGATGTTTATATATGTGATTTGACTTTTGTCATTTACAGGCTCATGTTGATGGGCAAGTCGGATATAGCGAGGTAAATTTCATTACTCGATTTGAAGATTCATTTTCTTTTTTGTTATCTATCAAATGAACAAGTGGATGAATCAGAGTATAATGATTTAGGAATTCATCGAGAATTCAGGGGAATGCAACTCTTAACGTGCAAATGGTTTCCAGTGAATCAAGAACCAAGAGCTCTCATCTTCTTTTTGCCGTGGCTATGCAATTGATTGCAGCACCACCTTTAAAGGTATTTATCTATATAGACATATATACGTCGATTGAAGAATGAGGAACAAAGAAGTGAATATATGAATCATTCTTAATTACGTGCAGATATTGCATCTAAGTTTGCAAAAGAAGGTTTTGGTGTGTATGGAATTGAATATGAAGGACATGGAAGATCAGGTGGCCTCTCTGTATACATTGATGACTTCGATCTTCTCATCGATGATGTCTCTTCACATTTCACCAAAATATCTGGTCCATCTCTTCTTCCTGATCTCATTACACATTCCACACTGTTGAATTGTCATAACATTAGATATAAGCTTGCATTTGTTCAAAACGTATTTGCATTTACATGAGGAAATATCCTTCTTTTTATTTTGTTTTGGCGTTTGTATTTGCCGTTAACAAATTAATGACTTTAATTGAAATATTTAAGGTTGTAGACTTATTTATGATTTTTTTTGTTTGAAAATGCAAATGCAAATAATCATCTATAAATTTACAGAGTTGTCTCAAATCATATATACAGTTTCATTGCAGATCCTGAACTTGTTGTTGTTGGATTTACTATGTGGTCCATATTTAAAACTAGAATCCTGATCTTGTGTGAATGCACTAGTTGTCCTCGGTACTAATTAAACCGTGTGACTTGGATTTTGTTTGTTGTGCAAAGGCAGAAATGGGAGATAACCCAAAAGAAGAAGTTTTTAATGGGAGAGTCGATGGGAGGAGCCGTAGTTCTTCTCTTGCACCGCAAGAAACCCGAGATTTTGGGATGGAGGAATCCATATTGCTCCAATGTGTAAGGTCAACTAAAGATTGACATATATCATTTCTTATAAGAATTATGTTTAATTAAAATTTGATGAGAGACAGATCGCTGAGGAGATGGAAACCATCACGGATGGTTATATCTATGATCCAATATGGTCCTAAATTTGATCCCATCATGGAAGTCGATAATTTCAGGACCCGATATCATCAATAATGCGTTCAAACTTCCTCAAAAGAGACCAAGAGGTACTCTTTATTTTTTTTTTCTCTCGGTACATTGCCTATAATATACAATAAATTATACATTTATGGGGTTTATAATACCTAGTTTCTTAGGACCAGAAACGCTATTTATTGATAACTAAATATACGGATGAGAGAATCCAAATTGCTATAATGGAAGGCCTCGTATGAAGACAATGAGCAGGCTGTACCGGGCTCAAGCAGAACGAACATGGGCTTGCGGCCTCTTTTTTTATTAAAAAATTTCGGTCCTTAAATTTACAAATTGTCCTTTATAGTTTAGTGGTAATTTTTGGAAAACTTACGAAAAGAGGTCATAAGTTCAACCTTCACACGTTAAGCTTTTTTTTTGGTTTTTACTTTTTTTTCTTCGTTTCTTACTTTTTAAAATAACTCAATTAATACCAAATTTATCAATATAATGAATAGAATAAAAATAATAAAGTTATCTTAATTTAAACCCAATAGGTTGAGAACAAAACAAAACAAAAACCCTACCAATACAATCGATCTCTTCTTCTCCAATTTGCTTTTGTTCTGCGAGTTGCGGTCCATAATAACACTGGCTTTGCTTTTTTATTTTTCCTCTTGGTATGATTTTCAATTTTTTTTAACCTAACCCAGTAGTTATCTTTGATCGAGTTTGTTAGTTTTTTTCTCTCTGATTATTAAGTTGAAATTCCAGGGTTCATACAGTTATTTTATTGTATTGATTCTTGACTTTTTATCTTATTAGGTTAGATTAGAATAAAAAGAAAATTTATTGACTTATTGACATCTATGTTGAAATCCCAAAAGCGTGATAAGTTTGTTTGTTTACTCGTTTATTCAGGTGTGAGTTTGTGACTAAGTTTAAATTGATCACCCCAATAGCGTTTTTTTTTGTTTGCGGCCCTATAAAACTCGGGACGGCTGTACAACGAGTGAGCTTTATACAGTCAGCCTCGATCTAGAGAATCGGTTAAACGAGGTATTATAGCAAATTATATTCCATTGCGCTTATTCAAGCATAATTTATATTTTCGTGTTTCAAGCGAAATTCATTTGATACAAAATTTTACAAAAAGTAAACAAAAATTTAGTTTTTCTAATAAAAAAATATTTTTGGTAAAACGTAATCCACAAATACGCAAACGCAAACGGAGTTACTCTTTCCATTTAAAATTAACCCAAAAACAAATTGTTTAGTATTCCAAAAAAAGAAGTTGGTTTCATGTGGACAAAATAAAAATACATTAAACGTAAAACAAACTCAAACACACACACACACTTCAAACTATATATATATCATAATCTGCATCTTAATGTAAAGTGTTAATTAATTTGTGGGATATATGAATATGGATATAGGTGACAATACCGTTCATAGTATTGCATGGAGAAGATGATAAAGTGACGGATAAAGAAGTGAGCAAACTACTTTATGAAGTGGCTACGTCTAATGACAAGACTTTGAAGTTGTATCCGGAATGTGGCATAGCCTTCTGTTCGAGAGAGCCTCCAGAGAATTCCGATATGTGTGTTCAATGACATTGTCCAATGGATGCAGACAAGAATCACTACTCTTCAAGTGAGAGGCCTGCTAATGATGAAGCAAAACTCCAAATCTGATTATCTCAGATTCGGTTTTTAGACTATTTTATATAAGCCTAAGTCTTGTTGTTTGTTCCATGTTCAACAATTTTGTTTTTTAAAGGTATGAATGGCAAAATGATGGATGATAACATAAGATTCTAAAAAGTATATCTTAATCCAAATTTTAATTCTTAACTGTATAACCCTTGATTTAGAATTATTTTTTGGCAACTACTTTATTCTATAAACAAGAGTTAGAGAATTCTCTATAGACTAAAGATTAAAATGTGATGTGTGAAATAAAGAAAAAATAAAATCAAAGCTAAATCATTAATAAAGTAAGTGTGATTTGATGTTGTTTTGATTGGAGATTGTATCGATATGGGCGACTAAACTTTATTGGGCCGGTCTAGATCCAGGAAATGTGGGCCCAACGAGATTAAATCTGCGCTGTTAGAACTTATAGCACCACTCTTTCAGTTTTTCCTTAATCGAGCGGGAGAGTTTGAAGTTATGGCGGTAATAAAATTTTAAAGTTACTTTGTTTCCTTGTTCATTTGTAAATTTTATAGATCCCAAATTGAGGACGATATAGAGGAGTTGATGTGAAATCGAAAGAGTTTCAGTTTCAGCAGAAGAGCCCAAAAATTGCTGTCCTCTCAGCATTCAGCCTCGGGCTCCTGACAAACCCCAGGCTTTGAGGGTCCCACTCCCAGCATCCGGCTTTCAGCCCTCACTCCTTGGGCTCACCCTGACCTCTTTTTGAAAAATTTTCAACTTGTAAAGAATTTTTTTCAATTGTTAAAGCGTAACACCACTCAATGTGATTTAAAAAAATAAATATGACTTTTATTTATGAGTTATTTTGTCCACAAGATTTGTGTACTTGATCGCATTCGACTAAACAAACCAAGCGAGATTATTTTATTAGTCAAGGTAGCCAAGTAATATAAATCAGGACAAATAACTCAAGTAGCGCCAGGCAAATTGTTTTTTTTTAAATCACATTATGCAAGTATTTTGGCAAATTTTCATATCGCAGCTGCGAGTATCGAAAGTGTATTCTGATTTATCTGTTTGGACTTAGAAATTGAGATTGATGAAGGCTGTAGAGATTGATGAAAAGTTAGAAGGGTATAATAGGAATAAAAAGACAAAATAGCAAATATTGCTTATTTATTTATAAAAACGGTGCGCTTCTAATGAAGAGAACCATTTTGTTTTTTTTTTTTTTCTTCAGTTCATAACGAAAACTCACTCATATATCTTTAGAGGTATTTATATTTCCTTTTGCTCTCTTTGCTTACGATATCAAACTAAGAAAGCCTCAGATTCTAGATTCGAGAACCACTTACTTGGTCTGTGTAAAAATATGAACACTATAGTTTCTGATTCTGTGTGTTGTTGCAGGTCCCAAAATTAAAAGTTATTGGTGAGGCAAATAAGTTGATCCTCGGCGTATGTATACTAAGCAAAAAATGTCCTGAAGGTGAGTTGAATTCTACAATAAGACATCTAGATTGCTTTGGTAGAGGTCTTTTAGAAGCGTTCGCTCACTTTAGTTACTCTAGACAAATCGTCACAATGATTCTAATGTTATCTGACATGAAATCACATAATGTATGGTCAAAAGCTAAGCCCAGGCCAGCCCCTTGGGCAAGTTCCATGCTGAGGTGAATAATTGATTTCAACAATGCTTAGGAGATTATGCTTTATATGTTCTCGGGAGCTCAGAAAATGACACAAACATCCATTAACTGTTAAGAGAAGTGACACTAGAAAGTGTTAAATGATCTTATTCCTTGGCATCTTGAGCTTTCAAAATCTCTGCAGGTGTTCTATCCAACCTGGCCCTCGGGCTTATTTTCCTCTGCATGTCCATGGGAAGCGTTGGGAACTGCTCACACAAATCTCTGTTCATCACATCCTGTTTCATTAACATAACACATGATTCAAAATGTCAAAACTTCTGATTTGGGAGAAACATATATATAGAGCCTTAAGAAAAACACGAGCTTGGCCTTACCTTTGACCGAAAATATGCAGATCTGTAAGCCACATATGGTCTTCCATGAGAAGGAGGATGCCCTGCTCTATGTGCAGGCATCTCCAGATGGAGAGAAGAAATCAACATCATCCCGATGTGAAAGCATGCAACGCTTCCTATGCTACCCATCACTGCTCCATACATTATGGATTCTGATCCACCCGATCATTGAAGCCTTCTGGGCAAGCACGCCAATACGCCCCAACATGGAACTGTACCATTCATCCACTTTGTTCGCGGCCCATTCAGCTTCCTTGCTCCCCACTCTTGATCTTCCCACCTGTCGGGTCTTCTTCAATCTCCTCTGACACGCCCTGAGGTAACCGGCACAAAGTACACGTTCCCAAACTTATCTGCACCTGCCATGGTATCAACCACATGATGTGATGCTGTCAGCCACCTCGGCACGCAGCCGCCCGCAAATATAATAGCTGGTTTTATCACACTGTACTTGCAGTATACGGAAAGATCAAAATGACAAATGAAAAGGCCATGAGATCATCACTATCTATATAAGAAGCTAACAATAATAAGTAATAAACCAAAAGCGTGTTTACTAACTCCTGAATGTCACTCAACGTAACACGGGTCCCTGCAAGTTTGGATAGAGATAAATATGTTGGGAAAGAGCTTGTTTTCACATTTCCTAAGCAATCTCTTTTTCCCCAAAAAATCATATAATCGGAGGACAGGTCCGATCCCCTGCCAAAGGCCTTCCTTGAACGGCATGCTATGGCAGGAACATCTTCACGGAGTCTTTATAAAGAAGCTCAAGAGATTCCCCATCCTCTACAAACCTATAGATATGTATGAACCCAGCCACTAGACTTTTTTGGGCCAGAATCAATCTTTCACTGTCACTAACACAACAAAGGAACCATACTCCATCATGGAAGTTCATACAGCACAGACGCTGTATGCCTGCTTCGCTGTCCTGAAGTTCCAGGAGACAAGTTGTTGCAGCTGTCTTAGGATCAAGCACTGAATGCAAGAAACCCACTTTGACTTGCTGGGGATAACCGTGACTAAGCCCATCAGAAAGTGGGTCTTCCTTATCTTCATCATCAGCACCATCTCCATCTGATCTGCATTGCCATTTTCCCCACTCCACCAGCCTCAAAGCACCTTTCTTGCTGCTTCACGCTCTTCTGCGTGAATGCTCCTCTGGTTCACTCGATAATAACCAACAACTTCCGCTTTGCTGGGACAACAAACTTCTAGGCGTAGTACCTCAGAGGGACCACTGTCTCATTGAATGTTTCACCAAGACGATCGATCATAAAAAAATCCTCAGAGCTCCCCAGCAACAGAGACAACACCTCTTCGGTGACCGGATCAGATGAAAAGGGCAACTCCAGCCTGTTTCATAAGAAAGAGGGCACAGTAAAAGTGTCCCCGGTGAATATAACCGTGCCAGGCCGGGCTAGAGAAACACAGGCTGGTAGATCGACCTTCTCAAGTGTAGAAATGAGAGAATAACTTGGGAGGCTTCAGCCCCATGAACTGAACGCAGAATCCTATAGCTGACCAGTCACTCATATCCACCACTGTTCTGAAAGAACACCATCTCTGTAGACCAGAATTAAGGAAGAGATTTGTCAAGGGGGATCAGCACCATCCTCTCCACCAATTGATGCCTGAACTCGGTGGAATAGCAGAGACCGAAGGCTGAAGAGACACTTTGTACGCTGAGCATCTGCAGGCAGTTGTCGGGTCCAAAAGACAGTAATATCACAGTATTACTTAAGATCCCTACAGCAAGAAAGCGAAATCTGTCTTCCTTCAGGAACAGGCTTAATGTCCAGGCAAGTTACATCTCCAGACATTCTATGTTTTCTCCACCTCCATCAGCTGACCAGTCATATCTGCCTCTAAAGCCTTATAATAAAGTTTCCCCGCCAGTGCAATCACCACTTGAAAGGTCGATTAAATACCTAACTTTAGCAATTGACCTTTGCCAGAGTTTTATTCAATTAATGGGCCCATCTTTCCCTTATGTGGCGGATACCCATTGGGATGGACGCATGAGAATCATCACCATCAGAGGGGACAGCCAGGACGGAGGTGCTGTATCAAGAAACCCACTGTCGTTCTAACTTCTTCAATCATTGCTCTTTTACCAATCAAAAGAACAAGAGAAAATAGTAAATGAGAGACAACGATATATGGCATCAAACTCATCATCACAATTCTTTTTTCACTGGCCCACAGCACTTGGCTGACCTTGAAGGAGAAACAGCTTATCTCACTGATGGCCAAACCAGGTCTCTTTAGTATTCTGGGAAGAGGAGCGGGACCCCGCCGCCATGTGCTTAAAAAAGATCTGAGGGGTTTTTCCTCAAAAGGTTTAGGACTTTCATGTCCATGAGCTGCATCAGACTCTTGACTTGGTCAATCCTAACAAGATTCTTAAGACGCCTAGTAGGGTTGAAAAAAGACGGCTAAACCTTCTTCAGTTTCCATCAGATTAGAGGATGAAGACTTACATCAGGTTCCTCCCTATCGCCTGAAAAACCGATTGATACGCTGCTAACTATGGTTTCCAAATTCGGAAGAGAGAAAAGAAATCCCAGCTTCAACACGCATATAGACGAGCGACGGAATGGTGTCAAAATATCTTGATCTTTTCAACTTGTATACATTCCATCGTGATCCAGAGTTAACTTTTGAAAAACATCGCCATACTCGGTCTGAATTAAAAGAAAACATTGTCTTTGCTTGTGCAATGGCAGCAGAAACTACTCGTTCCCTCTTTCAGCAGGCAAATCAGCCTTTGCCTAGGAATCACTGCTCTGACATCTGGATGCCCCTGATTCTTATAGATAACAAAATTTTCAGCGAGACCAGAACTCCACTGGGGCCATCAGCCCTCCAGGGACAGTAATAAGCATATTGGCACCATTGTCAATCTGGTTCTGACCAATTTTCTAGAGACATGGTTGAGCCCCCAAATCGAGCTCTTAGAAAAGTCAGGTGCTCTGAGCTCCCTTGCCTTGAGCTTGGCCAGTTGATCCTGATCAGCCTCAGAGTAATCAAGCATCAATGGCAGCAAAAATAGGGGTTATCAAAGCCACAGTCCACACCGGAGGCGAATAGCAAATGGTATGAGACTTGTGTGAGCCTCCCAAAGGAGAAGAAATAGTTAACCTAGCAGAAGTATCTCTGTTCAAAAAACATAAACCAATTTCTGCTTCTCACAAGCTCCAATCATAACAGCTCTAACTTTAGGATCAACAGCTAAGTACTGGCCAGGCACAATTCTACGGCAACCAGACTTGCCAAAAGTCTCCTGATGAACTTGATCAAACACATTCTTCTCCTTGTTGTATTCAAGTATGACAATCCTACCCGAATCGGAGCCGACCACTATATAATCGTTTTGCGCCCAGTCAACCTAAACTGAGCTAAGGATCTAATTGCTCCAAATACTTCTACTGAGTGTATCGTTTGGATCTTACCGTTCTCGTCCGGACGCAGAAGATCCAGAATCTTCCCACGAGCTACTGCTATCTCCTGTGCCTTCCCGCCGGAGAAGTTCCCGTTTATCGCGCAGATGATTCCCGTCGCCTGCTGCAGAGTTAGACTGTATAGATACATCTCTCAAACTAGCTTAGCGCCTAGGGTTTATCTGAAGCCCGAAGCTGAGTAATATGGAGGACTTCAACTTATTAGGCTTTTCTACTGAAATTGAGAGCTCTTTCGATTTTAGCTCAACTCCTCCTACACCATTAGCAACTTTGGATTTGGCAGATTACGACGATGAACAAGGAGATGAATTAACCCTAACGAGTATTACCGCCATTGCTCCAAGTCCAAGCTCTCTCTAGACTTAAAAGAGAGTGGGATTCTAACGGTGGACTCCATCATTGGGCCCATTTTCTGGAACAAAATCGGCCCAATAAAGTTTATTCTAAGCCCATATAGATACAATGACAAACTCTAATGCACACTTTTTCTTTCATCAAATTTGGGCAGAATAGCCTATTATAATTTATAAATCGTGAGCTAACTTGCATAATTATGTGACACAAAATGTATAGGGAACTGCATAATCGTTTAACAAAGTTACCAAAACTATCAAAATCAAATTGTAACAAAAATCATAATTAGAAAATTAACAATATACTTATATGATTTTTTATATGATAATCTAGCAATGATTTAGTTTATTAACAACATTTTAAAACAAACACTGTACCGTACGGAAATTCGGTGTCTATGTATGAAATATGAATACATCCCAAAAAAAAAAATGCCAAGCGAGAGGGAAAGTAGCAAACTAAAAATTAATAAACCTAAAGGTTTAGTTAAATCCATTCCTCAACTAAAGAAGAAAGCAACGACAACAAATCCACTCCATGATCTCATCATCCTCTCTAAGCTTCCCTATATAAACAAACCCATTAGGCCATTCAAAAAAAATAAACATAAAACAAAAGAAAGAACAATGGCCAAAGCTCTTAGCCTAACAATCTTTCTCTTGATCTTATAGCTTTCCCATGTCCAATCCGCTCGACTTCTCGATGAGATCGAAACTCAGTCACCGGAAGAGGAGGAGGATACTCCACCAGCAGTAACAACAACTCCAACAACACAACTTCCCTCCCAGGACTAGTCACGGGCGGACACGAGCCAGTCCTAGAGTTCTTTATGCATGACGTGCTAGGCGGGTCACCCACCCCTCAGCACGAGTGGTTACAGGGATAGTAGCACAAACAGAAGTTAATGGAATACCATTCTCTAAATCCAACAACAATATATTCCCAGTTGATAACGGAGTACCACTTGTGAACGCAAACAACATCAACAATTTAATAAACCCAAACACAGCTCCACTTCTCACAGGACTTAGTGGTTCTCAAGCAAACACCGTCATTCAAAACACTAACGGTAACTCTCAAAATTCTCTTAACTCCAACAACCTTCCTTTCGTAACAGCTGGCCAGCTCCCTCCAGCAGCTGCACTTCAACAGCTCATGTTTGGTTCTATCACTGTGGTTGATGATGAGCTCACTGAGGTTCATGAGTTAGGCTCTGCGATCATTGGTAGAGCCCAAGGGTTTTACTTGGCTAGCTCTTTAGATGGAACTAGCCAGACTCTTTTTTTGACTGTGTTGTTCCATGGAGAGCATGATAACCATGACACCCTTGATGATGCTATCAGCTTCTTTGGGGTTCATCGAACTGCATCTCATGCCTCGCATATTGCGGTTGTTGGTGGGACTGGGAAATTCGAGCATGCTAAAGGGTATGCTGTCGTGGAGACTTTGTACAACCAGCAAGATCAACATGTCACTGATGGTCATGATACTATTCTCCATTTCAGTGTTTATCTTACATATTACAAGGTTTGAAGAGTGATGGCTTTTATCGAAAACTTTATGTTTCATCTATATGTTCTTATTTACTAGCTTCATGTGTGGCCTTTATTGTCTTGTGCTCGTTTTATTGTATAAAAATAGGGTTAAATGATAATCTTTGTTTGTATAATCAAAACTCTGTTTTTTATAGCCAATACTTTGTGAATTTCATATATAGAATAGTTTTCTGTCTGAACACATAATTTTAAAGACTTGTGGAAACACTTGGAGATAATTATCATCCGACTTAAATCTCAAAAGTATACGAGCTCAAGATAAATGAACTAGTATAAGATTCTCTGATGTCTTTGACAACTCCACATTAGCCATGACGAGAACTCTTTGGACTTATTTCCATCTAATGAAATTTGGGTACCTCTTGCTGCAACTCTGTTATTGTCAATTCGCTTCAAACTCAGTGTCTAGTCCTTGAGGTACTAACCATCAAGTTCGAACATTCTATGCAAGGTAACAACTAGCAATGTTTTTTTTGTTGTTGTTTGATAAAGTACAACTAACAATGTTCAAGTTAGATTTCTTATGTTAATCAGGCGTTCCAACAAAAGCCTAACCTCTAACTTTAATGAGATATTAATAGGGTATTATTCGATTTTTGTTAAGTATTATTCCTTTTTATATTTAATTAAACTACAAATTTTAAAAATATATATAATACTAAAAACATTTTTAGTATATTTTCCCACTTTTAAACAATACTTCATAGGTCGTCTAACCCCAATAGTCTATAACTTTCCGTTGACCGAACTTTGAACCGATTTGGTTAACTCAAGACTTCTGAGTGGTTTAGGCCGCCAAGGCGACTCATCAATTTCTAGAACATAGCAAAGTAAACTCGTAAGCATTGGAGACCATGATAGTTAATTTCTCTGCGAAAGATCTTTTAAGATGACCAAGACCATCAAGAAATATATATATACACATACACATGACACATTAAACTAAAACGCCACACGATCGATGTATGAGCGTCCGTTTCCTTATAGAATTAATTATACAAATTACAAAGGCAATATATAATGTGGACCACGTACGTATAACGTACCAAAAGGAGCGTTATCACTCCATTTTTTGCTGTCTTTCTTGTTGGACCGATGCGAAAAGAAGAAAAAACGATATACATTTAAACATGCATGCGTCAGGGATAAATCGTTTTCATGAGATTCATATATATATAAATTATAAGGTTCATAAGATCTAACGAACATCACGATCAGTCGTCGGATTCTTTAGACGAATCCGAGATTATCTTCTGGATCATCTGGTTTGTCTCTTCCTCCGACATTTGCTCTTGATTGCTTTGCGTTTCCTCATACGCCTTGAAGAATTCCTTGTTCTCTTTCTCCAGCTCCTTCCACACTGAATTTTTGTTTTCCAATTAATTATTTTAACCAAAAGGAAAACAGATATAAGAATTAAATCATCAGACAAAATCAGTTCCACTATATATGTTACAAGGAAGATCTAGTTTTTTTTTTTTTGGTTGTATATAAATTCAAGCTTCCATGTTTTAAAGGAAGTGATTATAATCGTTAAATTATGCATGAGCACTTATATAAATACCAAAGATCATATATGTCGGTACATATATATATATATATATATATATCGGAAAATTCTATATGATGGTATAATTTATACATCATATACATATTATCTCGCTAGAGAGTCCATAGATGTGTGTGTGTTAAAAAGGATTATAACAAGATAAAAGAGTATTAGAAAAGAGGGGATAGCGAGAAAGAGTGGGGTAATAGAACCAGTTGAGGTGATGACAGGAGTGATGTTTGCATGCTTGGAGAGAGCTTCCACACACTCTTCTTTGCTCATATGGAAGATCAAACATTTCTCTATCATGTGCTGCACCTATACATACATATATACACACAGCCAAAGATATTGAGGTATACATAAAAGATAAATAGACATGGGATTCTTGAATCATGTATAAAGATTACCATGTGAATGTAAGAAGCAGAAGAAGAATCAGCCATTAGTAATGGGAAACCCTAAAATTAACACCAAACTCAAAAAAGAGCCTTCTCTAAAAGCCACTTGTGGAGATAAAGACAGCCATATATAGAAGAAGATCACACAAAAGAAGAAGAAGACAAAAGAGTGAATAGTTAAAAGATGATGTGCATGCATGGGGCCAGAAGCCCCACGTGGGAGATTGATCATAATTGGCTGAGAAAGGATTAGAGGAGATTTGTAAAATCACTCTTTCTCTCTTCTCCCTTCATTTTTTTCATTTCCATCCCACGCATCCTCCACGTGATCCATGGCCCCCTCTCTCTACATTTTCTGCAAAAAAACACTTAGTCGTGTTTAATTTTCCATGATCTTCTAGAAACCTATACCTTTGTTATTAATGGTTAAATTTCATAAGACAATGAACTTGATAAAGGTTTGAATTTGCTCTTAAGGCATGATTATATAAAACACGTGAGTAATCGCAAAAATAATGAATTTTAAAAGAGTGATAATTAAATAAATAAAGACTTGATGAGCAATTGTAATTATTAACCGAGTTCTTCTTGAAACAATATAAAATCATAGTGTGATTTGTAACTATGAGATTATCTTCTTTAATAATTAAAAAAAAAATAAGTATGAGATAGTCCATACATTAGTAAACTTTGTTTTTCGTAGAACCAACGTGTTTTTACACGACATGTTACAGATAAATGTGTGGGTACATAAATTAAGTACAATATCCTCTTTTTTTAATACTGATTTTTTTTTACAGTTATGTATGACCATCATAAGTCCTAACCATATCAACATATTCATATAATATATATTTTTCCAACATTCATATAATAATTAAACTATAGAGTGAAGAAGTACATATAAATAATTAAGATCGGTAAGAGAACACATAAAAATAATCATATACGAGTTAATGTAGCATAAAAGACAAGATTGTGCTCCATAGCTCATGCATGACAGCATGAGTCATGATTGATATATATATTGTTGATACAGAATAGCGGAAAACATCATATCTAATGTCAACAAAAACATTACATCTGGTGTTATAGCAACACTAATTGAAATTTGTGTCATTTAATAATAAGACCGCGCGACTGGCGGAACAAACAAAAAAAAAAGCTAATAAACACTAACCAAATGCCATTGATCTCTTATATATATACTATTCATAATTTCATCATCTGTATAATTGACTCCTAAAAATATCAATTCGGGTATAGCCGTATCACCATGACATGTGTATAGTGTACGTTACGATGATGAAAGGCAAAGGAAAAAAAAAAAAGGCAAAGTGATCATCAATAGTTTTTTGGTTGGGTAAGGGGACGCGGGAGATTAAAGTTTTTGATTCTAAACCAATGGAATGATGACACCTCACACATAACAATCTACATTGAGATCAAATAATCGCAAATGGTAGAACCAGCTGAGTGACGTGGCGGTGGCGCAAATGGACATGCGAAAGAGAGAGAGTGAGAGAATCTACAAAGGTTACGTAAAGAAGTCAGAGACAAACACATTGAGGGTGTTTTGTCGAAATCAAAGGTTTCAGAAGCATCCATCAAATTCAGACATTTAATATATAACTATTACATATTCCTCATCATGTGGACCTCTCAATTTGAGTCCTGAAACAGCAACTATTCTCTCGAATCAAATTAAAACCCTATTCATCACTTTCTCTCTCATTCCTCATCATCCTCAACAAGATTACAAACCAAGACGCCTATTCTCTCTCATCCACTTATTCATTGACCTAGATATTTCCTTATCCAACTCTTACTTAATTAAGATCATGCTATCATTTTTCACTTGAATCCATATGCATGAGTGACTCTGTAGTTTACGACTTATGAGTCTATTTCATTTATAACGAATATGACAAACGTATTGTAACGTATACATACATACCTTTTTTATATGCTTCCAAAAATTACAGTGGTTTTTAAGCATGGCCAGTAATAATGTTATGTTCGTTCTGAATTCAAATAGTTGTTTGTCAATTAAAACAAGTCTCACACACAAACAAAAAGTTTCCAAAAAACGGCCTAATTAACGATCATTTAACCATCTAAGAAAAGAGTCAGGTAGATTCCAAGTTCAAACACTGTGATGAAAAAAGAAATATATTATTTTCCCAAAAATTTAATCTCCTCTAACTAGCTAGGTCAGAAATTTTCTAGTAAACAAAACAAAAATTTGTTCAATAACCTTAAAATCCAAATAGACATAACCCAACGACCTTTTCAGAACCTGGAAAGGTACGTAGTTTATCTCTATTTTCTTTTGGGCTAGAGAAAATCAGGTATATCTCGATTTTAATTACTCCTAAAAATCATTCAATAAAATATAAATTTTTTTTCAAAACAAATAAAATATGAAATTTCTGTTTATACTATTCTGTCAAATAATGAAAGGCAAATCATAACGACTTTAACTTCTTTATGTGGGTAGGTTTGGCATCTTTTGGTCGTTGAAGCTGAGTCTTTTATGACTTCATATATTTTCTTTTATTTTTCCCAGTATCAGGTCTTAAATATTGGCGTAAGAAAATGTTGAATTTGGTTAAAAATCATGATCATTCATGTTTTTGATGAATATTCATGATCATTCATTCATTCCATGTTTTGGATCACCTTTGTCTCAATTGAGAAGCCATCAACAATTATTGATTCCTTTATCGCTCTATTGTTATCAAGAATGTAATCTTGGTAGGGATTCTGATTAAAACTATCAAGAAATACGAAATTTCACTGGAGACGGGACAGCAGAAAGACACGACGACAGTGCAAAAAGACAAAAGGTGGTGCAGTGTATCAGTAGACCAGACTCATATTATTGCCTTAACTCAATTTTCAAACCAAAAGCTCTCAAAAAGCAAACCCAAATTTGTCGTAGAGACAAGTGGAGATTCTATTGACCACACCCATCATCCACTTGATTTTTGTTTTTCTATCGAAAGCCAATATATTGCTTGATTTATATCCTTTAAATTTCGGGTTAAAGTGTACGATGTGATTGAATTTCTATTATCCAACGAGATCGTGCCGTGTCAGCATAACGGAGTATGTTTGTTGTATTTTTTCCTTTGAGCCAAAACAAGTGATCAGAGACGTATGATATTATAGGGGCATCTAGCTAGGTACGTAATATTGAATTATTTTGTTATGTTGAAAGATACTAAAATAAAATATGTGTACGATACACAAATTGTTCAGGCTACGAGACATAACCTACAACTTTATCCGGCTCCACACCCATATAGTGGATCCAACTCTAGGTTATAATTCCATCTTTGGACAGTTTAGGAAACTCATACTCTTATGAAGATTGGTTTGCCCTCGACATAAAGTTCCTGTTCTATGACTATCATCCAAGTCTTCATATATCTTGCTTAAACGAATTTTGAATCAACTGCATTTTATACAACTAAAACATATATTTGTTTGTATCATATTGGATTTTCAAAATTTTCCATTAACATATATGTATTTGTGTCAATCTCGTCATTTTTATTTGCCTATAAGAAAATCAAACTAGTTATTAAAAAGTGTTGACTATGGCTAATTTGCCGCTGGCCACACATTAGAGTAAACTTTATCTTTTAAGTTTTATCAAAGATTTTTTTTCTCAGCTGAAAATTTTCCTAGCGAAACCAATAACACCAAAAGTTTAACATCAATCAGCCATAGACTCATATATGTATAGTCAAAGTCATCATTACTTTACCATAAAACATCATCATCTACTGTACATATAAGGCTATAAAAGACGAAACATGTTTGAAATTGTTTATACTTTCATTAGATCCTCTTAACTTTTTTTTTTGAATGCTTTAGTTGCTAAATCAACGCTATCCTCTCTAACTACATATTTTCCCTACATTATTAAAATGTGGGCTTTACGCAATGGTCATAGGCCTTTAGGAAAGCCCAATATGAGTCTACTAAAAAGAAATATTTGTTCTTTTTGGGTTCTATTTTTTTAGAAGAATTACATAAAACCCAAATTAGACTCAAAGAGTGTCAAAATTAGGTAATCACCAAATTTTTTGGCAATTGTTTTTAATTTTTAACAATTATATATTCCTTTGTTAATCTAAATCCACCAAAATAATCAGTAACCAATGTGGAAGAATTTTAAAATAATTTAATATTGAATGGAGAAGATAACGTATATAAAGATGAGGTTAAGATTTTATATCCAAAAGAGCTTAAAAAGAGATTCCATTTTTCACAGCCATGGTGGTTGTCATCACTCACATCTCCACTTCTTTCCACCAAATCTCTCCTTCATTCTTCCATCTCCGTCTTCGCAATCCCGCCACGTCATCTTCTTCTTCTTCCTCTCATCCCAAACGCGGCGATAGTTTCGCCTTATCAATCCGAGCTTACATAGAGAAACCAAACTCTTTCTCCAGCTTCGCCAACACTGTCATCGGTTCTCTTCCGGTTATCGGACTCCTCGCTAGGATTCTCAGCGATGAAGGCGGCGTTGGTAGAGATCTCGTCGATTTCGCTGAGTTTAGGAAACGAGTTGGGAATAAATGCACTCCCAATGATTCTAGAGCTTTCTATGAGTTCCAACAACGCAGAGGCAAGGTAAAGTTCGTGACTTTTAAAGAATTGAACATAGATTCAAGAATTTTCAATTGGATCATATAGTCACTGGAATTAATAGAGCTAATTTGCTCGAAAAGTTCGTGACTTTTACGGAATTGAGCATAGATTTAAGAATTTCAATTGGATTATATAGTCAGTGGAACTAATAGAGCTGTGTTCAAGCTAATGCTTTAGCCTTTGTTGGGTTTTGATTAATGTATGATAAGATTTTGAAGTGGCTGTTGGTTTGTTTGGTTTAGGCAGGAGAACCATTGTATGTGCTTCTGTGTTGTTGGGTTGCTGCAGTAGGTGCAGGGCTTTTGAAATCTGAAGAGATTCTTGAAGGTGTTACAAGGGTTAGCATTTCAAATGATCTCGAGTTTGAAGAACAGAACTTTATTGCTTTGATGACTGAAGCAAGACAGGTTCGTTTTGACCACATTGATATTGGTTGCATGATTTGAACAATTTGGTTTTGTTCATTTTTAAGAGTAAACTTGTTTCTATGATAATGAGTTTTTAGAAGTCAAAAGGTTGATACTTTTTTTGTGGGTAATGCAGAGAAGAGCAAAGTTGAACATTGATGCGCCAACAATACCGATGGAGTTAAGAGTTGAAAAGGCTCTTGAAGGTATATATGCTTGTTGCTTTAGGAGAGGACTTATAGAAGATGAAGATGAGAAGCTTCTTCAAGTGATGCTAACCTCAGTTTTCCCATCGGTTGAAAAGTCTGAGATAGAGAGAATCATCAAAGAGAAGGCTACAAGGGTCGCTGAAGGAGGAGAAGAAGAGAATGTCATGGCCAAACGATTGCCTAAAGAAGCTATTCAAATGCAGATGAAAGATCTTGAGTTCCTTCAACAACAAAACATAGAATCTTAACATGTTTTTTCAGTCCGGATTTTTAAAAAAATAACAGTAAAGTGTATTCATGTTTTGTTTCAAGAGTAATAAATTTGAAGAAAAATAGTGGATCCATGTTTTAATATCACTAAATAACTTCAAGTTTTTTTCAATTTTTTGTAAATGGTGCAATATCTTAAAAATTGATAATTTTCTTTCATTGCCTTTTTTTTACAGTGGTCGTTTAAAGAATATGCCTCCACCGAACTAACTTCAAAGATGACGATGTTGGTTGTTGATTGAGGTGGTTCTTGTTCCTGTAATAAAAGCGAAACAATGAAAAATGAGTCAACAACCAAAAATATAAATAAAATAAAATTTATGTATTCTAAAAGTTTCTATCTTTCCCGTGAAATGTCTGTAACATCAATCCTCCATTGACCCAAACTCTTTTTAAAATGTCACACAATCTTCTTCTTCTTCTTCACCTTTTCACATTCCTCTCTTTATCTATCACTTCGTCTCTATCATCTCCGTCGCCGGCTGATTCTCATCCTTACATTTGGCCATTACCGGTGGAGTTTTCATCTGGAAACGATACACTCTCTGTGGATCCCGCCGTTACTCTAATCGTAGCTGGAAATGGCGGTGGATCGCCGATTGTTAGAGCTGCGTTTGAAAGGTATATGGGAATAATCTTCAAACATGTCTCTAGTAGAGCGTCTCTGTTGGCAAAGATTAGATTTTTGAGAATGGTTGAGTTTGATTATGATATCACTTCTTTGAAGATTATTGTTCACTCGAATTCTGAGGAGGTAAAAATCAAAACTTTGGCGCTTTTTGTGGTTTAATCTACTTGGAACTGATAGTGGTAAAGTCTTAAATTTTGGTTTGTTTTCTGTTCAATTTGAAGCTTCAATTGGGTGTGGATGAGAGTTATACATTGATGGTGTCGAAGTAGAATAAGCAATCGGTTGTTGGAGCAGCCACAATCGAGGTTTGCTGCTGCTACTACTATATCTTCTTTATCTGAGGAATGTGTCTAGGATCATCTTATTTGTTTCTTTCTTGTGGTTTCAGGCTAATACAGTTTATGGTGCACTTAGAGGATTAGAGGTGTGGCTCTTTTTTAATTGTTTTTTCCCAGATGATATTGCAGTGTATATCTTTTTCTGGTTGAGGGATTTGGTTCCTCTAATTCTACTTTCATTTTGATTTAAATGGGTGCATTTTTGATATGTTAGAGATGAGTTTCTCCATCTTGATCCTTGGGATTATAACAAGTTTATTTCTTGTTGAGTGTTATTGATTCTTTTGCTATTTCGTGTTCTTTTCTAAAAATCTTGCAGACATTTAGCCAATTGTGTGCCTTTGATTATTTAACCAAATCTGTGCAAATATATAAAGCACCCTGGTATATCCAAGATAAACCTCGATTCAAATACCGCGGTTTGCTAGTAGGTAATAGTCTGTCTCTCTTTTTGCCTTCATTTCCATCACATGGAAAGAGAATGTAATCATTTGCTAGCTATTACTTAATACTTATTCCCTTTGCAGATACATCAAGACATTATTTACCAATTGATGTTATCAAGCAAATAATCGAATCCATGGCCTTCGCTAAACTTGTAAGAAACCATGCTTGCTTTCTTTTATGGGCTACAGAAGTTGAACTTCCTTACAAGATTGATTTGATATCTAATTATCATCCCCTTCTTTTTTCTATGGGCGGTTATGTGAGGTAGAACGTCCTGCATTGGCACATTGTAGACGAGCAATCATTTCCTCTTGAAACTCCTTCGTATCCTAATTTGTGGAAAGGAGCTTATTCGAGATGGGAACATTATACAGTTGAGGATGCCTCTGAGATTGTCAGGTAATGGCTTGAAGTTTTGTATGTAAAATAGAGTAGCTTAGTTATTCCAAGTCCTAGATGCATTTTTGTATCGTTTTAGTAAATGGATACATCAACTATTCTTTCTACTTACTAATAATATATTTTCCTTTTTGTGTTTCATGGCCTGTTTGTGATTTTCACTGTGAAGGTTTGCCAAAATGAGAGGTACTTACTTATTAACTAACTCTGAGAGCCTAACATGATTGTTATGGCAAGCAACTCTTAGTAGTTATAAGCTGAGAATGATATCTAACGGATAGCTATTTGATTACTAGTTTCTATTATAATGACATGCGTCTCATGGTTGAGATATTGATTGTATAGGTATTAATGTCATGGCTGAAGTAGATGTCCCTGGCCATGCGGAATCATGGTAAGAATTATAACTTGAAATTGGTAAACTTTTTATCATACTCCGCTCTCGTAATGTCACACTGTTGCTAGTTATACACTGCTTTTTATGTAGGCAGTAGCATAGGATTTAAGTTTCTATGAAGTTTTTAGAAAATGTGGCTATACTTTATATTATTGTACTCTTAATGTTCAACAAGAAGTTATGTTTTATGGGTATGAGCTGTTACTTCCTTTTTAGGATTTATTGATTCTATTTGCTTTATTAATACAGTTATCATCTCTGAACATATGGTTTGCTTTCACTGTAGGGGAACTGGATACCCTGATCTTTGGCCCTCTCTATCTTGTCGAGAGCCCCTTGACGTTACTAAAAACTTTACATTCGATGTAATTTCTGGCATATTGACAGGTCTACTCCAACTAGTTGCTCCTTTTTCTCAACGTATTGTACATACATTTGAAACATTGCTCATTCTCTAGTTTTCTAATCTAATTAGTATTAATCTTGTAAAGAAAAAGTTAAGGTTGGGAGATGCGGCAAAAAGTTAATTTGGAAATCTTGATCCATCCAGCATATTCTGTCTTGCATATTAATTTAAACCATCCATTGTGTACCATCATAATTATGTAGTAGATAGATATATTTGTTTGTCCTGTTTTGATTCTCATATTTTCTCTTGCATCTTGTTTTGTAACAGATATGAGAAAGATATTCCCATTTGAGCTTTTCCACTTGGGTGGTGATGAAGTTAATACAGGTTAGTTATTTAACTCCTGAAATCAATCTTTGCTTCCGTTTCACATAGTTATCTTTTTTCTTCTCTTAAGATTTAATGGTCGCATCTTTTGTCAGACTGCTGGAAAAACACAACTCATGTCAAGGAATGGTACAGTCATGCCTCTTCTTTTCATGTCACTCTCCTTTTGTTAATCATTCATTACTTTTTACATGGGGAAAACCAAAACAGCATTTCACTTTTAACTTTTTTGCTTGATATGTTCATCATCATTCTCAACTGCAGGCTTGAGGGTCGCAACTTCACAACTAAGGACGCATATAAATACTTTGTACTCCGAGCACAACAGATAGCCATATCGAAAAATTGGACACCTGTTAACTGGTACAATCTTCTTCAACAAAGATATCAAAAATACTTTGTAGCTTATGTTATCTTCAGCTAGTACAATCTATTTAGTTTGCTTTTGAAATGATAAGATTGACACAGATATTATTATGAATGATCCCAGGGAAGAAACCTTCAGTTCCTTTGGAAAATATCTTGATCCCCGGACTGTGGTGCAAAACTGGTAAAGATCACAAGTCTTCGTTTTTTTTGTATAGTAAAAGTTCAAAACTTGTATGCAATCTCGTTGCAGGCTAGTGTCTGATATATGTCAAAAAGCAGTAGCAAAAGGATTCAGATGCATTTTCAGTAACCAAGGATATTGGTACTTGGACCATCTAGATGTTCAATGGGACACGGTTTACAACACAGAGATCCTTCTCTCCAAAAGCTTGTGATTGGAGGAGAAGTTTGCATGTGGGGTGAAACAGCTGATACTTCTGTTGTTCTTCAGACTATTTGGCCCCGAGCTGCAGCAGCTGCAGGTAAATTCTAAATGATCTTTAACCGGAAAATTTACTCTTAGTCTCATGTTTTCTCCATGGCTCTTCTTGGGGTGTATGATAATTTCTGTTCGGATTTGGTTTTCCTAAATCATTGGTGAAACAGAACGGATGTGGAGCACCAGAGAGGCTGTGTCAAAGGGAAATATAACGTTAACAGTACTGCCGCGTTTACACTACTTCAGATGTCTACTGAATAACCGCGGGGTTCCAGCAGCTCCAGTCGATAACTGGTATGCACGAAGACCGCCCTCGGGACCTGGCTCTTGCTATGCTCAGTGATCCAAGTCATATCTTTTCACTGTACTATATGGAATGTCTCTCGTCTGAAACTTATGTTTGCATTTGCTATTTTGAAATGTGTGCTTCTCAATTTACTCAAATCAAAGTTGTTTTTTTTTATATTTTCCTTTTGCAATAAGAATGAATCATGAGAACATCTGAAATAACGATGTAAACACAGGAGCGCTCTTACCACATTGCTAGTTACCATAAAACATGGACTTTGTTATAATGTTGATATATGAACTAGCAAAACGATTAAAAAAAGACCTCACTATTGTAATATTGTTTGTGAACCGGTCTTATATAATGTTATAATGTTGAACTAGCGAAAGGACATGGATCGATTGAATCTGTAATGGATTTAAATCTCACTAGAATTTCTAAAATCCATAGTGGTTAAGATAGATAGATCACTTTGATTTGTATAATTGTATTGGTGTTTTTTTTGGTTGAAATATAATATTTTTTTGTTGTAGTGTATGCTTTCATGTATTTATTTACATTATTATATCGTGTCTAATTTATTTACGTTTCTAATATTAAAAAATATTTGACTACGAACTCAGCCAAGTCCATAATTAGCTATGATTTAATAATAATAGAACAGCAAGCTAGTATATAGTTCAGGCTCTATCTTAGTATTAAATGGTTTCCGTAGAGGCATCTATAGCATTGTGGACAAAAATAATAAGAGATATCTAATTGCATTGACATGGACGTGTAGGTTACAATTATTGACCAAAGAAGAACATCATCTATAGCGACAGCGTCCTTAAATTCTCAAGAAAAATCTAACGTTAGATTATATCACATTAAAAGTATATGGTTTTGACTAGTTCTACTCCTATCTTTTCTAACAAACAATTTCATGAATATTTACGGATTCGCTTTCCAATAGTTTAAAGTCGTTGATTTCGTAGGGTTGTGCGTGGTTCATGCACTACAAAAAAAAATTGTTTTACATCATTTATTTTTAATATTTGTATTAGTTATAAATGATGTAAAAGACTTTGGCATCACTTACATAAATGATTTATTTTTGTGTGATGCAAATAATTTACATCATTTTGTTAACAATTGATGCAATTGTATATAATATTTGCATCAGTTATTGTAAGTGATGTTAATTTGTGTCAATTACAAAAAAATGATGTTAATAGTTGTATCATTTATAATAACTGATTTAATAATTACATCATTTACAATAACTGATTTAAAATATTATAATCACTTAAACATAATTGATGTTATATTTATGTAGGTTTTATAAATGATTCTAAAATATTAACCTAATTTTTAGCATATTTTATTTAATTTAAAATATTTATATCGGTTTATACCGATTTATTATAAAACTTAAGCTCAATAAATCGAATGAGCTTTCATAATTTTGAGTTAATAATTGGTAGTATAACATGCAGTATTTATAACTGCAATTGTCAAGAGCTACTTTTCTCATCATCCGATGTGGGACATTTGAAATTTTGTCATGTTTTCAGTTTTGTATCATTTTAAAAATGATGCTACCAAAAATCAATAGATACATCAATTATTTAAATGATGTAATTTTATGTTTTACATCACTTTTTGGTAAGTGATACAAATTAATATAAATTAAATCAATTTAACTTGATTGATGTAAAACTAGTTAATAATAACATTATTTAATATAATTGATGCTAAATCATATATAATTTGCTTTATTTATAAATAAGTGATTTAAAATAATATCACTTACTTAAATGATTCAATTTAAATGATGTAAAATAATCTTTTTTTGTAGTGATGGATGGATGGTGTATTTTTTTTTTTTGAAAATAATGATGTATTTTCTCTATACGTAAGTATACTGTAAAACCTAAAATATTACTTTTTATATATTTTGAAGACGGGATTTTTATTTTATAAGTGAATGATTTAATTCTGATAATGATTGGTATTTATGTGATGATAGTAGTAGAATGAGAGAACATCAGTAAAAAAAAATACAACTAAAATTTTGTTTTTTGCAAAATAATCATGAAAATGCTAGAAATGTTGGTTTTGGTATATGAATAATTGATTGTTTTGTTATAATTTAATAAAGATGTGTACCATCGAGTTTTACTAGTTATACTTATATATATCTTCAACATGCGTAGAGTATATATAGATAATTCAACAATTTTCCCCCCAAAATATGGAAATTTGAAAATTTAATATGTGATGAGTATTAGAAAAACAGTAGAATCACAAAGCGTAAAAAGAAGAGGGAAAGAATATGTAATCCGTCATTGATCTAACATTTTTCCAAGGATCAACACTACTTTTATTAGTCTTTTTTATTTATATATTTATACAACAATATTATACTTTCCTTTGATATAGTACGATTATTTGTACTTTAAACAATCGAATGTTCAAATAAGAGTCAAAGACATGCATTGATGCATGTAACTCTAGAGAACTCGGTCTATCAACAATCGTGATGGTCATCAACTGAAAAAAGCAACGATAATTTTGTGAGTAGAGTTGAGCGTGAAGGGTAAGTAAAAATAACGTGACTAAGCTCACAGGTTTGTGTAGAAATAACATGGAGATTGGAGAGAAACTAATAAGAGAGAATAAGAAAAGAGAAACCCTATAAGATACAAACTTAATTAATGGTGCTATCAAAAAGAATGTGTTTGTGCTGGATTTGAAGTACTCGCGATTCTTTCAATACATAATACATGTGTCATTTTAGAATATTAGTACGTTTCAGATAATATGAATTCGAATTTCAATATATCAATAATATATATTGAAAAGGTCAAAGTGAAATATTTCATGCCTAAAAATCGTATATCTAAGGTTATATGTAAATTTGATGCCTAAAATATGTGATCATATGTTGACCAATGAGCATCTTTTGGAAAGAAAATAAATTACTGCACGATTGGTCAACAAAATAACTTGCGCACTTTGGTTTCAAACTAATTTGTTACGAAGTAAAACTTTTGACGTCATTTTTTTATTAATTAAGTAATTATTATGTTATTCAAACCACTAACATTATGATTTCGAAATTTTGAGTGGGTGATGTGAATGATGCGGGATAAAATTAGTATGTGATAAAAGTGGCATAACTAAAACTAGCAGTGATATAGATAAAAACGATGGAGACAATTAGATATATATATATATAACTTAAATTGATTAACTTTAATAGCAATTAAATCGGTTTTTCCTTCTTTTTTGTTTTCTTTGTTGAGTTAGTGTTCAAATTTGTTTATACCACACTTTGAACGTCAGAAAATGTAATCATGCATTTCGAATAAGGTCAATGCCACATACAACCACATATTTTTTGTTTTATTGCAGTCATACAAAATACCTTATCGTTCTAAACATGATTGATATTTGATAACATAATCATATTCATTACCGTCGTACGTGTCAATATTACTATTTAATTTTTAAAGCTATAGTAGTTTAAAAAAGAAGCAATAGTATATAGTTCAAATTTATGCGAAAAATATTTATTTTCGATTTGAAAAGTCTTCTTTTCTTCTCCAAATGAAAAAGTGAATAACAAAATATTATTTCCATTTGCAAACAAGACAAAAATAAAGAATAAATAAGACAACAATCATTACTATCAATTATCATCGAGAAAAGTTGTTAAAAATGTCTACCAATGACATATCATCATGTTTTTTTTCTTACAAGTTACAATTCATCAAGAAATGTAGTCTTGTTAATATTTTACTGGTAAAAACGAATTCTTTGTTAACTTTTACACGATTTTATCCGCTGGGTCAGTGACAATCTAATTAATTAGTTAAGTACCTGAAGAATAATTATGGTAATTAAGTTTTTTGTTAACTGTTTTGTAGGAGTATATTTTTGGTAATTAATTTGTATTCAAAGAATAATTAATGCTTTTGATTACCGACATATAGTTCCCATCAATTATATTTGAAAATCCTAAATCCCAAAGTAATTAATTACTTAAGTGAAAATTAAATGTAGAGTTAAAAACCGTAAAACGTGAGAAAACAACTACAGTTAATATCTTTGACAAGCAATAAATGATATGCTGACAAATTGATTTCAAAAGTTTCAACGCGTTTCTTTACGAATTCAATTTCGTGCAGCTAATCAGAAGAAAAATTACTATCAAGTTAAATTAATCGTTACTTTATAATACCAAAAAAAAAAAATCGAAAACGAATTAAAAAAAAAAAAAAATTAAATTAAATTACTGCTTCGTCCCACTTCGTTCCCAATCTTTCCTTTTGTGTCTCTTCTTCTTCCCTTCGCTTTGACCCAATCTCTCTCTCTCTCTCCGGAAGAAAATTAAAAGATCTATCTTTTGACGGCTCTCTCAATCTTCTTCACTTCGTAAGTTCCAAATCTCCTCTCTTTTCATTCTATAGTACGAAGAAAATCCAGGAGAATTGCTCCAGCCCCTTTTGGGTTATCATCTTCTCAGATTCTCATTTTATGTTTCCTTTTTAAGGTTTCTGTGTTGTCCTTTCTCTTGGTATTATTGATTTTGTTTCTAGGATTATTTGAAATCGTATGGTCACAGTTTGTTGGTAATTACCAAATTTGTTAATTCTGATTTTGTTATGCGTTTTTCTTCTTCTGCAGTTTCGTGTTTGTTGATCTGATACTGGCTTCTTCTTGGTTCGTTGCTTCATATCCCTATTTGGGTATGTGTTAAGGGTTTTAGTTGGAAAACACTGATGAATTCGTGAAGAGCTTTGGATGGATGCTTATTGTTAGATCAGATGTGGATTTAAGCCATCACTGAAGTAGTGAAGAGTCTATGGAAGAAGCAAAGATCCTTGCTTTATAGTAGATGTTGTGAGGAACAAAGTTGGATTTTGGGGGATAAAAGTGAAGTCTTTGCGTGTCTAATTATTATTATCTGAGATAAGATTGGATGGTGGGAAGAGAGGATGCGAAGGGGAATGATGAGGTTCCTCCTGGTTCTAGGAGAATGTTTTGGCGGTCTGCCTCTTGGTCTGCTTCACGGACTGCTTCACAAGTTCCTGAGGGTGAGGAGCAAAATCTGACCATTCCTTGTGCAAGTAATTCTGGGTTGAGTCGAAGATGCCCAGTACCTCCTTTGACACCTCGGTCGCATCATAACAGCAAGGCTAGAGCTTGTTTGCCACCATTGCAGCCTCTTTCCATTTCTAGGAGGAGCTTAGATGAGTGGCCTAAGGCAGGCTCGGATGATCTTGGTGAGTGGCCTCATCCACCGACACCTAGTGGGAACAAAACCGGAGAGAGATTGAAGCTCGATTTATCATCAACGCAGCAGCGGGTATCAGATAAGAGCTCTGGTTTAGCTAAGAGGGAGAGGATTGCTTACTTTGACAAAGAATGTTCGAAGGTCGCTGATCATATATATGTGGGTGGAGATGCAGTGGCGAAAGACAAGAACATATTGAAAAACAATGGAATCACACATATCCTGAACTGCGTTGGTTTTATCTGTCCGGAGTATTTCAAGTCTGATTTTTGCTACAGGTCACTTTGGTTACAGGATAGTCCATCAGAGGATATAACTAGTATTCTGTACGATGTCTTTGACTACTTTGAAGATGTGAGGGAGCAAAGTGGAAGAATCTTTGTTCACTGTTGTCAAGGAGTTTCACGATCTACCTCGTTAGTAATAGCGTATCTGATGTGGAGAGAAGGGCAGAGTTTTGATGATGCATTTCAGTATGTGAAGTCTGCTAGAGGTATTGCTGATCCTAACATGGGCTTTGCTTGCCAATTGCTACAGTGCCAAAAGAGGGTTCATGCGTTCCCGCTTAGCCCTACTTCCTTACTTAGAATGTACAGAATGTCTCCGCACTCCCCTTATGATCCTTTGCATCTTGTTCCAAAACTGTTGAACGATCCATGCCCGTCTTCTCTGGATTCAAGAGGTGCATTTATCACACAGTTACCTTCTGCAATTTACATTTGGGTTGGTAGGCAATGTGAAACCATCATGGAAAGAGATGCAAAAGCTGCTGTTTGTCAGATTGCTCGATATGAGAAAGTCGAAGCACCTATTATGGTGGTCAGAGAAGGCGATGAGCCTGCTTATTACTGGGATGCTTTTTCAAGCATTCTGCCTATGACTGGGGATTTGGTGGTTAAAATTCAACCAGGTGACAGGAAGGTTGATGCATATAATCTGGATTTTGAGATTTTCCAGAAAGCAATCGAGGGAGGTTTTGTGCCAACGCTTGCATCATCCAACAATGAACATGAGACTCATCTTCCTGCAAGGGAAAACAGTTGGAGCTCACTGAAATGTAAGTTTGCATCAAGGTTTGAGAGGGGTTTTCGTTCTGTCTCCAAAACGTTACTTTCCAGGGTCTATTCTGATTCAATGATTATTGTGCATTCAACAGCCTCACCTTCCTCAACTACTTCTTCATCATCTTCTGCTTCGCCTCCTTTTCTTTCTCCTGATTCTGTATGTTCTAAAAACTCTAGCAATAGCCTAAAGAATTTATCACAACCTTCTGGGCCCTCGTCCTTGAGACCTTCTTCTGTTCTACCAGCTTTGACATTGCCCAAATTTGCCAGCCTATCTCTCCTCCCTTCCCAGAATTCTTCTAAAGAATCCCGTGGTGTCCATAATTTTCCACAGCCTTGCATGGAACCGTCACCAAGTAGAAAGTTTTCGCCTTCTCTCGCAGAGCGTAGAGGCAGTCTGAAAAGATCTCTGAAGCTGCCAGGTTTGGCTGATTCCAACAGAGGCACATCTACTCTCACTTTACATCCGGATGATAGTAATGACATTGTCTTCAACTTGGAAGGTGTTAGAAATGGTGATCTAAATCCACCAAGTGTTTGCGAAGAGAGAATTTTAGATTCAGATTTGCCACAGAAGGAAATGATATCCTTAATCAGTTGCAGTAAATCTGATAAACATGAACCAGGAAGTGACAACGTGGCCCAGCCTTTAGCATGTCGGTGGCCAAGTATGGAGATGATTACAGAACTGAGCAGAGCTTACTTAGACTCGGAATCTGTTATAGCGATTCCGCTGGCAAGTGACAATGTAGGAGAAACCGGAAGTAGGATTTTGTACATTTGGGTAGGAAAGTCATTCTCTCTCGATAACAACTGTTCTCTGTTAGATAGCAAGAAAACGGTGGATACTGTAGAGAATGTTGATTGGGTACAGACTGGTGAAGCCATTTTGTCTCAGATGGACTTGCCAAAACATACCCCAATAAAGGTAGTTGCTGGAATTTTGGGCTGTTCTGATACTCTTACTAACCATAATAAATGTGATAATGGAAATTACAATCTCAGGACTTTCATTACTCTGGGAGCTGTGATAAACTTTGTTTATAGATTATTGTAATTGGTCTGTTATATGATTTCAAGAAGTGTATTTTGCTTACTGTTTTGCATAGTGTAGCAATTTAGTTCTCTAAGTGTTTTCATGGTTTCAAACTTGTGTATTGAAAAGTATGAATCTTAGTATTGTTAAGATCCTTTTATTGTGTGTAACTGATAAGTTGCTTCTCCATTTGATCACAGATAGTTAGGGAAGCTGAGGATCAGACAGAGTTTCTTGCACAGCTGAGTGCGCTGTAGCACCCGCCCGCAAGTTCTACAGACTTACTCTACTCTTTACATATTCCTTCAACAGTAACACTCTTCCATTTTCAGACACAGAGTATTCATTCAGCTCAGGTGAGAAATTCCTCTGAACTCAGTCCTTAAATACTTTAATCTTCATAATTGCATCTATATACTATGTTTTTGGCGATCTAGTCACCGATTTGATTTGAGGATGGTTTTGCTCTGTTGCAGGAGCTCTCTTTCTCTCTTTCTCTGGTTATGGAAGTTGTTGATGTTTGGGGAGGGAAACAATTCTCCTGTACAGTTGGAAGAACTTCTTCTTCTACCAAATTGAATCCTCAAGGGCCATTATTAGCATTATCAGATAAAACTGTAAGGTTAGGGGGGTTTTAGTTAATGGAGTCTTACAATGTTTACATATACTCAGCTCACTAGTTTTTTTTTTTTTTTAAATCAGTTGGTAAACTTCCTTTATGATGTTCAAGTTGTACTAATTAATTAGTAGGTTTTGAATTCCATTGAAGCCTAATCGAAGAGTTAGTTAATTACAGTCTTTAACATTTCATTTTTACTCTTTTCTACTTCTTCTCATCCAGTTTTGGTTTTGCGCAAAGTTATTATCTAAAACAGTAAAACCATAACAAATTGGAATATCTGCTTCTCCTAAAGTTTTAAATTCGATTATCACTCTTAGAATGATTTATTTGGTACAATTGAGCTATTTAGAATGATTTTTTAATCAATTTCCAAAATCACCATTTGGACGTTGGTTTGGGACCTTCTACATCAACACAGTACCATCAACTATTTAAAATCTTTAAATGGTCTAACGAATCAGCCCATAATCTGTTTTGATAGCAAAAGCCCATTTAACTGCATCAATGGCCCAAAAAGAATCGATGTAGGGCTTTACTCATTTGTTTCATTGTGACTTCCCTTTAACAATAAATAAAAACCTAAAAACCTAAAACAAGTTGAAGCTTTTTCTGATTCGCCGCTCGCTCAGGTTCGTCTGTTCCCGACCTATCTTTACCTTCTTCTTTTCAGCTTCAATTGCCTTCTTCGTTTTCTGGGTATTCAATGATGTTGTTTGCTGTTTCTGTAGGCGATTGATTCAATGTCATTTTCTCCAAAAGGGAAAAAATTTCGTGAAAATTATATGTTTTTATGATTGATTGATTAGCCTCTCATGATATGAATCATTGTTTTGGTAACTGAGATTACTTTTTGTTTTTGTTTTTTAACGGATTTGCTTTTCTGGGTTTAGCAGGTTTAGTGTAAAGGATCTCTCTTGAGTAATGTCTCCAGCTAAAGGTGCGGCTTTTTCTCATTGTTATCTGATCTGATTATTTTTTGTGTCTAATTTTTTTGTTCATCAATACTGTGATTAAACTTAATGAAAAAGCTTTCTGAAATGTATGATTCTTACCTTAGCTCTGTTCATGTTACATTTTTTATCATTACATCTTCTCTTATTCCTACTTATTTTATTTTTCTCTGTTATGGTTTCATTTTATCATGTGCTTGTTTGTTTTTGATTTTGCCTAGGTTCATTTTTTTCTTATATGACTTGTTTTTTCAGCTTGATATGGTATTGCACATAGCATTTTGGGATAATGATGAATGCTAAAAGTAATTGTATTCTTGAATATGTTCTTCTAACCAGCAGAATCTTATTGGTGATTGCCCTCATGTTGGTTATCCTTGTATAGTTGTCTTCTATTTAACTAAACTGAGATTTTGAATGTTAGGTTATTTATGTCCATTTCAGTTTTTCTAAGCTTTCTAAACTGATTCGACTCTCCATTACTTTTTTTTTTGCAGTTGATGTCACCAAGAAAGCTGACCCTAAGGCTAAGGCTAAGGCCATGAAAGCTGCGAAAGCAGTGAAATCAGGCCAAATCGTTAAGAAGAAGGCCAAGAAGATCAGAACAAAGGTGACTTTCCACAGGCCAAAGACATTGACTAAGGCAAGAGACCCTAAGTACCCACGAATCAGTGCCACTCCAAGGAACAAATTGGATCATTACCAGATCATCAAGTACCCACTCACTACCGAATCCGCCATGAAGAAGATTGAAGACAACAACACCTTAGTCTTCATTGTTGACATTCGTGCTGACAAGAAGAAGATCAAAGATGCTGTCAAGAAGATGTATGACATTCAGACCAAGAAAGTCAACACCCTTATCAGGTACACACACTTGAAAACATAGAATTAGAGAGATTGGTTTAAATACTAAAAATCTAAACATTGATGATGATGAATGAAATGTTTTGTTTGTTGCAGGCCTGATGGAACGAAGAAGGCTTACGTGAGGTTGACTCCTGATTATGATGCTTTGGATGTGGCTAACAAAATCGGCATCATCTAAATCTATCATTCTCACTCTGTGGTTTTACTTTAAAACAATTTTCTTGTTTCACTTCCGTAGTCTCAGTTTTGCTAGAGAAATTAAGATATTATCATCTCTTTGTTATGCTTTATCGTTGGAGTTGGATTCAAAGATCATATGTTGGGTATATTTGGATGCTTAATATTTTTCTTCGTATTGTTCCCGGTTAATTCTGGTTTATTCGTACCGTCATTTTAACCAACTCGAAATTCAATTGGTACACTGGGTTAAATTTAGGCTAGGAATGTTTGAGAGTTTTTAAGTGGTTTTTAGTTTTTGGTTTTTGGTTTTTTAATTTTTTAGTTTTTGATTTTGGTGTAGATTTTAGTTTTAAAAAAAGTTTGAATGGTAATTTTTTTAGTTTTTAGTTGTATATATAATTTATTTATTTTAGTTTTTATGTTTTCTATTTTGATTTTATTTTTTGGTTATGTCTTTAAAATTAGTAAAAATGGTATTAAATTTAACAATCAAATAAAAGCTTACAAAATTTCATAACACCAAAAAAATACTAAAAAATACATGTAGATTTAGTTTACTCTTTTATAGAAAAAATGGTATTTAGATATATATATATATTGATTGATAAAAATAAAAATATTTTAAAAATAAAAATAAAATAGTTACAATAACTCTTGTAAAAACCTCATAGAATAGAATAAACTTTTAGTTTTAATGAAATAGAAAACAAAAGTTTTCAACAAAAAATAATTGATGTAAATAGGATAATTTTAGAAGAAAATATATATAACACCAAATCTTTTAAAAACTAGTAAAAGGTAGATTCTGGTTTTTATTTAGAAATGAACAAAAACTACTAAAATCCAGTTTTCCTATTTTTGAGGGAATCTATTGTTTTCAAAATCATGAATGTTTATAAATTAGATTTTTGGAGAATCTAAAACCAAAAACCACTTAAAAAACCATTGGCATTCATGACCTTAATTTTTCAATATATTCTAGCAAAATTAATTATTTGGATAAACTAAAAAAAAACAGTATCCAATGATTTCAATCATAGTCGCTGTTGACGATAAACTCGTTAGTGAAATAATTATTTTCGGTTGTTGGCAAAGAGAAAGAGAAATCTCTCTTGGCTTCGTAATCATGGGATAAAAATAGTAAAATCATCAAAAGAAAATAAGTTCAAGACTTGGATAGCCACGTTAAATTGTCGTTTAGGTTTAGAGACTGGCTTCTATAATCTGTGTTATGCACTTCTCCTTCTCCACCCAACTCACATAGTCACACAGAGAAACACAATATGAGCAATCATCAAACTGTGAGAAACTTTTCTCCCATTTGGATCTCTCTCCAAATTAACTTTGAAATTGTGATTTTGTATTATCTTCTTGATCCATGCATGACTTCATCGAAATTGTCAATCATGTATTTCTCTTTTATTTATTAATCCGATTTGTTTTGTGTCTTTATTGGGAAAAATAAAGGTGTTGAAGCAATTGGAGCCGTGGTGTGAAGTTAAAGACAAAGTGGTTCTTGTGACAGGAGCTTCCTCTGGTATAGGAAGAGAGATCTGTCTTGATCTTGGCAAAGCTGGCTGTAAGATTATCGCTGTAGCTCGTCGTGTCGATCGTCTTAAATCTCTATGCTCTGAAATCAACAGTTTCAATTCAACCGGAATCCAAGCCGCAGCACTTGAGCTTGACGTTTCATCAGACGCTGTCACCATTCGAAATGCGGTTAAGAAAGCTTGGGAAATCTTTGGAAAGATCGATGTGTTGATCAACAATGCCGGAATCAGAGGCAATGTCAGGTCCAGTTTGGATTTGTCCGAGGATGAATGGGACAATGTCTTCAGGACCAACTTAACCGGACCTTGGTTAGTCTCCAAATACGTCTGCATTTTAATGCGTGATGCTAAACGCGGTGGCTCAGTGATAAACATCTCATCGATCGCGGGGCTTCACCGTGGTTTGTTGCCCGGTGGACTCGCCTATGCTTGTTCCAAAGGCAGTGTTGACACAATGTCGAGGATGATGGCAGTTGAGTTAGGTGTTCACAATATTAGAGTGAACTCGATCGCGCCGGGACTTTTTAAATCAGAAATCACACAAGGTCTTATGCAGAAAGAGTGGCTCAAGAACGTGACCGAGCGGGTTATCCCGTTAAAGATGCAACAGATCGTCGATCCGGGACTTACATCTCTTGTTCGCTATCTCATTCATGACTCTTCTCAATATGTCACCGGGAACACATATATTGTTGATTCCGGAGCTACTCTCCCCGGTGTGCCCATTATTTCTGCTCTCTGAAATCTGAACTCCAAAATCTATTTCTTGTGCAATAATAAGTGAATACATTTACACATTCTCTACTTTATAAGTTTACATACATCATCCATGTTTTAGCAAGAACACAACTACAAAGAAAGACAAACAAAAAAGCCTCCGAAATGATTTACCACGCTCCTAAAATCTTCGGATTCAATAAACAAAATCGATGTACCTTGGAGAACGAAGCAATGATCATGATCTATGCTTCCCTCCCCAAAAAAGAATAAGCCGAGCTCCAACACGATGGAAAATCTACATCTACAAGCCCTACTTGCTACAGAACTAACCGTGGTTGTATAGTTTTCTTTTTTTAGCATTTCGTGTTCCTCCCGAGAATCATTGATTGGAGATGCCATAACTATTTCCAAACTCTATATCAGTCGATGTTGGCGTAGACCTTTACCGAAATGAGGTTGCATCAAACGGACATACAATCCATTCTTTGCTGCTAAAGAATCATGTGTACCTTCCTCTACTATTCTCCCTCCATTGAGAACCACAATGTTATCCACATGTCTCATCATAGCCGCTCTATGCGCTATCAAAATCGTTGTTTTGTTCCCCATTATCAATGTGTCAAGAGCCTCTTGCACAACCCGACTTGATTCAGATTCGATAGACGAGCTTGCTTCATCTATTAAAATGATGGGAGCATTCTTCAGCACTACCCTTGCTATCGCTATTCTCTGTTTCTGTCCCGGGGTAAGTTCCACGCCTCTCATCCCGATATGTGTGTCATAACCATGAGGTAAGCTGCTGATGAAATGGTGAGCATTTGCAATTCTTGCTGCTTCCTTCATCTCAGCTTCACTCGCATTATGCCTTGCATATATGATATTCTCTCTGATCGTTGTGGAAAAGATTATGGGTTCTTGCTGAACTAAACCCATGTGGCTTCTTAGCCATCTCAAATTATATAACTTTAAGTCTCTCCCATCCAGTAGAACTTGACCAGCAACTGGGTCGTAATATCTCTCTACCAACGAGATTATTGTGCTTTTTCCAGAACCCGAAACGCCAACCACAGCTACTGTCTGTCCACCACTTATTTTGAGACTGAAGTTGCTCAGCACTAGTACCTCGGGCCGAGTTGGGTAGCAGAAGTCAATGTTTTTCAATTCAATGCTTCCGTAGACATTAGGCGGTTTGAGAGCAGAGTTATCATCTGGTTCAATTGTAGGGACTCGATCTATGATTTCAAATACTGAAATGAGAGACTTACGTCGCTTGAGAATATACGGTGCTAATCCAAATGGCTCGACAAGGGCGAATGTAGCAAATGAGAAAACCATGTACTCCGTCATAGCTGTGGATAACTTCATATATTGGCGGTCAACTGATAAAGCAGTGCACCACAGAAGGAGTGCATTGCAGGCGAAAAGAAGAAACTGTGAGAAACCAAACGCAAAACCAATAGCCATTCCATGTAGAAAGCTCTGTCTGAGTATCCGCTGAAGTTGCATCCTGTACAGTTCCATCACTTTGTTACCAGCACAGAAAGCAACAACAGTGTAGATGTTCCTAACAGCATCCTCGAGAACTAAAGATGCCTTTCTATGCATCTCCTGTATGCCTTTTGAAAATCCAGCAAGCCACAGTTTCTGCAAATTCGTTTTGAGGATGATTAGAATGTAGTGTCGGCTGAATAAACACACATTTTTGAAAATGAGATGGCAAAAAACAACAAATCACTACTTGAACAGGAAAAATATTGCAAAATCCGAAACACATGTGAAACACATGGGAACAAAGAACGCTAAGTGACTAAAATATAGTAAAAGAAAATAAATTTCAAGCAATTTTCTAGAAGAAACGATGCAAACCTGAGCAATGGCAGAAAGAGTGAGTATTGGCAGAGTTGCCAATGCAACAAGAGCCAAACGCCAACCAAGTAGCAATCCAATAAGAAGAGCAACAATAACAGCAAAACTATCTTGAATAAATATTGAAAGCCTGTTGCTGAAGGCAGCTCGGACAAAAGTAGCATCATTTGCTAAACGCATAGATAATGTGTCTGGACTGTTCTCTTCATCATCAAACCATCCAACCTCGTTACGCAGCATTGCTGTAACATCAGGGAAATGAATGAACTAAGGCAAGTAAAAGTAGTTAAAATGTAGTAAGTAAATTATAATGGATAAATTTTCCAGTACCTGAGAACATCATCCTCCGAACTCTCTCTGTCATTTTCTCCCCCATTATACCAAAGTAGAAGTGCTGCAAGAAATTGGCAACAACTGTCACTATCCCCATGCAGGCAATGATCAAACACCATTTGTCAACCTCCTCACGCAGGTGGCCTCCTTTGCTCTTATAATATGCCGTCACTACCAATGCAATGACATAAGCTAGCAGAGGATTGAAAGAACCAAAGATGGCAGCACCAACACTCCCTAATACAGCATAAAGCCATTCTGGAAAACTAAGCTGTGCCAACCTCCAAAATGAAGGTGACTTCTTGTGTTGAGCATCCTTAGCTGCCTTACCATTAGCTGTAGTGTCATCAGAAGAACTGAGAGGACGGCTAAACGTCTGAGAATGGGAACGCTCGTTTTTAGGATCTGATGTCAAAAGGGGTGAAACAGGGGACTCTGGATCTGAGCCTTCTGATTTTTGTGGTGGACACTGAACGTCAATTTTCGGAAGTTCTGGTAACCTCATCTCGAAACTATCTTGCCTTTTGATAGTTGGCTCTTTATCAGCATCGTCCAGAGGCAAGCCATTTTCCCCCATTTTCTCAGGTGCAGGGCTATTATCATTAGGTGATTCTTCTGTATTAAACAACAGTTCCTGGGGACGGAACACACCATTACCTCTTTGAAGAGATGGAGACTTCATCATTTTGGGTGATGATGGTTCTTGGACACCACAGCCAGCTGAAGAGTCCCTCTCAACCTGAAACACTGCAGACTCCTTGTAGTTCCTAACTGGCATCCTGGATGAACATACAAGTTCGTTAAACAAGTACAGTCACCAAAACAATCCACCCCCTAGAGACCATAAGTTCATAACAACAGAAAACAAATGGCCAAACTTATATACTGCCACATGACTTTCACTACACGACTAACTGGTTAAGTTCTAAGCTATTATACCTTCTTGGAAGCTTTGTTGCTTCTTCACACTTCAGAAGCTCAGCATAGAGTCCACCAAGATTTATCAATTCCTCGTGTGTACCCATTTCAACGAGCTGACCCTCCTCCATCACGGCAATATAGTCAGCATTTCTTATCAAACTTAGTCGTCGGGCTATTATTATGGTTGACCGTCCCAACATCAGAAGATCAAGAGCTTCCTGAACAATTCTTTCAGCTTCGAAGTCTAGTCCTCCAGTTACTTCATCAAGCAGAAGAACTGTTGGATTCAAAAGCACAGCTCTAGCAATCGAAAGTTTTATTTTCTGCTCCTCAGTCATTGCTAACCCGGCTCTCCCGACCTAGAAGAAAAACAACTTCCCACTTCAAAGTTGAATACCAACTGAAAAAACAGGATTTCATAACAAAATTTTCAAATAATGTCTACCTGAGTTTCATATCCTTTTTTAAGTGAGCTGATAAATGTGTGTGCATGCGCAATTTTAGCAGCCTCCTCTATCTGATCAGGAGTAGCATCACGACCATATGCAATATTCTCTCTTATGCTCAAGCTTAGCAGAGCAGGCTCTTGTGTAACCAAGCCTATTTGGCTTCTCAACCACTCCAGTTTTAGATTTTTTATATTTTCTCCATCAAGAAGAACTTCTCCTGGATAAAGAAAACCACAGATGTAATCAGCTCACAATTGTCTCCATGAACAGCTGAGTGGTGCATCTAAAATCACAAGTCATAGTACCTAATGTCGGATCATAAAACCGTTCCATTAGAGGAATGATGCTACTTTTTCCAGAACCATTTCTACCAACAAGTGCAACTGCCTTTTTAGCCGGAACAGTGAGATAAAATCCACTCAAGATTGGAATTTCAGGTCGTGACAAATAGCTGAAATACACATTCCGGAACTCAATATTTCCTTGAACAGAAGCCAGCACAGCTCCCTCTTGATTAGCCACAGAGGATGAACGAGTTATCATCTCAAAAAGTCTATAGGCAGCAATCCTTCCTTGATCAAATGAATAGAAGTTCGTAGCAGCTTGATTTAAACCCCTGGACAACAGAATATGCACAATCAAGACATTATATATCTATGTAATCGTCTGAGAAAGACAACATCAGTAGAATCTGAAGCTTACAGGCCACTTAAAATAACAGCAAAAAGAGCTGCTATGATTTCTCCACCATTTGCTCTTCCATTGTTAACAAAGAATCGTCCAATCCAAAGTTGCAGCGCACACGAGCATATAGCAAGCCCATAAGTAAAGCCAAGTCCCAGGCCTTGCACAAGACTAATCAATATACCATACCTTAGGGTTGCTTGAAGGGAGGTTGCGTATGAATATTTTGCAAGAGTTTCATTTGTAAAGGCATATAAAGTCCTAATGTAAGAGATCGCCTGCATATTTAGGATAAATCCTTCCAAGAGTTAGAATATTCGCACCAGGCTTTAGCTAAATAGACAAATCTAAATGTTTATTTCGGCTAGAATATGGGACCTCTAGGGTACACATTACAAAACCACTTGTAATCATGCATAGACTATTGAGTATGATTACTAGGAATTCACAGTGATGCAATACCCAATGAATACTTGTTCAGAATTAACATGCATCCTAGCAAAACAAAAACAAGGCTATCCATTGGTCAACATTTGAGATGAAACTGGACAAAATTTTCAATGATCGATTGCAGTAAACATCATAGAATCTAGTGGCTTAACCTAGATATTCGTGCCTAAGTACAAACTTAAACCTCATGGATTCTGCCTACCATTTTCTGAACTTAACACGAGAAGATTGATTAAATAAGAGCAAAAAACAAGAAAATATGTTGAACTTTGTGAGCCTAACTCTACATTATATATACAGGAAAAGAAAGTTCAACGCCCACAAGTCACAGATGTCTATAAGAAAATTGATTCATTTCAAATGTTAAAAGTTTAGTTTTTAACTTCCAGTTTTCATAATTCTAGAGCTCAGCGATAAAATTGCCACCAACAAATTTCAAGTTTTGAATTGCAGTGAGGAGAATTTTTTTGATGCTAATTCCATAATCTCCCAATCAACTTAGCAATCGTACCTGTTCAGCAATGCCGGCTGCTTCAGCATATGCATCTTGTATGTTCTCAGCAAGTCTGTGGAGAAATATATTTGATATGCCTCCTGCAGCAACAATGAAAGGACCAGTGGCTAGTGTAATCAGGGCAATTTCCCAGCAGTTAACAAATCCAATTATAAGTCCACTGATAAACGTAGCCATGTTATGAATATAATTTCCAACCTGTAAAGTCCAAGATCACGAAGAAGATTATAGAAATAGCAAAAAAATATTACTCACTGAAAAATAAAGATATGGAGGAGAAAATTAGAAATCAGAATCAACATGATTGGAGCTGGACGGACATACTTTTTCACTTAAAGCTGACTGAATGAGTAAAACATCGCTCAGCACTTGGCTCACAATATCCCCATTATTACCATATGTATCAAAGAAACTCATATCCTGATTCAATAGTACTTGAACATACTTGGACCTGATCACAGCAGTCTGCCTCTCTCCAGTCAATATCCAGCAAGACACCTCTATTATAAGAAAAAACATTTAGTAATAGTAGCTGTTAACATCATCATTGCAGTTGCTAATACAATGCATACTAAATTTACTTACCAATCCAACCAGAAATGAAAACACCTCCGGCAATGTACACGATAGTCAATGAAAGCTGCACAATGAGCGTAGGTAACTTTGAGGAACACAAAATTCGGATATGATTACTGAAAAAAACAAACATCTACAGAGAAACACTTAAAGCAAGAGATGCTTGTTCGTATCAATGCATCACGAAATTGAAATTCAACTCCAGCTAACTCAACCTTCAAACACATAAACCAATCAATTCCGAGCTAAATTATGAGTTGTCAAAAGCTTAACTAACCTCAACGAGTCGATCATACTGATCCTCAGATCTCTGCTGACTCGATTCATTAGAGAAAGCAAGGACCTCAATGATCTTAGCAAAGTAGTGCAAATAGATAATAAGCGCAGTACCATGAGCAGCAGCAGCTACAGAGCCAATGATCATAAGCACCCAATCGAACCGGTCGGCGCAAGCAAAGAGCTGAGAGAAAGGAACAGCTGCAGGAGGTGGTTCAACCTCATCTTGCTCCTCCATCTCCTCATCAGCTTCCACTTGCGCCGCCGCAGCGGCTGTGCCACCGTTCTCAGCTCCAGGGTCGAGATAAGGAGACGGAGACTCTGGAGGCTCGGAGACTTCAGAGACTGGAGTTAATGGTTGCATATGAGGTGGAGACCATCCGAATAAACCTCTAGAGATCATCATCTTTGGAGTCTCTCAAGGAGAAGCACCTCCTCTGTATAAAACCCTAGATTAGAGATTTTTTTTTCCTAAAATTAGCGGATCTGTAGAAGAAGAAGAAGAATCGTAGCAGAAGCGGAGAAGAAAATATGTTTTTTCCGCCTTTTTATTTTTATGTTACTTTATTATTTCCAATAATTTTGGTGAGTTTTTTGATCTTGTGTTGCCGTTGCAGTGTTTTTTTTTTGACGGAAGAAGAACAAAACGGTAGTAAGTACTGCGCCGTCACCTACCGTAACGATAATATATTCTACAAGAGCTGGTTCTGCTAACGGTCACGGCGACTTTCGATTTTGTAGACGATGTTATAGATATTTTCTGGTGAGCTGATTAACAACTTTTTTTTTTTTTTATAAAACATAGATAGATTGGTGTTGTTATTTTTCTGGTGCCGTATGATGTATGTAATTATTGTACAGTCGTAATCGACTCTTCTCTTGTGTCATGTCATCGTTGTAGAGGTTAAAATGTGAGGGTGCGGGTGATGGGGAGAATAGTGTTACCACAAGTGAGATTATCATTTTCTTTGGGACGAGCTGATATATAAATTGGAGACAAATGTGGAAAAGCCTACTTTTTCTCACAAAACTTGACAGAGCATTTGGTCTGTTTCGTTTTCTGCCTTTTTAGTAGCCGTAACGTCATAGATTATAAATTTCTAAGCTTTTTTTTTTGGTTAATAGCCAAAGTTAACAAAACTATCAGAGGCAAGTCAGAGTATTGAATCTCTTTAACTGGAGAAGAAAGAATATTGTTAAGGGAAAGAGAGAAGAAGAAGAAGAAGAATGGACAAAAATACAAGAAATGGGCTTTCTCAAAACAAAGAGACAATAAACCAAACTTTGATATTCTCAAACAGTGATCTTGAAGGAATCTACCACAGTGTGAAGCCTATCTTTCATCTTCTCCCACCTCCTCTCATTTGCTCCCGTAGTCAATGTATAGAAGTTTCCTGCAAAGCAAAAAAAACACCATTTTACGGATGAATGAATCTTTAGAAACTCCTAAAAAAATCAAGCTCTTGAATTCATGGAGATGATGTATATATATACCATTGAAAACCGTGATTGTACTGAGAGCATGGCGGGTGTAGTTTCTAGCCTGAACAGTGAACTCAAACTGATAATAAGTCTTCCCATCAACATCATGCTGCAGCAATTGAAAACAAACCACTCAAGATCACTAGATGTATATACTAGTTGAAAAGTAAACAGAAGAAAGCTAGAACAGACCTCTGATGCATCAATAAGAGTTGTTTTCTGATTTGGAGGAGCTAAAACTTTCTTTATCAGTGTTTCAGCGATCTGTGACAAAACCAAGTTCAATCATTTGAGAGAATTTAACAAAAAAAAAATAAGAATAAAAGAAACATAACCTGCTTAGGAGGGCCAAAGTCTTTGATAGTCTGTTTACTAGTTGGGAGCAAATTTACACTGACACTTTCTAACGGCTCAATAACGTCTTTGTATACCTTGTCTTGACCTTCAATCACAACTTCCTGAAACCATTCAAAACCAAAAAGAGAATACATTGTAATGTCGGTTTGTGTTCAAAAAAACCAAACAAAAGTGGACAAGAATCACACAATTTGATGATATACCTGCCAACCAAATGGATAGAGAAACGAATATGCATCCTTATTATCAGAGACAGCAAGGAATCCTTTTTTGCTTTCTGCAGCAACTGAGCCATATCAATCCTCTTTAGGACAACATTTCAAAATTACAAACAATAATTATTAGCTAGAAACAAATTTGACAAAATTTAAAAAAAAAACAAAAAAAAACTTACATGTTACTGGAGCTTTACTAAGCAATGAGATCCAAGGAGCAACAACACCGAATGTTACCAACAGACGTCTCTGACATTTATCTGAAACCAAAAAACATAAATTATGTAAATGTTTTTCTTCAAACAAATAATCACGACTAGAGTAATTTGCAAAATGCAAATAGTAAAAAAGAAAAAGAAAACACAAACCTTGAAGATCAGAAGAGGAAGAAGAAGATTGCTCAGCACGTACAAGAAATGAAACTCCTCTTCTAGAGAAAGGAACACCAAATCCACCACAGCTCTGTAATTAAAAACCTCAAGAAGAAAGATTTGGTTATTATTAGATATAGAAAGCAATTTACTTGAAGAAGAGAAGAAGAGCGAAACCTTAGGGATGGAGATTGGCGAAGAAGGTGAAAGCTTCAGAGAAGCCATTGGCGAATTTGAGGAGAAAAGTGTATATGTGGTAGAGAGATCTTCGTTGTCCCTTATTGGATTCGCTTCTTTCTCAGTTTTATCCACTTTGAAACTTCCCTGACCTTTTAAAAATTGTTAGGGGCATGTAATAAAAAAAGAAAATAAATAATAACCAAAAATGAAAGAGATATTTGCAAAGACAACCCTGTTACAATCGATGTTTGCTATTACAACCGCTGCCGCAACGAACTAAGTGAATAAGTGATGTCTGATAAAACTCTGCGATCATTTGTATTTTGCCTGTACCTACAACTCTACGTTATGAAGTGTTTGGATGATTTATTAGGAATTCAAGTAGATCCGGATTTACAAATAACTATGAACCTAATAGTCACGATTGAGGAAAATCGATCTGACCTAAACTAACATAACAAATTCTTCTTCAAACGGAAACCATTAGATCACCACCATTTGGTTATAATATATAATTTTCTATATTAACTATGAATAAGTTATTATATTTAAATAATTTCGTATAACCTACATGAAATGTGTTACTTGTTAAAAGATTCAAAACTTAGTTTTGTGGCTGCAAAACAAAAATCAAAATCAAAACTATTTATAATCCTCTTTTTTGAAAAATATATTTAAAAGGTTTCATATAATATGTCAAAATTAGTTAGATTTCTCTTTTGAAATTTGTGTACACTCCTAAGACTACGTCATTAGAGCATCTTTAGTGTGAATTTCTCATTAATAAAATAAAATAAAATAACATAAAGTAAGATAGAAAGAAAAGAAAATAAGTCTCTCATTAGATAACCATTTATAAAGACTCATTTAACACATTTATTAATATGATTGATTTTAATTTTTGTTTATAATTTAAAATTAAAATAAATAATTAAATTATATTAAAAATATTTAAATAATATATTTAAGAGACTCACATAATCTCTCTACCTAACGCGGATACGGTTAAGTGAACTCAAATCCCAATATAGGATTTAACTAAATAAAAGCAATATATATGTAGTGTTTTTTTTTAGAGGAGTAAAGATTCTTTAGCACAAAAATAAAAGAATAACTGGGACACATGAACTAATTTTTAAGAACGAATCATAATTTCATAGATTAGGCAAAAGAAAAAAAAACAAATAGAACATTATTCTTACATGAGTATTTTGTCTTACATATCAGACAAAGTCTTATTGATCCATATTTATCTATTAACTAGTAAAAATATTTTGGTAAAACTATAGATTTAGGGGCAAGCAGTACTAGTACAATCGCAAGAAAGATGAACAATGTTACCGAGATGATTACAATGGCAATTATAGACATGTTTTTGTCCTATTGTTTTAAAAGCTGCTGCACATAAAGCGTTCTGTTCAGCCTTGCTGCCGCCGTAAGGACACCTTCGATCTTTGAAATCCTCCGCCTTTTAACACTCATTCGGTTTAAGGGGTTGGGCTTCCATCTTTATTATTTTATATGAAACCACAAAACATTTAAATAAACACAACATATTTATAACTAAACTATGCTTTAGAATTACCTATTTTCTTTATTTTGTTTTAATTGCAATACTTTTTTTTACAATCAGATTTTTAAATTTCGCAAGTAACCAATCAAAACTAAACACAAGTTGATATATGACCTTGAACCTCACTCAAAATAAATAACATGATGACACAAGAAAACATGAACAATGTAGCAGATCTCATGATTTGAAAATGAAACAAAAAAAATGGTCTTTCGTTGTATTCAGAAAGTTATGTTTTGTCTTAATCTAGTTATATATATATATATCACTTTTGATTTTCAACACTATAGTAAAAACATCCGAACACATGATAAAAAATAGTTCATTCGATTAAAAGACAAGGGTAGAACTAAGTCAACACCTTTGTTTAGGATTACTAAGAATATAGGAAACCAAATTTTGTAAATAATTAATCAAAAATAAGCAATGTTGACGCTGTACCTTGAACATGACTTGCAATGAAGAGTTTTTTGGTGAACAAAAATATAAAATTTCAAAAAAAATAAAAAATAATATATATATATAAAATTTCACTAAAATTGTTTTTATTCTTTTAATTACGATGAACAGTTCGGGCTCTTTGTTTAGCACTTTACTCTTTTTAAAGCCCACAAAACTATAAAAAGAAACAAAACTATAGCCCATAGATATTATTGGGCCAGTGTTCCTTACAGACTACAATAAACATGAAGTCCGGCCCATATCTAGGTCGTATCAAAATCATCCATTAGGGTTCTCTTGGCGTTGTTGACTCACTCAGGTGAAGAAGATGGTGCTGTCGAACAAGAAGCTGAAGCAGAAGATTCGAGAAGATTTGGTTAAATCACTATCGGTCTCAGTAGCTGAAACCAATCCAGATTCCGTCTCGAACTTGCAATCTCAGTCACTGAAAGAGCTCTTTGATTCGGCCAGCCACAAACCCAGATTCTCAAAGAGCGAAACTTGCGCTACAGAAGACAAACTCATTGATGGAATCCGCGAGAAGGAAGTTGAGAATGGTGCTGGGTCAAGCCAGAAAACTGATAAAAAGAAGAGAAAGAGAGATGAAGAAGAAGGTACTAAGGAAGGTGAATTAGAAGGAGATGAAGGCACTACTAAGGAAGGGGAAAAACCCAAAAAGAAGAAGAAGAAGACGAAGAATAAGGAAAGAAAGGCAAAAAAAGACAATGCTGAAGACAAGGTTAAGGTAGAAGAGATTCAAGTTAATACAGAGAAGTAAGTTTATATATTCATTTAAACTCTGATGTTTGTAATTATGTTTCAATTTTCTGTAAATTGATTTTGTCTTTTGTTTTCAGTAAAGAAGAAGAAGAAGATGGGGTTGTTCCTAAAAAGTTATATGTTGGGGGTATTCCTTATCAGAGTACAGAAGATGAGATTCGTAGCTACTTCAGAAGCTGTGGAGTCATCACTAAAGTTGATTGCAAGATGCGTCCTGAGGATGGGGCTTTCACTGGAATTGCCTTTATTACCTTCGAAGTAAGTTTTTGATGCTACAACAACATTTGTGTTTATCTTCCTATTTCTTGCTTTAGATTCATTTTTTAGTTGTCTAGGACATTGATTTGTTTTTGTAAGAACATAAATCTTCTTTGTTTTGGGTTTAGCAGAAATAATCAATTCACATTTTTAGTTGTCTAGGACTGTGTCTTAGTCTGTATTGACATTTTTTGTTTCGTTTCATTTCTACAGAGTGAAGATGGGGCAAAACGTGCATTGGCTTTTGATAGAGCTGCTATGTAAGTAATCTATAGGCGTGACTGAAATATTTTAGGCTTACTTTGTTCACATTTAATATGGTTTGAGTAATCGTTTTTACTTTACTATTAGGGGAGATCGATATTTGACAATCCAGCAATACGTAAAAACCACTCCTTCCATTCCTAGAAGAAACACATCTTCTGGCTTTGCTCCAGAAATGGTGGATGGCTATAACAGGGTATATATTGGGAATTTAGCCTGGGACACAACAGAGCGTGACTTACGAAAACTCTTCTCTGACTGCGTAATAACCTCAATGCGGTTGGGCAAAAACAAAGAAACAGGGGAGTTTAAAGGGTATGCGCATGTGGATTTCAAGGATAGTGTCTCTTTGGCGATTGCGCTGAAGCAGGATCAGCATGTTATTGGCGGAAGAGCTGTGAAGATCTGTTGTGCCCTTAAAGACAGACCAGCAGCAAATAACAGTACAGATCCTACACCTGATGAAACAAACAACATGGAAGAGACTTATGCTGCTGCTGATTCAATACCGGCTTTCGGAAACTACTTTACACCCACGGTTAGTAGCGGTAAGATCAAAAGGAGGGTTTGTTTCGAGTGTGGAGAGAAGGGTCATCTTTCTACAGCGTGTCCCAAAAAGCTTCAAAATGCTGATGATCAGGCAAACTCAAAGCTGGTCGATGCTGGACCGGCTAAGCAAAGCTATGGTCTTTCAAATTACTATGGTGATTCTTACTACATGAATGATAGATATGCTGCTACAGATGAAGCTAATAATGGAAGCTTTGCATCTGCGGTGAGCACTGGTAAGGTCAAAAGGAGAAGCTGTTACGAGTGTGGAGAAAAGGGTCATCTTTCTACTGCTTGTCCCAAGAAGCTTCAAAACACTGCTCACACAACAAACCAAAAGCTGGATTACCAGACTGTTGAGACAGGATCGATTCAGGTAACAAGCTATAGTCTTGAAAAGAATGCAAGAGACACTGAGAACAATGGTGTTTCTTACATGTATGCTACAAATGGAGGTGATGATGGAAACTTTACAGCCACGGTTAGCACTGGTAAGGTCAAAAGGAGGAGCTGTTACGAGTGTGGAGAAAAGGGTCATCTTTCTACTGCTTGTCCCAAGAAGCTTCAAAACACTGCTCACACAAACCAAAACCAAAAGCTGGATTACCAGACTGTTGAGACAGGACCGATTCAGGTAATAAGCTATAGTTTTGAAAAGAACGCAAGAGATAATGAGAACAATGGTGTTTCTTACATGGATGAGACATATGCTACAAATGGAGCTAATGATGGAAACTTAACAGCCACGGTTAGTACTGGTAAGATCAAAAGGAGAAGCTGTTACGAATGTGGAGAAAAGGGTCATCTTTCTTCAGCTTGTCCTAAGAAGCAACAAAAACAAGGCTAATCCCACACACAGTAGCTCTGCAAAGACAGCTTAAAATATTGTAACTAAGTGGTCTGTTAGAAAAATCATAAATTTGATTATGTATTTTTTTTTCATATTTTCATAAAGAATTTTGTTGAATTGAGTGTTTTTTTATATATTAAATTTTATCATCTACATGCTAATTTTAACCTAAAGATTCATATATGACATTAATCAACAAAACAAGTGGCAACCAAAAAAAGAAAAAAAAACAATGACCACGTTTATTGTTTTTGAATCATCGTCTCTCTCTCTCTATTGCATGCTTTAAGCACGAAACCCAAAAACACTAATCTCTTTTTTTACAGTCTTCTCAAGTTTTCGATTTGCTTTTTGGGTGGGATTTAATGGGACCTATCAAAACGATAAAGAAGAAGAAGAGAGTAGCAGAGAAGAAGGTTGATCGGAACATCTTGCTCGCTGCTGCTGCTGCTGCTGCTTCCGCTTCCGCCGCCGCTTCCTCCACTGCTCTTCATAGCGACGACTCAGACTCATTATCTCAGCCGTTGGATTGGTGGGATGGATTCTCTCGCCGTATTTCTGGTATCTCTCGTTATGCATTGGCATCGTTTATAGTTTTTTGAAGCGTTTTCCCAAATCGAATTACGGATTGTAGCTTATCTAATCAGTTTCATGGAAGTTACATCTTTTAATCTTGATTAGAGCAATTTGATGTGGTTTTGTTTAGATGAGATGTTTTTTGTAGGATAATCGTGAAAAAAAAAATTGAGATTGAAATTAGTAATGTAGACTAAGAGATGTTTCTTAATCTTACTTTGAAGATTTCGAGTATGGTTTCGATCTATTGATTTGGTTAGTTTCTGGGTTTGTTCGATTTGTGGTGGTGGCTAACTTAAGTGAACTATATTTTGACCTATGGAAGAGGTTTTAATGGAGATGATGAAGTTGTTCTTAAAGCTAAGATTTTGGAGCCACTTAGAGGCAACTAGAGGGCAAGCTAAAATTGATTCTTTTAAATTAAGCAACTTTTTTTAGCTATTGATAGGTTATTAGTTGCAGATTAGGCTCTTCTGCTTTTGCATTCTTCTTTTTGTCTTTGGAATGTTGGATTTTGCAAACTAGTCCAATGTTGTATAAGCTTGATCTTGCATACATTGTTGATTTTTAGTTACTATGAGAATGTCATATTTATTTTTGTTTTAAATTCTATTTTTAGGTTCTTTGTCAGGGTCAACGGATCCAAAGACATTTGAGTCAGTTTTCAAAGTATCAAGGAAAACATTTGACTACATTTGCTCTCTTGTGAAAGACGATTTCACAGCAAAGCCTGCAAATTTCAGTGATTCAAATGGGAAACCTTTAACTCTCAATGACCGTGTAGCTGTGGCACTTAGGAGGCTTGGCTCTGGCGAATCTCTCTCAGTTATTGGAGAGACCTTTGGGATGAACCAGTCAACAGTCTCCCAAATCACTTGGCGCTTTGTTGAATCAATGGAAGAGAGAGCACTGCATCATATCTCATGGCCTTCGAAATTCGATGAAATTAAATCAAAGTTTGAGAAAATCTCAGGTCTTCCCAACTGCTGTGGCGCAATCGACATTACGCATATTGTTATGAACCTTCCTGCTGTGGAACCCTCAAACAAAGTATGGTTGGACGGAGAAAAGAACTTCAGCATGATATTGCAGGCTGTAGTGGACCCTGACATGAGATTTCTCGATGTAATTGCTGGTTGGCCTGGAAGTTTAAGCGATGACGTTGTTCTCAAGAACTCGGGATTCTTCAAACTAGTTGAGAAAGGGAAGAGACTGAATGAGGAAAAGTTTCAGCTCTCAGAAAGAACCGAGTTAAGAGAATACATAGTAGGTGATTCAGGTTTTCCTCTTCTTCCATGGCTTCTTACTCCATACCAAGGCAAACCATTGTCGCTTCCTCAAACCGAGTTCAACAAAAGACACACCGAGACAAGAAAAGCCGCGCAGATGGCATTGTCGAGGCTTAAAGAAAGGTGGAGGATAATAAACGGAGTAATGTGGATGCCTGATAGAAACCGGTTACCACGGATAATCTTTGTCTGTTGCTTGCTGCACAACATTCTTATTGATATGGATGATAAAACATTGGATGATCAAACTTTGTCTCACCAACATGATCTGAATTACAGGCAACGAAGCTCCAAGCTTGTCGATGAGGCTTCATCGGTCTTGAGAGATGAACTCTCTGATCAATTGTGGGGTAAAAATTCTTCAGCTTGAGATCTTTCTCTCTCGGTTCTTTCGGTCATTTGCTTCTTCTTTTTTTCTGGTAATTTTGTTGTAGCATTTACATTAATTGTGTGATCAATTGAAATATTAGCGTATTCTCTTATGAGACAACTAAAAATATATATTTTATAAATGTTGTTTTTAATTCCTACAAGTTATATTTCATATTAGAGATTTATGTTATTGTAATCATTTTTCTTATTGACTTTAAAACGATACAAATACAA